>ML777251.1:76016-89699 GCA_009831015.1 Picea engelmannii
TCGTTAACCTACAGTTCGAGCCACGGCGGGAGTGCTAGCAGGCGGTGGCAGGGCTGCTGTCCACCCCTCTCCCTCAACCTCTCTGCAATCGTGTGTGTGGCCCCTTTACTCCATATGTGAGTCAAGTCGGCAAGCTATCGTCAACCTGTATCACCAATAATCATGTCAGAAATGTCAACATCAAATCATCAATCAAAATGAAAATCATAATAAACATATCAACCCAAAAGAACACTCCCTGACTCATTCCGGAGTCCAAGGGGTTCTACCGATGCCTCTGCATCCTCAAGGTCAAAAACCCTGCACACTCAATCCAACTGAGTCAATAGCACCTGTCTACATCAAATAGTGACACATCATGTCATCTGTCAATCACATCATAATAAAATATAATAGGTCTAACATAAAAAGGGTTCAGATCACTTGCGAGCAAGCGTCCTCAAATAATAAGTGTTCTCAGTGCGCCAGAGCGGGATGTTACAACATGGAAGGTCTTTACAAGAGGCATTGATCTTCTGATGTACAGAAGCTCAGGAGAGACAGTGTAGAACTAAATAGTGTAGGCGCAAAGAGTGCACATGTACTCATAGAAGTATAAAATATCAGAGGTGAGATAGCGCAAGGTGTGCGTAGGTGAATTCTTTAAGTCCCAAGCTCAAGATAGATTGTGAGAGTAAGTCCCAAAGAGGATAAACATCCTTTTTTTGAGGTGAAAGGATGATATATTTTTGGGATATATCAGAATCCCTCACATCCTTTGGATGAAATACAAGGATGACGACTGTTGTTGTTGTAAGTGAGGAAAAATCTTCAAAGATCTAAAGTCCCGGAGTGACTATACACCATATATCACTGGGAGAGTGTGATTCGTTCGATTCTAAGTGGTTCAATGATTCAACACTTCAGGATAAATCGATTTTTGTTGCGTGGAGTTGAGAAATTTCAGAAGCCATGAAGTCTGGAGTAAATACTTACCATCAGTTTTTGGGTACACGTGTTCATATATACTAAGTATTTGGAATTCAACTATCTGGAAGGTTTTGGAAGGTTTTGGGTGAAATTTTCTTGGGTGTACAAAGTCCCGAAGTCCCGAAGATTGGAGTCAATCCTAAAAATTAGTCAATGGTTAAATGTGGATCTTAGATCTCCTCCCTTTTCGATTTTCACATTTGCTAGTTGGGGATTTTTGTGGTAAAAAGGAGCAAGGAATGTCAAATCTCAGAGTTCCGGAGTAAAGGAGAGTGGTGGATCTATAGATCGAACGAGGACTGTTAGATATCCAAACCTTCATTCTTTGGAATTTTTGTAGTTTGGAACTCCGACGAAATTGAGTGGTATACGCTAAAAGGTATGTGACTCCTAGAGTTTTGAAGCCTGGAGTGGACATGAACCATTGATCACAAGAGAGGGTGAGTCATTATATCTCTGATCCGTTCAACAGTTCGACGATCCATATGAATTAGTTCAAGGTTGTTTAGTGCAAAGAAAATCTTAATCCCAGAGTTCTAATGTTCTAGAGTATATCTCCACTATAGAATATCCGGTGAGTAGAAATACCTCCATCCATCCAATTAAATCCATAATCATTGATGAAGGAGAGTGGAAGGACATGGTAGAACCTAAATAAGCCGGTTAACCTCGTTTGATTGAGTTCGACTGGTAACACTTTAGCTAAGTTAGAGAGTTGGAGTTGAACAAACCTCTAGAGAGTTGGAGTTCCAGATCTTTTAATAATGCCTTTTGGTCCAGTTCTAGGTTCTATCCTGCAGTCACTTGCATAATTGTCAAGGTAAAAGGTGCTAACACCTAACGTTAAAAAGAAAGTCAATACTCCTAAAAATTCAAACATGCATTCCACAATCCAATTTTTTTTTTGATTTATAATAAAATTAAATAGAGATTCCATGCTACTAATAAATTCAGATTTATCAACAAAATTTAGTAGTGAATCCATGATATAATTTCAGATTTAAACAAAATTCTACAGAGGTCCACCATACACACAAAATTGAATTATCATAAAATTCAATAGAGAATCCATGATACAAAATTTTGGACCTAGAGTATAATTCAATAGAGATCCCACAATATGAGTTGATTTAGGATTCAAAATGAAACTCAACAGAGAAATCACGATAAAAAATTTGAAATTAATTTCTTAGTTACCAATGAACAATACACTATTAAATTTCTTTAAAAATAATCTCCTAACTAGATCTTAGTTAGAGTTGGATTACGAGTCTTCTTCTAGTTAGACTAGTGGTAGGTTGACTCAATATTCTATTCTATGTACACCCATTCTCTCAAGTTATTATTTATTTCTAATTAAAACTCCCTTTTTATTAATTTCATGCACACATGTGCATTTTATCAAATCTTTAGATTTTACTTACTTTTTACTAGAATCTGATTTATCTCAAATATTTAACTCATAAGATAATTCATTTAGTCCTTTATTTAAATTTAGAGTTAGACATAGTCTTAGACTTAGGATTATACTTTTTCTAGGGTTTTTAATTAATAATCTATTGTTTAATTAATTATTTTAATCCAACAAGGTCTAATTATTTCAATGTTTTCTATGCCACCTAGATTTATTGACCCAAGTTTAATTATGTGGTGTGCCCTTCAAGAAACACCTTTGTGCTCCAAGGGTGCCACTCTCCTTGACATGTTTTGGAATTTTTTTCGACCCTTGGATTCAACACACCACTCGATCAACCTTGTGAGACACTAAGGGCTTCTAAGGAATAAGGACTCATCGTTATTGTGCACCCCTTAGAAATCTTCATGAGCGACTGTCTCAATCTTCCCTCACAACATCGTGGACCACTCAAAATAGGTAAGCATTAACCTATAGTTGTGCCCATGGTAGTAGTGCTAGTAGGCTATGACAGGGACACTGGCACACCTCTCCCTCAATGTTTGGTTTCTGTGCATGGGCCCTTTACTCCTTATGTGAGTCGAATTAGCAAGCATCTTCAAGCCTGCATCAATTGAAAACAATAGTGTCAATAATAAATATACATAAATCATATGTCACATGTGTGTAAAATGAAATACTCAAACAAGTAAAATCCACTCCCTGAATCAGTCTGGAGTCCAAGGAAGTCCACTATTTCCATTAGCATTTGTAACCTATCATGTATCTTACACATTCATGACAACTTGTCACTAGAATATCCCAATATATATATACATTATATTAACAACAAGTTACAATACATCATCATCATCATCATCTATAAACCATAAGAGAAATCAAATCATAACATACCATAACTGGATCACTTGCATGCTAGTGTCCTCAAAGCATAAGTCAATAAAAGTGTGCTCTGTAGAGCAGGATGTTACATACATCCCCTCTTATTTTAAAATTCATCCCAAAGTTTGTACATTATATAAAAGAAAGTAAATAAATGTATCTGACATAGATCTATATGTCTAATCTATCAAACAAGTAAGGAAATTGTTGACATATCTCATATGTGTCCTTCTAGGTAGCCGAGGACTATAATTGTCCCACTAGACCTTGACCTGATCGACCATTTGACGTCGTAGTTGTTGAATGCGATGGTCTATAATAATAATTGGATCCACCATGAGAGAACCCTTGTCTAACACCTGCAAAGAACTCATGTCAATAACATGTGAAGGATCACTAATATAATGTGTCAAAACAGATACATGAAATACATCGTGGATATACCTCAAATAATCAGGCAAGGCTAGTCGATAATCCACATGTCCTTTATTTTCCACAACTTCAAAAGGCCCCACAAACCTAGGAGATATGTTAGCACCATTTCCAAACTTGATCAAAATCTTGTGTAATCTTACCCGTAAGAATAATTTATCTCCATCTTCATAACTATGATCAATATGATGCACATTAGAATAAATCTTATGTCGATCTTGTGCTTCTTTAATCCTTTTTCTTATCTATTGCATAATTTCTTCTATTTATTGAAGTACTTCTAGTCCTATCAGGACCCTATCCTCAATTCAATCCCTACTCAATGGTGTATAACATGGTCGCCCGTAAAGAAAATGAAACAGTGCCATCTTAATCGTACTCTAATAGTTGTTGTTGTAAGAAAACACTACTAGTGGAAATAATTCTTCCCAACATTTATGTTGGTCCATTACATACATACGCAACATTTGATCCAAATTTTGGTTTGTTATTTCTATTTTCGCGTTTTTCTTTGGGTGATATGTTATGCTAAAGTTTAGTTGTGTTCCCAAAGCCTCTTGGAAACTAGTCCAAAACTGTCCTGTAAACAATGATCTTCGATTGGATATGATCGTTCTTGGTACTCCATTCGACCTCACAATATATATAACAAATACTTTCTCTATGTCTAGTGTCTGATACATCATACATACTAGAAAAAATTGTGCACTCTTCGTCAGAGTGTCAACTAACATGAAAATTGAATCATGCCTCATTACCCTTAATGGAAATCCAATGATAAATTCCATCGAAATGACCTCCCGTTTTGATTCTGAAATAGAGTTTGGATGTAGTAATCTTGTTGCATGTCTATGTTCATCCTTCAATTGTTGGGATTGTAGACATATCGCCACGTAACTAACTTTGTTTTCCTTCATTACCTTCCAGAAGAATAAAATCTTAAGGTCTTCCTTCATCTTCGTGACTCCCAGATGAGCCATGTACACTGTTATATGAGCTTTGTTCAATATTAAATTTATTAATTCATCATTAGGAGGTGCGTAAATTATTTCATTAAATCTCAACAATCCATCATTTTCTAATGAATAACATTCATACTTCGGTACCATCATGGTATTTTGTCCAATATTATTCTTAACATCCTTGTGTCAATCATCATCTATCTTTAAAGTTGCAATAATTTCTAGAATATTCATCTTAAGCAGTATTATCGAGAATATCTGTGGTCTCCAACTCAATGCATATGCTACTCGATTTATCGTTCCTTTAATGTAAGTAATATCAAAGTAGTATTCTCTAAGTAATTATGACCAACGCCTTTGTTGCATGTTCAATTAATTCTCTGTGAAAATATGTTGGAAACCACAATGATCTATCTTTAGCTTGGATTTTTGTCCAATCAAATAATGTCTCCAAATTCTGAGGGAATCACTATTGCTAATAAATCTATGTCATGCATTGCGTATTTCTCTTCATGATTTCTCAATTTCCTTGAAATCTAAGTGATCACTCAACCGTCTTGCATCAAAAATCCACCTAAACCTTCCTTGGATGCATCTGTGCATACCAAGAATTATTTTTGCATGTTGGGGAACTTTAGTATTGACGTTATCATCAACAACTCTTCGAGGTTTTGAAATGCTTCCCTGCATTTCTTAATCCATATGAACTTCTTGTTCTTCTTCTGCAATTTCGTTATCGTATTTTCTATGTTTGAAAAACCTTCGAAGGATCATCAATAATATCCTGCTAAACCCATAAAGATACATACTTCTTGTACATTTGTCAATGAGGGCCATTCGATAATATCCTCTACCTTCATTAGATGAACAACAATAGCTTCAACATATATGATATGTCCCAAATAATGAATCTTTGATTCGTAAAAAGAACATTTTGATAGCTTCCCATACAATTTGTTTTCTCATAGACACTGTAGGACCAATCTTAAATGTTTGTCATGCTCTTATTTAGTCCTAGAAAAAATCAATATGTCATCAATAAATAGTTGAACAAACTTGTCCAAGTATTCATGAAACACCCCATTCATCAAACTCATAGTGTTGGAATCTCATCTTAAATGCGGTGATCCAGGATCTTTTCCTCGGGTGACTTACTAAAGGATTGTATTAAATGAGCATAAACTAAAGTAAACCATAAATAAGGAAAAGCTCAAAATTAAAGAGACATAATCATGCAATATGAACACAAAGAAACATGATAATGGAGTTAGTCCTTGGTGGACTATGTCTCTGGGTCTTGCTCTGAAATGGGTAGGAGTTTTAATTAACTCCACAAAAGAATTTGGAAAAATACATAAGTATAACTCATTCTAGAGTTAATATACAAAATATTTGCTCAGATTATAAAACTAACATCACCACTGTGTTCGTGGTGTTGAATTACCTAAAAATGACTATCTCCATGCCCTAATATGAGTCTGGCACTTTTAGTCCCAAGAGACATCCCTGCCTTGGTTTTTGTGCCCTGCCTCTGCAATTAATGACTGGGAAAATATTGAAATCCATGCCAAAATCCATACAGGCGCACCTTGGTTCTCCTCTCCTATCAAACACTGGCAGAATGCCCCCTTTTATACAAAGCCTCGGGCAGTTATCTAATAATGTGATGGTTTGGCATGGAGGTTAGCGGGCTATTTTAAGGCACTTAGTTGGCAAAGGTCTCAGGTTCAAATCCCATGGGCCTCCCATTTTTGGCATATAGTTGCAACAAAAATTTTAGTGCACGCGCTAAATATAGCAGAGCGGTTACCAAATATGGTGGACAATATTAACTGGCGAAATATGCCACTAAAATGGCGGGAAATTACATTTGAATGTTGGCGGTGGACATGGTCACATGGATTTGCATAGAACCAAGGGTTGGGCCAAGGGCCTAAACCTTTTCTTCCATGCACATAGAACATTACTAAAGTCAAATGATATTGTTTCCATGTTATAAACAAGAATCATAGAGTGGAATGTTGGATAGCACGAGTTTGTAAGGCCTTTGGGCTAAGGAGGTTATCGGTTTAGCTCCTATGGAGTCATATAATTTTTTTCACATGCCTACCAATGGACGGGTGCCACGTGGTAGCCCACGACTAGGCCATGTGGAACCATAACATTTTCCCATGAAACTGACAATTGTCACAACCCAATTTTCCTGCGTGTCTGCCATCAAACCTGTACGACCTCACCATGTCATCCCATGCGAACTCAACACTCTTCCACGTCAGTTGCACCATGCGCCACCCTTGTAGTGGTCATATGTGTCACCTTGACCTTTTAATTTTGACCAAGTTTGACATGAAAATTGACCTCTTATATATTTTGCATACGAGCTCCATTTAATGAGCTGTTTGCATCGTTAGAAATATCACGACGCAATCTTCGTGATCATTCCATTTAAAATGAGTTTTGGGAACTTTGAATTTTTTCCCTTTCTCTATCTGTTGAAGCCATTTTGAGCATTCTAAGTTGCCTTTGTGAGTTTTTAGTTGTTCTTATCCTTCTCTGGATCCTTTTTGGATCACACCTTCCCACTGAGAGATATTTGGACCACCAAAATCTTTCATCAATCAATAGGTAAGTGAGGGAAGAGTCCCCTCACTTTGTCCTTCTCAAACCACTTTTCTTTGCTTGGATGTGTTCCCTTTATGCCTACTCGAAGATAATAAACATCACCCCTGCGTGAATTTATTGTCCTTTTGTCCAGAATGATATCTTCATATAAATCATCCAAGTAATCAGGTGAAAATTCATCAACTGAAGGTATTGAAACTTTCTCATCCTGATCCGTGATCATGGGAGGCTCAAAAAGTTTCAAGTTCTCTATGTTCACAACGGAGTAAATTTTCATATAAGGTGGAATATCTAAACGAAAATCATTAGTGTCTCTTTTCTCCAAGATAGTGAAGGGTCCATATCAGATGGGCTTGAGTTTCTTGCCTTCACCCTTCAATCATTCCTTGTTGATGTGAATCCATACCCACTCTCCAACCTAGAACTGATGATCAACCCCATGCTTGTCATGCTTAGCTTTATACTGTTCTTGACTCTTCTCCAACTATTCCCTGATTACCTAGTGTATCTGTTGAATCCTCTATATGAACTTGCGAGCTCTGTCCTATGTTCATTATTCATTCACATAGGCATCTCTCCCATACATGAAGTCTAAAGGAACCTTGGGTAGGTACCCAAAACATGTCTCAAAAGATGAACTATGGGTGGATGAATGTAAAGATCGATTATAAGCATGTTGTACATAGGGTATATGTTCATACCATAACTTAAGATTCTTATTGTAGGATCCTCAAAGAAAAAGGACCATTGTTTTATTTACCACCTCTGTCTGTCCATCCACCATTGGATTAAAAGAAATGCTCATCTTCAATTTGGTGTCCAACATTCTCCACAAGCTAGTCTAAAGATACCCAAGGAATCGAGTATCTCGATCCGAGACAATGGATGTGGGTAACCTAAAGTGAACCCAAACATATCGAAAGAAGAGATTAGAATTCTTCTCAGTAGTGATCTTATTTTTACATGGCATCAAGATACACATCTTCTTGAACCTATCCTCTACAACATACAAATAATCATGACTCCCTCTGGTCATTGGTAAACCCCCTACAAAATCCATGGAGATACTTTCCCATGGATGGGATGGATCAAGAAGTGGTGAGTATAGCCCCAATTTTCTATTAGTGGGATTACAAGTAGAACACATTACACACCCCTTTACATATTTAGTTACAATTGCTTTCATTTGAGGCCAATAACAAAACCTATGCAAATGAGCCATAGTTATTCCTACCCGAAAATTCCCAGACACAAGAGAAGTATGATCTTCTCATATCACATGGACTCGTTCACTTGTAGGAATACATAGATTCCCAAGATGATAGAGTAATTTTCCCTCCAGAAAATAGTTCTCTACCTGTGTACCATGGGTTAACTTCTCATATACTTCTTTAAAATATTCATCGATGGCATATTTCTCTACATAGCTATCATGATATAAATAAGTATTCTTCAAAATAATAGAAGCAACAATAGGAGTTCTATAAAGCATATCGACTACCTTGTTACTTGTACCCTTATTGTATTTGATTACCAAATGAAATTGTTGTAGAAAACCCATCCATCGATAATGTCAAGAGTTTTTTAGTTTGGTTTGTTCTTGAAGATACTCTAAGGGTTGGTGATCTGTATGTATGACGTTTTCCTTCCCTAACAAGTAGTTCTTCCATTTCTTTATGCTTTTAACTAATTCATACAACTCTTTATCACATGTAGGATAGTTAAAACCACCTTGGTTAAAAGTCTTAGAGTGGTAACAAATAGGCTTACGATATTGCATCAATACTATACCCATGGTGTACCCGCTGGCATTTGTCTCAATTTGAAAAGGTTGTTGAAGATTCAACAATGTTAATACTGGTGTGGTACTGATCTTTTAATTCAAAGTGTCGAAATTTTTGTGTTGCTTTCCTTCCCACTGAAAAGTGTTCTTCATAATGGTTAAGTCATGCAAAGGATTTTATATAAAGGAGAAGTTGGGAATGAATCTCCTCCAATACTGGAATGAACCTAAGAAGCTTTGGACTTCGGTTACACTTTTTGGCTCAGGCCATTTTACAATTGCTTCAATTTTGGAAGGATCAATCTTCAATTTTCCTCCTCCCACGATATGACCAAAGTATACAAGTGCAGTCTTGCCAAATTAACATTTAGACATTTTCATATACAAATTTTCCCTTTGCAAAGTATCCAATACTTTTTTTACATGCCTTACATGTTCTTCCAAAGTCCCACTAAAAAAAAGAATGTCATCTAAATACACAATCACAAAGTCATCTAGGAAAGTCTTGAATACATCATTCATCACACACATGAAATTTGTCGGAGCATTACATGTTGGCATGTTTTTAGACAGAGGTAGAGTATGCGTGTTTTTCATTGATGGCGAAGATCAACATGATCAGATGGCGAAGATCAACACGATCAGTAGCATAGTGATAATGGAAAGATCAACAGTCTAAGATCAGATAGAGGAAAACAGTCAAAGCACGACAAAGGTTTTGTTTTGGAGTTTCGCAAATTAGGAAATCCAAAGGAAAGAGGTTTGAACTCATGATATGCAATATCACATAAATATATGGACCATCGATTCATCGATATTGTGGACCGTTGATCAGGCATGACGAAGGCCTGTGAAATTACAAAATCGCAATAACAATCCTGACCATTGGAGTCATTAGACACGTGGCAAGTGAATGGAATTTCGTTGAATTTCACATTGGAGGAGTCAACAAAGCATGGTGTTAAGCTCCATCTTAGAGTCTCGATGCTCGCGACTTGGAGTATCGAAACCCTTCATCACAGGAATCGCGATATGCGAGATCGTGATGCAATCTGGATCGTTGGATCATTGGAGATCTTGACCGTTGATCAGGCTCGATGATGTTCATAAGTTCATGAGATACGAAGCACATTTTGGTATAGCCTGTGGTCACCACTGGTGGTCACGTGAGAGGAAGACTCTAGCAGTGTTAATCTCCATCTCGTTGTCTCGGCACTCATGACTTGGAGTATCAAGACCCTTCATGACAGGAATCGCGAGATGCGAGATCGTGATGAGATCTGGACCGTCGGACCATTGGAGATATCGAATATTGATTAGGCTCAATGAATTTCATAAGTTCGCAAGATACAAAGTGCCTTTTGGCGCAGCCTATGGTCACCATCGGTGGTCACGTGAGAGGAAGAAGCTAGCAGTGTTAAGCTCCATCTCGGAGTCTTGGTGCTCACGACTTGGAGTATCGAGACCCTTCATCACAAGAATCGCGACATGCGAGATCGTGATGAGATCTGGACCATCATATCATTGGATATCTCAACCATTGATCAGTCTTGATAAATTTCATAAGTTCACGAAATACGAAGCACCTTTTGGCACAGCCTGTGGTCACCACCGGTGGTCACGTGAGGGGAAGAAGTGTTGGTTGTGGAGCTCGATTATCTTACTGATTTAGAGGTCTTTTACTTTCAGCTGTGTTTATTCCCCATGAAGTATTTACAACCCAGAAGTATGTACACTCTTCCATGCGAGGTCCGAGGGGGCTATCCCCCTAGCTGCGGGGTCTGGGGGCAAGCGGGCCCCCAGCGGGGGTTTGGGGGCGAAGCCCCCCCAAGAAAAAATTTCCTTGTAAAAGTATATTGTAATTTCATTGTAAATCTAGACCGTTCATTATAAGGTCATAGATCAAATGATAGAGATTATGTTAGGGTTTTTTTTCCCTAGAAAGCAACCCTCTTTTAAGAGGGAAATGTATTGTGGCTATAGAGGTTGGTGAGTATTGTATTCTAAGAGAGGAGATTGTGAGAGAAAGAAGAGGAAGTTACAATGGGTTTTTCTATAGGTTGTATCCCTTCATTTTGTTGGATAATAATAAAGAAAGGACCTTCCAATTTCTCTGGTGGACATAGCCCACACTGGGTGAACCATGTAAATCTGTGTCTCTCTTGTATTGTGTATCTTCTGTGTTTTGTTTCCACATTTATTTTTATTTCTCCATGGTCCTGTTTTTCTAACAAGAAGCTAGCAGTGCTAAGCTCCATATCGGAGTTTCGACGATCAAAACTTGGAGTATAGAGTCCCTTCATCACAAGAATGTCGAGATGTAAAATCATGAAATTCAAATTTTGTTTAGCGCTCGGTCACAACTAGTGGGAATATGAGATAAACGCGAAATCCCACTGATTTAATCCAACGGTGTTGGATAATTGGAAACTTGATCGAAGGGTTATTGTTTCACCTCATAGTGTAACTGCTAGAAAGGACTGAAGGTTTTTGTGAGAGGACTGGAAGAGGCCTCAGCGTGATTGCCAGAGATGATGAAGAGTCTCAAGGCATCTGCTAGTGGAATGAAGACTGTTCATAGAGGTGATTGACAGATGGAAGAGCATTGAATCCTATAACTGCAACAGAGAGGATGATATCGACTATGATAGAGAAGACGAAGAGTCTCGACTGCTAGACAAGATAAGGAATCTCAGCATAACACCCAGTGACAATGAACGTATGGGTATAACTACCAGAGAAGCTGAAGAGTTGCAATGATGATCAGGTAGAGCACTCAACATGGGGATTGCATGAAAAAGAATTATGCATATAGCATGCACAAGGAGTACAGAGACTATAAGAAGGCATAACAAAGAAGAGATGGGGGTTGTTGTTGAGAGTGATTCAAGTGTGTAGAAGGAGGCAGTGTGCAGTATTTGAAATACTTAGAAGAGGAATGGTGCATTGAATGGACATGAAGCACATAGCATAAAAGGCATAAGAATAGAAATCAAAAGGCATGTGTGCAGGAAGACAGTGAGGCAGACAAAGCAAGGCAGTGTAGCAGAACAGTGATGAGACTGGTAAGCCATTGATGAACATTACATCACTGTAATAAGTTTCAGTAGCAAAGATTTATATTTCAGGGTGGTAGGGAGGTGCTAGGGAGGACTGTTGTCCTCAGAGGTTCAAGTGGGTGCTTGAACACAGGCCATTTTAGCTTCCATCTGGTTGCAGCCAGAGAAACCAAGGTGGCAGAGTAGTGCAAGGGAGAACATTGGTTCTCTGATATACAGGTCAGTGCCTGTGTAACTAGAAGTTGGTGCTTCCATCCAGTTGGTGTTGGAACTTTTATGAAGTCATTGCTTCCATCCAGTTGGTGTTGGAACTCTTAGATAGTTGGTTCTTCCTTCTAGTGGGTGCTAGAGAAATGAGGGAGTTGATGCTTCCTTCTAGTGGGTGCTAGAGAATCCAGAGAGTTGGTTCTCTCAGCAAGTAGTATCTTGCAAAACATAGGTTGTAGACTCATTATGAGTTGGTGCTCATAAGTATGATAATGTACAGAATGTAAATATTATTTATCATATAAAGAAGAACAGGTTTTTACCCTTTATGGGTTTCCTCAGGAGATATCTGTCTCTGTGTATCTCATATGTGTGAATGATGTTGAATGTTATATTGCTTACTTCCCTGCATTATTGTCATTGTCATTAAGTTCTCTGCAAATAGTTTAAAATGAACATAATTGTTTAAGCTCGGTAAAAATTGATTCACCCCCCCCTCTCAGTTGTCGAACAATTGGTATCAGAGTAGGTTCCTTTTATCTAAAGGTAGATATGTAAGCTTAAACATGAAAATTCATGAAGGGACTTCAGCCACTAAGCCTCCTCTATTTGATGGAACAATTTTTTCCTTCTGGAAGGTTAGAATGAGAACATATCTAATGGCCTTAGGTGCTGATGTTTGGGATGTATTAGAGACTGGATACATAAAGTATGTTGTGCTAGCTGCCAATAATGATAAGTTAGAATTTATCTTTAATGCTAAGGGAATGAATGCTATCTTGAATGGAATTTCAAAAGTCAAGTTTGTAAAGGTGATGCATCTTCAAAATGCTAAAGAAATGTGGGATAAACTTATTAGTAGCTATGAAGGAAATGAGAAAGTAAAAGATGCCAAACTTCAAACATTTAGGTTGAAGTTTGAACAACTAAAGATGAATGAAGATGAAACAATTAACAAGTATTTTTTAAGAGGTTAAGAACGTTTGAATGCCATGAAGGGTCTTGGTGAGAAGATTGAAGAATCAATTTTAGTTCAGAAGATTTTAAGATCTTTGCTTGATAAATTTAATCCAAAAGTCTCTGCAATATAAGAACTAAATGATCTTAAAACTTTGTCCATTGATCAAATCCTAGGAACTTTAACTTCATATGAAATGATAATCAACAAAGATAAATCCATTACTAGAGAAGCATCTTTTAAAGCAGACAATGTTAAGCCCTAATATTGGCTCATTACCACTTAATTGGGGCATATTAGATTAGTAATGTTATTTTATTTATGTCGACTTTAGGCCATTAGTTGTGATTTAGATTAGTAATGTTATTTTATTTATGTCAGCTTTAGGCCATTAA
>ML777251.1:95035-132532 GCA_009831015.1 Picea engelmannii
AGGCCATTAGTTGTGATTTAGATTAGTAATGTTATTTTATTTATGTCGGCTTTAGGCCATTAAAACCTCCTAGTCTTCTATATATACCAAGGAGACATTTTCATTTTGAATCATCTTGTACTTGAACATTTAAGTGGGGTAAAGGAGGTTGCCCCCTTGAAGAGGCTTATTATCTGAAATTATCTCTTTTTCAAGGCGTTGAGTACTTTTCCTGAGGTTTTTCTATGCTATATTGTTGTTTGGTTCTTAACAGAAAAGAATATTGATTCAGATTTAGATGATATTGAGGCAAAATTTGTGAGAAGGTTAAAGAAAGGATCAGGAAAATACAAAGGTAAGATTCCCTTCAAATGTTTCAATTGTGGTAAGATAGGTCATTTCTCAAATAAGTGTCCACGCAAGAAGAAGAACCAGAACTCTGAAGGTGAAGAGAAGCACAAATCCAAAATATTTGATAAAAGGAAAAGTTTATGTGTAAACAATGATGACTCCTCAGAAGACATCGATAGTGACTCTTCCTATGAAGATAAGGTAAACGAATTCATGCTTATGGACAAAGAGGATTATCATAATAAAAGCACAGGTAGTGATGATAATGATGAAGAAGCTATGGTTGACTTGGAAAGAGAGCTGATCAATGCTTTGGAAGAGATTGACAGACTCAGACTTAAGAAGAGAAAGAAAAAACAATTTCTGACACAGTTCAACAAAGGCACTAAAAATCTGATGAAGACTTTTCCCTGCTAAAAGTGGAATTAGAAGAGGCAAAGAAAATCGAGGACATTCTGAAACAACATTTATCATAGAAGAAAGCAAGGTGTGAAGCCTTAGAAGAAGAAGTAGTGAGAACCAGAAAAGTGATGGAGAATTTTAAGGCATTGTATCACCAAACTCTGTCAAGTATTAAAGCTTAAGAAGGATTAACCTCCATTCTAAATCAACAAAGAAACCAAAATTTGAAAGCTAGCTTGGGGTATGAAGAAGGATCAAGTAGTGATCATCCAAGTAATACAGAACCTATCAAGTTTTTCGAATCCTTAAACCTTGAAAATAGTGACTTTGCATAAACAAAGAAAGAGAATCATCCACCTAGAAGGAATGAAAGACAAAGTATCAAAACCAAACCTGTATATTAGAGAAACTATCAGCATGGAAGAAATCGACTCACTCAAGGAAGACAATCTTCTTCCAGGTACAAAGGATTTTTCTATGGATATTATTTTTTCTGTTCTAACTTTGGTCAGAAAGCTATAAATTGTTCTTTAAGATTTAGATATGAGCAATCAAGTTTTTCAAGAAGATTGAGACAGTCAAGCAACAAACAATCACAGACTATAAATAATGTGATGACCGGGATAAGGACACAAGTGAAACACAACAAAACTTATGAGCATAACAATCATTATGATCTATTATTCAGTGAACCAGAATGTTACAACTACCATAATTATGGACATAAAGCTACAGACTGTCGCTTAGGAAACTATAAGCTAGATCTGAATCCTACTACTAAAAATTTCAAGGTTTGGAAGAAGAAAGAAGATGACTACTGTGGATTAGTTTTGTCAACCCAAAGACAAAAGAATCCCTTGTATATTGACAGTGGATGTTCCAAACATATGACTACAGACAAAAGTAAGTTTCTAACTCTAAGTGAAAGAAAATCAGGGAATGTAACTTTTGGAAATGA
This sequence comes from Picea engelmannii, assembly GCA_009831015.1. NCBI lineage: Eukaryota > Viridiplantae > Streptophyta > Pinopsida > Pinales > Pinaceae > Picea > Picea engelmannii. The sequence goes on from ML777251.1 coordinate 96,726, forward strand.
TGCACCAGGAAAAATAAAAGGTAAAGGAATGGTAAGTTTGAGTAATGGAAAATGGAAATATCAATATGTGATGTTTGTAGAAGGTTTGAAACATAATTTTCTTACTGTCAGTCAAGCCTGTGACCAGGGATGTGAAGTCATTTTTACCTCTAAAGATTGTAGAATAAAATCTGTGAATTCAGGACAACTAGTTGCTAAAGGGATAAGAACAGAAAACAATGTCTATGTGTTAACAAAAGAAAAAGAAGAATTCCACTTAATAAAATATGATGAAAGTTGGTTGTGGCATAAGAGACTTAGACACCTAAATTTGGATCATATAATCAAGATCAGAAACAATGGGGCAGTAAAAGATCTTCCGAAGATATCAAAGCCATACGACTCTATTTGTAAACCTTGCTAGTTAGGAAAACTTACTCACACTCAAGTCAAATCTAAAAACTTTCCTTCAATAGAAAAACCTCTCCAGTTAGTACATATGGATTTATGTGGACCATAAAGGAAAGAAGGTACAGGAAAAGAAAATTATTTTATGTTGGTTATTAATGATTATTGTAGACTAACATGGGTTGCCTTTTTGAAGGAAAAATCTGAAGCATTTGAAAAATTCAAAGTGTTTAAGGCTCTAACTAAGAATCAAACAGGAAAAAGATTGAAGGTAGTAAGGTCTGATAGAGGAGGAGATTTTAGTTCATGGAACTTCAAAGAGTTCTGTGATAAACATGGGATCAAAAGAGAGTACACAATTCCAAGGACTCCACAACAAAATGGAGTTGTTGGGAGGCATAATAGATCATTACAACAAATGGCAAGATCAATGATGAATGAAAGGAACATACCCCAAACATATTGGGTGGAATAAATTCAGAGAGCTATTCATATCCTTAACAAATCTCATCTCAGGCCACACAGTGATAGGACTCCTTATGAACTATGGTTTGTAAGATCTGCTTCAATTAAGCATTTTAAAATCTTTGGGAGTAAATGTTATATCAAGAACAATGATGAAAATATTGGCAAATATGATGACAGGGTTGACGAAGGTATCTTCTTGGGTTATTCTACAAGCAGTAAAGGATACATATGTTACAATAAGAGACTGCATAAATTGATTGATTGTATAGACATAAAAGTTGATGAAGAAATCCTGGTCATAAATGTAAGCAGTGATGAACCAAACATACAAGATATAGTTAAAGATGAATATGAACAGGTCCAAGGATCAGAAAGAGAAGAAACTGAATCAGATGAAGATACAAATACTCAGGCTGACATAAATCAGAAGAAATAAACAAACTCACCTCTTAGAATTGTTAGAAAGAATCATCCTGAAAACCAGATAATTGGAGATATACATAAAGGAGTTTAGACAAGAAGGAAATTGATTAAAGACTCAGAACAATATCATGTTGTTTTTTTATCTATGAATAAACCTAAAAAAATTTATGAAGCCAACCAGCATGATGATTGGATTAGAGCTATGAATGAAGAGCTTGAGCAGATTGAGAAGAACAATACTTGGGAGCTTGTCCCTAGACCCGAAGATAAGAATGTAATAGGTTCCAAATGGGTGTTAAAAAATAAAATGAATGAAAAAGGACAAGTTGTTAGAAATAAAGCCAGATTGGTCTATAAAGGGTATGCACAAGTTGAAGGTCAGGACTTTGATGAAAATTTTGCACCAGTGGCAAGATTGGAAGCCATCAGAATGTTCCTTGCATATTCATGCCATAAGAACTTTAAAGTGTATCAGATGGATGTTAAGTCATATTTTATTAATGGAGATCTAGAGGAAGAAGTATATATGGAGCAACCTGAAGGATTCTCATTGACAGATAATCCTAATTATGTTTGCAAGATGAAGAAGGCCTTATATGGACTGAAACAAGCACCACGAGCTTGGTATTATAGACTGGACAATTTTTTACAAAACAAAGGGTTCAAGAAAGAGTTTGAGATGTCCATGATAGGAGAACTGTCATATTTTCTTGGTTTACAAGTAAATCAGAGTTGTACAGGAATATTTATCTCTCAAGAAAAATATTTGAAAGAGATGTTGAAGAAATTTTAGATGGAGGATTCCTCTCATGTTAGTACACCTATGGTGGTTGGTTGCAAGCTTAGTAAAGATGATATGTCACCCGATGTTGATCAAAGGACATACCGATCAATGATAGGCAGTCTTCTGTACATCACAGCTTCTCGTCCTGATATAATGAAAGTTGTTGGAATGGTAGGTCGCTATCAGTCTGCTCCTACACAAATTCATCTGGTAGTTGTCACAAGGATATTCAAATACTTGAACAGAACAATGACTTATGGTCTGTGGTATCCTAGAAACCAGAATTTCCAGTCAATTGCTTATTCAGATGCAGATTGGGAAAATTGAGTGGATGAGAGAAAGAGCATCAGTGGAGGTGCCTTCTTCCTGGGTGACTCGTTGGTAGCATGGATTAGTAAGAAGAAGGGATCTATTTCATTATCCACTATAGAAGGAGAGTACATTGCTACTGCTACTTGTTGCACTTAGATCTTGTGGATGATCCAAACTTTTGAATATTTGAAGCTAAACTATACTGAGCCGATTGCAATTCACTGTGACAACACGAGTGCCATTAGTGTCTCCAAGAATCTTGTTCTTCATTCCAAGACTAAGCATATCCCAATAAAATACCATTTTCTTAGAGAACAAGTTACAAACAGAATTGTTCAGCTAAATTATATTCCTTCCATAAAACAGATAGATGATATCTTTACTAAACCGTTAATAGAGACCCCTTTTGGATATCTTCGTCAGAAGTTGGGGTTATAATTTATTTCGTTTAAATTGGTCACCTGGTCAGGGGGAGTACTTATTGAATATCTATTATATTTCTAAGTTGCTCATAGTTGACAGGGGGAGTATGTACTGCAACAACTCAGGGGGAGCATGTCTCTTCTTTGACATTGATGTCAAAGAGGGAGAAAGTGTGCTAAATTTCAAGGATGCTACAGTTGTGGTAAATTTCAAGGATGCTACAGTGGAGGTAATTTCAAGGATGCTACAGTGGTGCAGTTGCATGTTTTTCAAGGGGTTTCCATCAATGTCAAAGGGGGAGATTGTTGGAATGTTTTTAGATAGAGGCATAGTATGCATGTTTGTCATTGATGGCTAAGATCAGTATGATCAGATGGAAAAGATCAGTATGATTAGTAGTGTAGCAATAATGGAAAGATCAGCAGTGTAAGATCAGAAGGAGGAAAATAGTCAAAGCACGACAAAGGTTTTGTTTCGGAGTTTCATAGATCAGGAAATCCAAAGGAAAGAGGTTTGAACTTGCGATATGCGAGATCAGGAAAATATCTATACTATCGAATCATCGAGATCATGGACCATTGATCAGGCATGAAAAAAAGGCCTGTGAAGTTGCGAAATCGCAACAACAATCCTGACCATTGGAGTCATAGGACACGTGGCAAGTGATTGGAATTTTGCTGACTTGCACATTGGAGGAGTCAATAGAGCATGTTGTTAAGCTCCATATTGGAGTCTCGGTGCTTGCAACTTGGAGTATCGAGTCCCTTCATCACAAGAATCATGAGATGAGAGATCACGATGAGTTCTAGACCATCAGATTAGTGGAGATCTCAACCGTTGATCAAGCTCGATGAAGTTCATAAGTTCACAAGATACAAAGCGCCTTTTGGCACAGCCTATAGTTACCATTAGTGGTCAAGTGAGAGGAAGAAGCTAGTGGTGTTAAGCTCCATCTTGGAGTCTCGATGCTCACAACTTGGAGTATCGAGACCCTTCATCACAGGAATCATGAAATGAGAGATCGCGATGAGATGTGGATCATTGGATCATTAGAGATCTTGACCATTGATCAGGCTTGATGAAGTTCATAAGTTCACGAGATACGAAGTGCCTTTTGGCACAGCCTATGGTCACCATCGGTGGTCATGTGAGAGGAAGAAGCTAGCAATTTTAAGCTCCATCTTGGAGTCTCGATGCTCGTGACTTGGAGTATTGAGACCCTTCATCAAAAGAATCACGAGATAAGAGATAGTGATGAGATCTAGATTGTCAGATCATTGGAGATCTCAACTGTTGATCAGGCTTGATAAAGTTCATAAGTTCACGAAATATGAAGCACCTTTTGGCGCAGCCTGTGATCACCACTGGTGGTCATGTGAGGGGAAGAAGCTAGCAGTTCTAAGCTCCATCTCATAGTTTCAATGATCGTGACTTAGAGTGTCGAGACCCTTCATCACAAGAATGCCGAGATGCAAAATCGTAAAATTCAAATTCTATTTAGCGCTTGGTCACAGCTAGTGGGCATACAAAATAAATGTGAAATCCTTCATATTTAATCCAATGCTGTTGGTTAATTGGAAACTTGATCGAAGGGTTACTGTTTCACCTCATAGTGTAACTGCTATAAAGGACTGATGGTTTCTGCGAGAGGACTAGAAGAGGCCACAATGTGATTGCCAGAGGAGACGAAGAGTCTCAAGGCTTCTTCCAGTAGAATGAAGACTGTTCATAGAGGTGATTGACAGATGGAAGAGAGTTGACGCCTGTAATTGCAACAGAGAGGATGATCTCGACTATGATAGAGAAGATAAAGAGTCTCGACTGCTAGACATGCTAAGGAATCTCAACATAACACCCAGTGATGATGAACGCATGGGTATAACCACCAGAGAAGCTAAAGAGTTGCAATGATGATCAGGTAGAGAACTCAACATGGGGAGTTCATGAAGAAGAATTATGCATATAGCATGCACAAGGAGAACATAGAATATAAGAAGGCAGAACAAAGAAGAGATGAGGGTTGTTGTTGAGATTGATTCAGGTGTGTAGAAGGAGGCAGTGTGCAGCAGCTGAAATACTTAGAAGATGAATGGTGCATTGAATGGACATGGCGCAGATAGAATAAAAGGAAGAAGAATAGAAAGCACAAGGCATGTGTGAAGGAAGATAGTGAGGCAGACAGAGCAGGGCAGTGTAGCAGAATAGTGATGAGACTGGTAAGCAATTGATGAACATTACATCACTGTAATAAGTTTTAGTTGCAAAGATTTACATTTCAGGGTAGTAGGGAGGTTCTAGGGAGGATTGTTGTCCTTATAGATTCAAGTGGGCGCTTGAACACAGGGAGTTGTAGCTTCCATCTGGTTGCAGCCACAGAAACTAGGGTGGCAGGGTGGTGTAAGGGAGAACATTGGTTCTCTGATATACAGGTCGGTGCCTGTGTAACTGGAAGTTGGTGCTTCCATCCAGTTGGTGTTGGAACTCTTAGGAAGTTGGTGCTTCCATCCATTTGGTGTTGGAACTCTTAGGGAGTTGGTGCTTCCTTCTAGTGGGTGCTAGGGAAACTAGGGAGTCGGTGCTTCCTTCTAGTGGGTGCTAGAGAATCCAGAGAGTTGGTGCTCTCAACAAGTAGTATCTTGCAAAACAAAGGTTGTAGCCTCATTAGGAGTTGGTTCTCGTAAGTATGATAATGTACATAATGTAAAGATTAATTATCATATAAAGAAGAAGAGGTTTTTACCCTTTATGGGTTTCCTCAGGAAATATCTGTCTCTGTGTATCTCATATGTGTGAATGATGTTGAATGTTCTATTGCTTACTTCATTGCATTATTGTGATTGTCATTAAGTGCTCTGTAGTGAGTTTAAAATGAGCATAATTGTTTAAGCTCAGTAACAACTGATTCACCCCCCCCTCTCAGTTGTCCAACATTACAAAGCCCAAATGACATAACTAACCACTCAAATAATCCATGTTTTCTTTTAAAGTCAATCTTCCATGCATCCTATTCTGCGACCCTGATTTGATGATATCCACTACACAAATACAACTTAGTGAAATAAACAACATTCTTCAACTGATCAAGTAAATCATCTATACAAGGAAGAGGGTATCAATTTTTCACCATGATTTTATTTAAGTCCCAATAATCGACACACATTCTCCATGTGCCATATTTCTTTGGCACCATCACAATCAGATAACCACAAGAAGTTGAACTGGGCCTAATGACCCCTTGATCCAATAATCCCTGTACCTACTTCTTGATCTATGTCATGTCTACAATTGACATCATATACATTCCCACATTAGGAAGAGAGGAATACTGTTGAGGATGTATCTCATGTTGGATTTCCCTCTTCGGAGGTAATCCATCTGGTTCTTGAAAAATATCATCATACTTAGAAACAATATCAATTAATTCCTTTTTATGAGATGGATCACACCCTTGGAAAGCGTTGGATGTCCCAACATATTTCTCTTTGATGACCATGAGTACATATCAATTATTAGTGGTTATGAGTCTTTTTATTTATCCTGTACTAACAAGTGTTGTATTTACCCTCATGTTGTGAGATCTGACAATATATTCCACTCCCCCTTTATTAAGGTGGTATTTTTTCTCATGACAAAAGAAGATTGTTTTTCTATCATAAAGATACAGACTTCCCAACACTATTCCACATATATCAAGCGGTACAACATCCAAATCCACTTCATCAATCAACTTTGAAGCAATAGCCGATCTGATCCTACATTGTTTGGTGACATTAAGTTTTTCTTTATCAAATACCCAACCAAGAGGATAAGGCTTCGGATGTGTTTTCATTACAAGAACCATCTTCTTGACAAGTTCTTCAGATATTAAGTTTACTTGGGAATCCAGATCAAATAATGTATCTATCTTAGTATGTTTAGATACAACTCATATGTGAAATAACTCATTCCTCTTTCGTTCATCAATATGAGATTCATTATTAGAGATTGAACTAGAAGGAATGGAATCTTTACCTTGTACTCCATCTATTGTGATCTTTCCCTCATCTCTTGAATCGGAACCAAGATCTTGTTGCACTTTAGAAACAGTCTTTGTCTTCCCCTTTCCACTGACCTGTTTCAGTTTCTTTTCTAGATGCAGTTTACAACAATGTTCATCCTGACCAATATTCTTGCAATGAGTGCAAGATGGTTTTCCTCCTTCTCCCATCACTATAGCGGTCTTCTTGTCCTTCCTTTTAAAAATCTTGAAAGTCTTTTTTGGGAAATTGGAAGGTTTCTTCATGGGATCTTCTTGAACATGTTTCCCCTTGTTCTCAAGGTGAGTGACTTGCACACATTCAATACTAGTGGAGTTAAACAAGAGCAAAGTATGATGAATATAACTGTGAAGTGCACCAATATACTTCATTAAAGTTTCATAAGAATCCAAAGGAATATTCAATGCGAGAGCTTTCTTCCTAAATTCTTCTATGAAACTTTGTACATTTTGACCTTTACCTTGCCTTAAAGTTTTCCATTCGATCATCGCTTTATGTAAATACCCTAATGGATTGAACTTCTTCCTTATCTTTGTTTTAACTTCCAACCATGATAAAACAATATTACCACACTTACTTTTGTCCTGTAGCTTTATCTCCCACCATACAAGAGTGGTGTCTTTCAACTGAAGAGAAGCTAGTTGCACTTTAACTTTCTCTTTGTCAATATGTTGAACACGATAATATGCTTCAACCTATCAGATGCAATTATATAGTTTTTTCAGGATTAACATCTCCATTAAACATAGGTAGAGAAAAATTTACATCAATGTTTAATAATGGTTTCTTAAAAGAGGCTTTATGGTTAGAATTATGAGAATGATGAGAATGCTCAGAGGAATAAGAACTAGAACTTGAAGGTGAAGATGGAGGTTCAAGATGATCTCCTCCAGCCCCTTGGTTTACTGAAGCATCATCATCAGGTGGTGCTTCCTTTTTATTCCCTTTCATCTTCATCCTCTTCTCGTAATCTCCATACATTCATTCGACCATTTCTGACATGCGATAACAGACCATGTGAAATTTTTTCTCATCTTCATCATGCTTGTCCTCTTCTGCCATCTTCTTCCTTTGGGATGCACGACCAACTCTGGGATTGAAATTATTAAGAGTTCCTTCACCCTGCTTATCCTTGGCCCTAGTAAGCATTCATACTCAACAATTCAAGTCAAAGACGACTGCTCTGATACCAACATGATCCTTGATATTTTCTTCAGGTGACTCATTAAAGAATCGTATTAAATGAGAAGAAACTAAAGTACACCATAAAGATGAAAAATATCAAAAGGAAAAAGACATAAGCACTCAAAATTAACACAAAGAAAATTAATAGCATGGTTCATCCCCGGGGGACTCCGTCTCTGAGTCCTCTCAAATGGGTAGGCATTTTTATTAACTCCACAAAACAATTGGGCAAAATACATAAGTATACCTCATTCTGGAGTCAAGCTATAGAATATTTGTTAAGATCATAAAACTAACATCACCACTGTGGTCGTGGCATCGAATTACCTAAAATTACTATCTCCACGCCCTTATCTGAGTATAACACTTTCAGGCCCAAGAGACACCACTGCCTCAATTTTCGTGCCCTGCCTATGGAATTAATGATTGGTAAAATCTCAAAATGCATGACACAATCCATACCAAAATCCATACGAGTGTGCCTTGGTTCTCCTCTCTTTTCATACACTGGTGGAAAGCCCCATTTTATACAAAAACTCAGACGGTTATGGAATAATGTGACGGTTTGGCATGGTGGTTAGCAGGCTATTTTAAGGCACTTAGTTGGAGAAGGTCCCAGGTTCAAATCCCACGGGCCACCCCTTTTTTGCATATAATTGCAACCGAAATTTTGGCTTGTGTGATAAATATAGTAGAGCATCTACCAAATATGACAAATGGTCTTAAATGGTGGACATGCCACTAAAATGGTGGGCCGTTACATTTGACCGTTGGCGGTGGACATGGTTATATGGATTGGCATAGAACCAAGGGTTGGGCCAAGGGCCTAGCCCTTTTCTTCCATGCAAATAGAACATTACTAAAGTCAAATGATATTTTCTCCATGTTATAAACAAGATCCATAGAGTGGAAGGTTGGCTAGCACAGAGTTGTAAGGCCTTTGGGCTAAGGAGGTTACAGGTTTGATTCCTATGGAGTAATATAAATTTTTTCACATGCCAATGACTAGATGGGTGCCACGTGGTAGCCCACGACTAGGTCACATGGACCCATAAAATTCTCCCCTAAAACTAACACTTGTCACAAACTAATTTTCCCACGTATCTGCCATCAAACCTGTATGACCTCACCACATCATCCCATGCCAAATAAACACTCTTCCACGTCAACTGTGTCACGTGTTACCCTTGCAGTTGTGACACATGTCCCCGCGACCTTTGACTTTTGACGAAGTTTGACCTGAACTTTGACCTCTTATATCTTTTTCATACGATCTTTGTTGGACAAGCCATTTGCACCATTTGAAATCTTTTGACACACTCTTCGTGATCATGCATTTTAACTATGTTTTTGGAACTGTGAAATTTTTCCCTTTCTCTGTCTACTAAAGCCATTCTGAGTGTTATGAGTTTTTATTATCCTTTTCTGGATCCTTTTTGGCTCATGTTGTTTTATGTATTTCTTCTTATTTAATACGTAATTGGTGATATCCTGATCTCAACTAAATCTTCAAAAACATAGTCTCTCCTTTCATCTGATCAAACAAATCATTTATTCCTGGAAACAGATAGTTGTTATTGATCATCGCTTTGTTCAAATGATGATAGTCAATGCAAAGTATTCACGATCCATCCTTATTTCTTATGAAAATAACTAGTGTGCCCCAAGGTGACACACTTGGACGTATAAGTCCCAAATCCAACAATTCCTTCAATTTCATTTTAAACTACTACAATTCAAGAATTGAAATACGATAAGGAGTTCTTTCTATCGGTTCAGTTCTAGGTTTCAAGTCTATTCTAAACTCCAATTCTCTTTCAGGCAATAAACCCGATAACTCTTCTGGAAACATGTCTGCAAAGTCTTGCACTACAGGAAGGTTTTCTAATCCTTTTTCATCCCAATTTTCATTTAGCTCTAAGATTTCATATAGCTTTCATCCTTTGCGCATATTTGTTACACATTATTTTTCTCACACCAGTGATCAATTGATTACATTTTCTTAACTCACTTACATGTTCCCATATAATATCAAAAGAGACTTTATCTATAAGAAAAGTGGTTTTCTTTTCCTCCCTCAAAAACTATGACAAGGAAGATCCTTGCACCCTACTCTATTCTTAGGGTGCAATGATGTTTGATCGTCGCACTCTGCACCAAATATTGACTGTGATGTCATCGTAGGATGTCTGTGTATAGGGTGCAACGATGGTTAAGAAAGGGAAAAATCAAAATTCACGAATGTTCTAGAAGATGAGGTGGTCTCCGATCGGTTTGAATCTTACTCGCTTGTTTGATTTAGTGCGATCATCATAATCTCCTCATCAGTCCCTCTTTCACCGTATATACAAAGAGATATCTCATGGAAAATGCTAAGGTTTAAAAGGCTAAGGTTTTCATATGCATGAAGAGTTTTTCTATAGATTATACTTGAGATATCTTTTCTTTAGCTCTCGAAGTTAGATTGTGGATCTTCTTCACCACGGGAATTGGAGCAAAGGTGTGTGTGTTGGAAAAAATATCCATTGAAAGGGATATTGCAACATCAAGACATGGGTTGTATTCTCCACTTTGCATTTTAATATAATACAACAATACATTTCTTCCCTATAAAGGTGTCTTGGATTTTATTGTATAACTCCTTGAACTTATACATAGAATTCATTGGAATATATATATCTTTGTTCTCTCTCTCTTTGTTGGTTTGTGATTCTTAAATAGGTTCACCATACCGCAAATCCAAATATGGAGCGACAAGGACGACACTAGTGAGGATCAAGCATCATTTAAAAGGTATGTCACTCAATCCTCTCTGAACTAGTTTATATGACAATGAAGTCTAAGGTGAAGTTTGTATTCTATCTTGTTTTGTTCTAGATTCCTCTGGAAGTTAGGGAGATTATTTTTTGTCTGCACTTACTGATTTGTCCGATAACAAAATTGGCAAGAATACTAGGGACATAACCTCTTTTCGGTTTTCTGTGTCTTATTTTCTTTTAGTCTGTCTTATTTTGATCAAATTCATTCTTTGAGTCTATGGGTGATCCATATTGACTCTCTAGTCATGAACGTTCATTAAGAAATTTTGTCATTTTTCCCATATTTCTTTTTATTCAGAGATCGTTGCTCTGTATCATATTGACAACCTGTGACGATTCCTTTTTGTTGCACTCTACTTGTGCATACCAGAGTGACAACATCATACTATGCCTTGCTGACATCCTACGATGATCTTATATCATTGCATTATACTCCTTTCTAGCCTACAACGATTCCTGTAGGAATTGTTGGGCGACAGTTGAATTTATTTTATTTGCCCAATTTTTTCTTTACTGCCCGGGAGGAACTTTTGAAACTGGTGAAATATGGTTTTATAACTTTTAATCCCAGATTTGATTGATTTTAAAGGATTGAAAGTCTTCTTTACAAGATTTTCAAGTTTTGTTTCTTGACTTCCTGTTGCAAGGGTACAATCTCAAGATTTTGTTCATGGGTTCTTGTTTGATCAGTAGTCCTTGATTTCTTTTGAGTTTTGGATTGTTTTTACTTTTTGGATTTTTGATTTATTAAGAGACAACTTTTATTTTTCATTTGACAAAATGTTTTCTTATCATTTCATTTTTTATTACATTGTGAGTTTGATTTGGGAATAGTGTTGAGAGTGCACTAGTTTTCTTGGACCATTCATTCCTTTCTTCATTACATTTTTGTTTTGATTTTAAAAGGAAAGAAATGAAGTTTATTCTTATTTTTAGTAGTCTTTGCAAGAAATGTTTGCATTCATATATTTTTTGAAAAGGGAAAATTTGAAAAGTTGATAGCATTGATTGTTTGGAATTCATATCATTCAAAAATTGTGAAATTGTACTTGTAGATTTTGTATTATGGAAAAGAGAAACCTTCTCCCTACTGTAATTAGAGTTCATTGAATAAAATGTCTATATTTCATATCTCTTGCATATTATTGGGTCAACGTCAAACACATCATTAGTTTTAGTTCTGTTTCCCTTTTTGAGTAATCAACATCCTTTAAAATACATCATAATTTTAAAATCTATTAGCAACTTTTATTTTATAGAACTTTTCTACAACAACATTAGCTAGGATAGTGATCTGGAATAGGTTGTAAGGCACATTCTCCAAAGCATAAAAACACACAATAGTATATTTTGATAGGGAGAGTACAAATCCACTTCCTACATTTTGTCTTGGGAAGCCCTTCTAACAGAAGGGTTAGTCATAAGGTCACATTAGGGCCGAAAGAGTTACTCGCCCTACTTTATTAGTCGTAGTGTAGAGATTGCACATATTATTGGGGGTCACTTGAGAAGAAAATCCCGTGGGGACCTTCTCGAGTTGATTTCGAGCTTAGATACCGTGCTCTTGTGCCTAGAGTAGACTATCGACTGCTTCCCTAGGATTCATTATCATAATTAGTAACCTTTGTGGATTATCTCTTTAGAGTCTTTACACGAGGTGAATGTGGAGGGGCAAGCCTTCACAATACCTAGAATCGAAATTGGACAAAATCGCTCGGGATCCTTGGAAAGTATACCCATGTTTATGGGTGGGAGATTTCAACATGGTGTAAGTCCATTAAGCAAGTCCTGAATGTAACATTTCCAACCACTTTATCCCAGCTCCTTCTTGTCTTGATTTTGAGACATTGGATTTCATCACGAACCATTGACTTCGAAATAAGAAGGTTATTTTGTGTGTCTAATATCTAGATTTTATTGGTGAGTGTTTTTTGTTTCCTTAGTTTTTCATATCTTTCTTTCACTCTTTATTTGGTGTGGCCAACATTGGACTTCGTCATTCACCTAGGATGCAAGGATTACCTCCAAAAGATCCAGAATAATATACTCCTTTTCTTCCTAACTCACCAGAGGGTTATCCTAAAGGAGTATTCAATAACAAAATAACCTCTGATATTGGAAGTTATAATCCATTGGATGAATCCATACTTCCAGTAAATCCATTATTAAGTGTTGTACAAGATCCACTTTTCCTCTGGATAAATTCATCGGGAGACATTGTTGTTGAAGATTATACTGGAATACCTATTGGACCTCATACAGAGTCTGGCGAGACGATCCTGTCTTTCAGAGTGAGTCATTTAGAAATTTGGTTCATACTGCTGGAAATTTTGATCCTGGCTCTTCTAGTCCTATTCATTCTTTTTGCAGAACTTCTTCAGGACAAGATATTTTGAAAAGATAGGAATGAGTCATCTACGCTAGAGGACCTCTAATCAACCTATGGAATCACATACGCATGTGAATTCCACTTCCTATACAATACGCTTAGATCATTTTACTGGCACAACCAGTAATGTTGTCACAGTCTCATACCAATTGTTGGTTGGTTCTCATATAATTCTTCCTCTTGAGCTAGATATCTATACCATGGTCCCACAAACTACGCATGTTTCTATAGAAAGTGTAGTAATCACTCAAGATCCTATTGGAACACCACTTCCTCTTATACCAAATCTATCACTTCCACCTGGGTATCACGCTCTAAATACTTCTATTTCTAATCCTTCCCAGAATCCATCCATAGGGTCCAATATTTTTTTTCCTCTTGGGTATAATGCTGTGAGTACTTATGTTCCTACACCTACCCAAATTCTCTCTGGGGGGCCTATCATTCCTATTCCATCTTCACCTGGAGGATCTAATTGTCCTAGCCCAAGTATATCCAATAAAATGAGAGGCACAAGTCATTTTGTTCCTTCTGGTTTTCAAATTCTTGTTGGAGTTCATACCTGCCAAGTTACCATAAGACATTCCTAAATTTGACGATCGATCAAGAGAAGACCCAAATAATCATGTCATTAATTTCCATCTTTGGTGTTCATCCAACTCTTTGATGGATGAATCCATTAGATTACGTATTTTCCAACGAACTCTGATGCGTTCAGAAACCAAATGGTATATTGAATTTCCACGAGGATTCTTCAATGACTTCAATACCTTAGTTATGGATTTCTTAACACATTACCAACTACCAATTCGATACGAGACAAGAACCAAAATTTTGAGTTCATTTAAACAATCCTCTTCCACTCAAAATTTTTATCACATTCATGAGTGGAGGAGGAGAAGACGCTTAATCAAAGTTCCCTTTCCTGATCAACTATTGGCTGAGTCGTTTACCAAGTCACTCATTGGTCCTATATCTTGTGATGTTTCCATGGGTGGTGTCTTTACTGAAGAGAAGGTGATTAGTCATTCCCAATACTTGGATCTCATTTATTCACAAACAGGAACACTATATGACTTGATCCCTGATGTTCCTCGGTTGTCTATAAATCAAAGCCCAACACCTCCAATAGATTCTCATGTTGTTGATGGAATGATTGGAACTTTCCACGTTGAGACTCAGTTTAAACAAGCCATTCATTCAAATCCCAATTCTAATAATAGTAATGTACAAAATAATCCTCCTCTTACTCCTACCGGTAAAACCTCTGAAGTTAATGTGGTTCAATATACACCTACTGATAAAAATCAAAATAAAAAGAAAGGGAAGGGAAAGAATGAGGAAAACAATTATAATCAACAAACTGATAAACCCAACACTGTGCCTACTGATGATAAAGAAAATCACAAAAATCATTATGCTTATCTTATCTATGGTGAGGATCATTATACAAATTATTGTACACGACATGACGAGGTTACTAAGTTTCTACAAGGACCGGGACACCTACTACACCTGCCATTTTTTCACAACCTTTTCCTTCTCAACAACAAGCCCAATTGGTCATTCAATACCAACCTTCTCCCTCTACCACATCTTATGTCCTTATGTGTATTAGTGACTCCAATAAGAATGAAGTTATAGTCTCTACTGGAGACAAAGATTACTCACCTTCGAAAGATAAATTTGATGATTCACCACCTCCATTGATTCAACCTCCTCCATCAACTTCACCTCCCAACGATCCTCTTCATACCAAACAACCGATTCTAGATAAATTTCTTCATCCTCCTCCTAAGGGCATTGTTCGTAAGTCTTCATTTAATCCTCATGCACGTGCTACTCAAAACTATAGTATTGTAGAAGATATTTCACATGCACCTTCTGCGATGTCGGCTCCCGAAGTCCTTCAACTTTGTCCTATGCAATGGAAGGAGTTGTTAAAGGATATTGATGGAATTGATCCTACTGATACAAACTTGATAATATTTGATTTGGAATATCATATTGCAAGGATTCCTCATTAATTAGCATTTTAGATACAAGTTATCATAGAAAATAAAAATATTTCTGGAACCGTTATTGATGAAGGAGCCTCAACATGTGTCATGTCCGTCACTTGTTGGAAATAAATTGGCTCTCTTTCCCTTACCAAGTTACAAAATACTCTTAAACCATTTAATGGTATAGGATTTAAACCTTACGGTGTTCTTCCTTCATTATCTATTAGGTTAGAAGGAAATACGGTGACTGTTGAGGTTGAGGTCTTTGATGCACCTCACGATTACAACCTTCTACTTGGCCCTAGTTGGATTGATTCCTTGAATGCAGTTGTTTCTAGTATTTTTCATGTGATATGTTTCCCTCACCAAGGAAAAATTGTTACTGTCGATTACCTTGCCTTCTTTAGTTCTGATTAATGTACTAGTAACCTACCTTTCAATGAGAAAACACCTCTTGGTTATAAAAATTTTAGTGTGGGTCTCTTCAAATATTCATCGTTAATGGTTACATTCCCCATTCCACCACCCGATATTCCTACTCCTTTTTTTGCCTCAATTAACATGATGGAAACCACTTTTAGTGAAATCCTTGAGTCTTATGACCCTTGGATAACACATAACTCTGACGACTTTCTTCGTTACGGTGACATAATGCCTTTAAGTACGGTAGAATTGGCTTATCAAGCTATTCAATCGAAAACTCCCTCTACTCATTCTCTCTTAGATATGTCTCTGGATCCATTTCACATAGCTTTTCATACTAATGAAATGATTATGACAAACATTTCTATGGAAGATACCCCATGGGATGATGGGCATCATTGTTATATTCTCTTCCTGGAATCCGAGACCATCAAGAGCTATCAGTGAATTTTGTATCTGTATAATGTCATTACTATTTCCCCTCTTCCTGAACCAATACACGATGTTTTGTATGTGGGGAGCTTGAGTGACATTTCACCCACCATCCCTTTATATATTTTGATTAAACCCGAAGTCGTGGAAAATGTTCGCATTGGAACCTCATGCTCTATTGATGAGGTCTAGATTTATAAATCTCTTTTCCAATAATTCCATGACGTTTTTTCTTGGAGTTACAAAGATATGTTAGGAATTGATCTAGATATTTTTGTACATGAGATTAAGACTTAAACAGACACTAAACCTATTTTACAGATACTTCTCCCAGTACATCCATGCAAATTTGCTTCTATTAAACTCGAAGTTGAAAAACTTCTTAAAGTTGGTTTTGTTTATCCTTTGTCTTTGACAAATTGTGTATCTAATCTTATTTTGGTTACAAAAAAATAAGGCACGATCGATGTTTATGTAGATTATAGGGATATCAACAAGGCTTGTCTTAAAGACAATTATCCAAGCCCTTTTGTTGACGAATGTGCCGTGAGTGAAATCTTCTCTTTAATGGATGGTTTCTCCAGCTATAACCAAATCAATATTTTACCTATAGATCAACATAAGACTTCTTTTATCTACCCTTAGGGAACCTTTGCATACTGAAAACTACCTTTTGGTCTCAAGAATGTTGGTGTGACTTTTTAGTGCATTATGTCTTATGCTTTTCATGAAATTAAGCACATTGTACAACCTTACCTAGATGATTTACCAGTGCATTCCATGTGTCTTCAAGATCACCCAACACATTTGCAAGCCATTTTCCTACACTGTCGCTATTATCGCATATGATTGAACCCACATGAACTCATTTTTTGTGTGGATTCTGAATGACTTCTTGGTTTTATCATTTCTACACATGGGATCAGGGTGGACCCTATAAAGTTTGAAACTATTCTTAATCTACCTCCTCCTTCTACATTGCACCAAATCCAAAGTTTGCAAGGGAGGGAATTTTTTTTACATCGATTCATCCGTAACTATGATGAATTGACAAAAGGTTTTACTCGACTTCTTAAAAAGGGTCTATATTTTCTATGGGACAAAACTGCCAACAAAGCCTTTGAAGCTTTGAAACTTGCCTTAACCCATACACAACCCTTATTTCCACCCGATTATAGTTGATATTATTTCTTATACTTATCTACCTCAGACACTACCATCGCTATGGTTCTAGTCCAAGAGAATGATTCACCATATGAACATGTCATCTACTATTTGAGTCGGAGTCTCATGATCACCGAAACCAAATATTTGCATGTGGAGAAATTGGCCTTGGCAGTTGTTCAAGTTGTTAAACATTTTTTTCATTATATCTTGTTACGTAGAACCACCATCATTTATGATTACAAACCTATGCAACACATACTTACTCAAGAATGGTTGGGGGGGAAATACTCTAAATGGATAGTCATTCTCCAAGAGTTTGATTTGGAATTTGAGTGTGTCAAATCAAAGAAATATTTGGTTTTTGTCGAATTGATATGTGACCTTCCCTCTACTGAGACAAAAACTATGGCACGGGATTCCTTTCTTGATGAGTCTCTCTTTCTGATCAGTTATTTTGAATTATGTTATGGATATATTATCATCTATCTCCAAACCCAAACTTTCCAGCCCGATCTTTCTAGTGTGGATCATCTTCGTATTTGGTATCAATCCTGTCAATACATTATCCTTGGTGATACCATTTATCATCGTGGAAATGATTCAATTTTATGATGATGCCTCACCTATGATGAAGCTCAAAAATCTTTGAATGAATGTCACTCTAGAGCATGTGGCGGTCATATGTCTAGGTATGCCACTGCCAAAAATATCTTACGAGCTCATTACTTATGGCCTTCATTGTTTAAAGATTGCATTATTGTCATCCAAAAATTCCATGCTTGTCAAACGTATAACAATAAGATCTGATCTCATCCTTACCCTCTTTACCCCATATTTTCCATTGGTCCATTTTCTGAATGGGGCATTGACTTTGTTATCACCATAAAATGTTTCTATGTGAAATCAAGTTTTCAATACTTAGCAAGGTTCTAATATGATGTGTAGGCATGAAAAACTAGAGGACAGGGCCAAGTATGGTGGGAAGAGGCTATATCTGGTGGGTGTTATGTTTATGGGACACGATAGGTTGCAAATCGCAAGTGTGCCAAATCAACGGTCGGGGATCATTTTGGGGAGAGGAGTTGCGCGGTAGATAATTCTCGAAAGCAGGACAAAAAATAAACCATGGTTTTGGGTTGGGACCACATGGTGCCACTAGGTGCATTTTGGGGTGAGAAGTGGCTTTCCCCAAACCACTTCCATGTGCCCCTGAAATTGGGAAAGTATATAAAAGGGGCGCTTGGCATTTATTTCATTATTTTTCAAATAATGGAACGTTGAAATTTGTCATGACCACTCCATTCAAATTGAAGCTCAATAGTATGCCAAGCTCATGCATTTTCCACTCATTTATAGGTATTTTCCATCGCCACCATGGATTCTATAATAATTTTAGTAACAAAGAAAGACCCCGTATCAAATGAAGAAGCCCTAACTGATCAAGATTCAGATGTGTTCGACATTGTAATCACCATTTTCCCCATCTCCATGTCCAGAGCTAATCTTTCTGATAATGTAGGGAAGAAGATACCCTTCCTTGAAGCAGTCGAGGCCACTATAGTCCCTTATGTTGTTGAGGTTGTGTTCCCTTTCTCTGAATTCATTGGTTGGTGCGCAGAGAAATATTCATAGGAAGGGAAAGTTATCATCAATAAACAGGGATCCAAAGTCCTGGCTAGGGTAGAGATTCAATACATCTGAGTTTCCCTAAGAATACCAAAGTCCTTCTCTACAGTGTCTAAGACATTCGAGGAATAAAATCTAATTAGGGCTTACAAGGAGTGTCCATCAGAAGTCAGAGACCAAATAATCTTTTTGAAAGTCTGCCTTTGCCAATGAGTGTGAGTATCATGGTTATTGAGGTCCAATGGGTATGTTCCCTACTGAGTCAAATTTTAGTTCTAGATAATGAAAATCATGTGGTCGAGGTCATGATGGTTTTCATGTTGGCATTTTTTCAGTCAGAGTCTAGTCCATCAGTCCATGTCAATTTTGACCAATTCATAGTTGATAATATCCACAAACAGCTAGTGAATTTTCAGTCACTAAGACATTTCAAATATTACACATACTTGTTGAATATTTTCCTGGAAACAAATAAGAGAGAGTTCCCTAAAGAAACATTCATATAAACTGAATGTAAAAGGATCACATTGCTCATTTTCATCAACAAAGTCATGTCCAAGTTTTACAGCCTGATTTTCAACACCAACCTACTAAGAGTCCTATATTACATGAGGAGCTATTTATAACCAAATCCAAAAAACAGGGTCGGGGACTGGGTACTATTCATGAATTCAACAATGGTCTGGGTTTATGGTTGTCATGAATCCCCCTACCTTCTGCCTATTTTTATGACACCAAGATTCTTTTCCTTTGAATCCATCAGACAAAGAATCATATCAGAGACAAAGCATTTCCTAAAATTGCACAAAGACTCCAACCTCAAATTCCCTTTCATCATTGGACTCTTCATAGTCAAGACTAGATAATGCTTATCTCAAATCGAGGAAAAGATCAAGGAGTTTGATTTGCAGAGCTACAGGGAAGAAGATATGATCAACATCAGATCATATCCAAGAGAATATTGATGAACAAACAAGGCCCTTATGAGCTTGAACATGTTGAGGGATTTGAAAAATTGGCAAATCTAGATATTTGTGTTGATATGGAGGCAACCCTGCGACAAACTCAAACAAAACAAAATCCTCAAAATATGATAGTTAAAGTTGCCAAAGTAAGTGTTTAGAGAAAGAGAAGCAGTTCAGAGGCCCTGGGCACCAGTGATCAACATAATGCCCCTAATAAGATGAAACTCACACAATCCCCACAGATAGTGAATCTAGAGGAGGAACAACCTAAAGAGAAAGTGAATATGGATATGGTGGAGAGTGGCACCAACACTGTAGAGGTTGAAAAAGAAAGCAACCTCCAAAGTGAAGGCAACTCAAGAAATTTCAGCAGCAAAAATCACATCTTTGTTAAGGCATCTGGAGCATCTTATCAATCTAAAGAGGATTTGGCAAAACAATATGCCGAAAAAGGAAACTTGGCCATGGGTGAAATGAGGGAGTTATTCCCTAAAGTAGAAAATATTTCTCAGCCTTATTTTCCTGGAGTTATTTCCCTAGAGTTATTCTCTATTCACAGTAAGAGATAAATAAAAGAGAACCTTTATTATAGTAGCTGGAGACAAAGAAAAGGTGTCTGAAATCAAGATAAAATATGACAACATCACTGATCGAGACAAAGTGAAATTCCACAGGAATAGTAGTGATATGTTGTATTCAGATTACTTGGGCCTAAGCTTGAAGAATTCAAAGTTGTCAACTTATGCAATAAAGTTGAAAGGGAACTTAAGTCAATAAAAGGCATCCAACAAAGCTTGGAAGACTTAGGTCAAGAGGATAGAATCTAAAGGCCCCCAGGGAGTGAAATCCTCATTAGATGAAAAGGGAAAGTTGATTGAAATCTTGAAGAAGAAACTAAAAATGTATACCAAAAAACATCCACAAACAAGAGAACTAGTTTCTCTGGAATAGGAAAAGGAAGCATTTTGACAAGAGGCATTGAACTACAAGGACAAGGTATTACATCTAGAACAAGAAAAGAAGAATTGATCACAGTTATAGACAAAACTACTTAACATGGTTGTAGTTGTACCTTCTACTGCAAAATATGGGGCAAGAACTGAAGGACTTGTCTAGGCTATGTCACAAGTTAGCCTGAAGGTAGGATAAATCAAGGGGTTAAAGGGAGACATAGATAAATTGAAACAAGAAATGAGAGCAAAGGATGAAAGAATGGATCAGTTTCAAAAGGAAAACTAAACCATGCAGGAGAGGATAGACAAGTTGAAAATAAGATTAAGAGGAAAAGGACTGTTGCAAGGAGACAAACATATCATCTGGGATTCTATAGCTCTTGAAGTTGCCAAGTTTAGAGTGTAAGTAAACTTCATCAGTGATAAATACAACATGGCCATCACAACCAGAAGAAGGTGTACTATTGTAAATGAGACTTTAGCAAAGAAACCATCAAAGTGGGCCCAAAATTCCATAAACCTGCTAAACTCCATCCCTACTATAGAACTTTAGACCATTGGGGTCAAAGATAGGACTACATTAATCATCTTGTATAGGATGGTTATTGCCAAACATAACCCGCAAAAGTCATTCCAAACTAAGGCCTCACAGATGGAGCAAAGTGTACAAGAATTCAAGGATCTGTTTGAAGAGTTGTTCATCAAAGGATTGCCACCATTTTGGGATGGCAAAGGAAAGTTATATGATCAGGAAGAATACAACTCTCACCTCACTCAATGCATAATGAATCAGTCCAAGTTTGAAAACCTAGAGGAAAACTTGAGAGGAGAAACCTTGGTTGAATATTTGATTACATATGTTGAGATTTTGAATCAATTCAAAATAGTAAAGATTGGACTACCAGTCATGACAAATGCCTCCTGCATTGACCTGGAGATTGTAATCAAAGAAATGATGGACTAAGATATCCCTTCTCACTTGCAATTGAAGGAGATAGTGCGGCTGGGTAAAACAAAGTGTAGTTTTCTAGGATCCAACAGATGATGTCCATGTGTCATCAAATATGGCAGATCAGACAGAAGACCAAAACAGAACAAGTGGAAAAAGAAGAATTTGAAGCATCAGAGGAATCGAAAGTTGGATCATAAAACATTTTTTTGTTAATCATTGTAATCAGTTCCCATACCAAAACTGTCATTTGTAATCATTGTAATCAGTTTTAGAAGTTGAAAGGTTTCAGTTCAGCTATTGTAATCAGTTTCTAACTGAATAAACTCAAATTGTATAATTATTAGGAGTTCCAAATGTACTAATGTTGGCAGAAGTGCAAGGGCACAATTCTAGTTGTTTTGAACTCAATTGTAATTTCATGAAGTTGAATTGAATACATATGCATAAGTCTTTGAAGTTACCATGAAAATATTTTAATGCTGGTGATATTAGTTTTGTCTCCTCTATTTGTATTTATTTACTATATTTCTTATTTCAATTTCACTATCTTCTGTTTAAATTGGATATTCAAAGGCCCATAATTCATCTTGTGATTCTCTTGGCTGAAGCAATTTAAACTATGTCAAGTTCTTCCTAACTAATTCATAATTCATTTATTTAATGCTCTGATGCAGTTACATGTTCTCTTTTTCTTCCTACACTCTGCAAATTTACAAATTATAACTCAGAATTATCACCTCATTTAGCCTTTATCCTCTGGAGAGTTCTACAGACAAGTCAATGTCTTCATTCATTTTTAGAATTTTGAATCCATAGCCCTAAGTGTCCCTCCCCTTCCTTAACAAAAAATTTATAATAAAAAACCAAAACAACAAAACCTAGCCATTGATTGTCATATAAATACCAAGTGACACGAGAGATCCCTCTCTGAGTTGAGAAGGCTAGTACCCATTTCTAAAGTTGGTTTGTAGGTTAACTCTGTCGTTTTTTTAATCAACCAAACAAATTTACAAAGTACTAACATTCGGGCGCTGTTGTCGGGGAATGAAATTGAAATATTCACTAGGAAGAGAATGACTTAAATATTAAGTTTTGATTCTTGAGGGTGACAATGAATCAAACACGTTATTGGTTGAGAAAAAATTAACCCTAGAAACTCCATTATAAAGAAACCAATAGCATCAAGTAGTTTGAGCTAGAAACTCTGGCTCCCAAGAGAATTCATACTGGGAGAAATCTAGACCCAGAAGCAGTGATCCCGATGTATCATCCTCATAAAATTGTACACAAAAGAAAAGAAAATACAGTAAGCCCAGTCATGTATCTAGACAAATATCTATCCTTTCCCAAATATGGAGTGATAAACATTGAAGATCTTAATTTTGATTCAAAATTTGAGCAAACTCTGTTCAACACTAAATCTGAGTCTTGTCTGAACTAAATCATGTTTGATGAGAATGGGTTCCAAGATTTAATTTTAGCTTCCTCTGCTAAAACTATTATGATGCATAACCAACAACAAAATCAAGTCCTTACTACAACCATGGCATCTAGTTTCAGCCCTTGTTTTTTACCTGCTAAGTTACATGATTTTCCCCAGGAATATAATCAGAGGATTAAGTTGTATGATGTTTAAGGCAATGTGTCAGCCCAAAAATACCTAGACCAGTTCAATGATTTTATAGACTTAGAATAAGTGGATTTTCAAGATGCAAAAATGAGGTTGTTCACACAAATCCTTGCGTGAGTAGTCAGAAAGTGGTTCAAATATCTCCCAGCAGCAAGTATCCAAAAATTTTAGGCCTTTGAAACAATTTTCCTTCCAAAGTAGGGTGACAAGAAAAAACCCCTTCATTTGTTAACCCAGTATAAAAACATGAGAAGTTCACGTGATGAAATAGTGCAGGAGTTTTCAACAATATTCATCAAAGTTTATAATTCAATTCCTATTGAAGCGAAACCCCCTCCTAGAGATTCTCAACTTAGATATGTTGATTTCTTTGAAAGTGATTTTTCTTTTTTGTTGAGGGAAAAAAGATCTACTTAATTAGATGATAATATGAGCGATGCAATAGAAATTGAAGTAAATCTAATGGCCTCAAGAAATATCAAATCTAACTCTAATAGGGACATGAACAAGGTTAAAGATAAGGCACAACCTTCAACCTCATACACATCCGAAGTGATATTTGAAACAATGATGAAAACCATGGAGAATCTAATGGAGAGGATGTATTTATAAAATAAGACTAACACAAGAGAACATGTTTATGTTCCACTTAGAAACCAAAGGAGGCTAGCAATTCCATAGATTAGAAAAAGAGATCAAAGGAACCAGGGTGATCAACAGATAAGATCTCCATTTCAAAATAATTATGTAAATGAAAATTTTGATGGAACCTTTGAAGACAACATACATTGTTTTTATGCTAATGAAACAAAGGTGTTTTTGACTAAATAAGAACATGACCATTTCATGAATGCAAATGAAATGTTCATGAAGGAGTATGAGGAAAGGTTTTCAGTAGAAGGGGAAGATTACAAGAAAGGGTTGTAGAACGCCATCATGAAATTACATAAGAAATATAATTTACGAAACCAAAAGGTGCATGCAAATCCTCCAAAAGGAAATCCTCCTAAGAGAAATCCTCCAAAGGGAAATCCCATAAAAGAAGATCAGAGTAATATACCTTGTTCAAGTTAGCCTAAAAAGAACTATGTTGCAAAAGATGCTATGGAGAACGGAAAGTACAAGGAAGAACCTCAAAAGAAAATACCTAAAATAAGAAAGGAGGCAGTCATCAAAGAGGTAGAGAGAACCTCATCTTGTTTTAATTTTGAAAGTGAGATGGCCAAGATTAAAATATTTGTACCATTCAATGAGTTGATAAAGAACAATGAATATAGAAATCATATCATCAGGATGCGCAAGATGGAAGAAACTTTCGATATTATGAACATACAAGATGATCATCCTGCCATCTTGTTTGACCCACATGTATAAGAAAATAGTGATGTTGATGAGGTCCCCCCTTTCTATGTCAGTTTGAAGATCCATGATATGACTCTGCACAATGCTATGTTATATTCGAAAGCATCCCATAACCTGATTCAAAAAGTGGTCATGGACCAAATGGGCCTGGATATTACAAGGCCTTACAAATATATCTTCTCCTTTGATTCAAGGAAGGTAAAGTTCCTCGGCTTAATAAATTATTTGGTGGTATATTTGTCTCAAATTCTAGAAAATAATATGGTCATGGATGTAGTGGTTGTTGATATCCCTCCTAATTTTGGAATGTTCTTGTCTAGATCATGGGATGCAAAGTTGAAAGGAACCCTACAGATGGATATGTCATACGCCATCATCCCTGTCTTTGGTCAAGATAGGATATTGTACAGGGAACTTTTTCTCAAATACACAATCAGTAAGAAGGCCCATACAAATAACCATCCCATCTACTCCGTGGAGACTAAGATGGGTTCCTCCATTTTCTTCAATGATTTGATTTTTTAAGACAAAGGGCCAGAGATTGAAATGCTTGCCAAAGACCAATCTAATCAACAAAATGAGGAAAGTTTGGGGCAGATAAATTATGCAAAGAATCAGATGTGGAATATGAGCTTTGATGGGGTTTTCAGTAGAGAAGGAGGAGGGGCTCGTATGTGGATCAAATTCCCCAAAGGAAATGCAAAACTATGTTCTTATAAACTTGCTTTTGATTGCACCAAAAACATGGTTGAATATGAAGTATTAGTGTTGGGATTGAATACTTTGAAAGAAATGGGTGCTAAGAGAATAGTTGTACATGGATATTCTAAGTTGATTATCAATCAGATAAAGGGTATATACCAAGGAAATCATCCTAGGATGAGGGCCTAAAGAAATATAGTGCTTGAACTTCTTGATAAATTTCTAGAATATAATCTTTCAGTGATCCCATGAGGACAAAATCAGATTGTTAATGCCTTGACTACTTCATCCTCAGTCTTTAAAATTCCCATTTTCCCTAATAGAAAATATGAGATTGAGGTCAAACATAGGCCAACCATACTAGATAATATTAAGTGCTTCCAGGATTTTGAAGATGGTAAACAAATAGAAAATTTCCTCAAGATGGAGGATGAATTCAAAAATGTGAATATTGATGAAGAATATTGTGGTGAAGAAGAATATGCAACGATGTTCACAAACAATGTTTATTTCAAAAAAAAGATTGTTGGTCGAGAAATAGTGCAGCTAAAAGATAACATCATTCCCAAAGGTTTGGTCCCACTGGAGAAGTTTTTTGATAATAATGATGTGGCCAGAAGTCCTAAAATTACTATAAATGAGGGAGATGTTGAAGATTGCAACATTGGGACTCAAGAAGATCCCAAGATCATTAATATGAAAAATACACTCAGCCCAGAGGTTAAGAAAATATATATCAATTTAATGAAAGAATTATGTGATGTCTTTTTGTGTAGTTATGAAGATCTGATATCTTATTATACCAAGGTGATTTAACATGTGATTCCGATCAAAGAAGATCATAAAAATTTCAAACACAAATTAAGAAGAATAAATCATTTCTTGTTTCCCTTGATCGAGAAAGAGATAAATAAGTTGTTTGAAGCCAAAATCATAGTATCTTTGAGGTTTTCCAAATGGGTGGAAAATCTGGTTCTTGTCAGAAAGAAGAGTAGAGAGATCAGGCTATGTGTGGAGTTAAAAAATCTGAACATGGTGTCTCTTAAGGATAACTACCCGCTTCCTAATATGAATCACATTCTACAAAATGTGGTAGGTTCTCATAAATGTCAATGTTTTATGGCTTCTTCGGGTACAATCAAATCATGGCGCACAATGATGATCATGAAAAGACATCATTCACAACACCATGGGGTACCTTCCTATATGCCAATATGCCTTTTGGGCTCATGAGTGTAGGAGAAACGTTTCAAAGGGATATGGATATATATTTTGCTGATAAAAAATATAAATTTATTGTTATTTACTTAGATGATATCAATATGTATTCATCTTCTTATGAAGAACATCTTAAACATCTAAGGAGGGATTTCCAAAAGTGAAGAAAGTTTGTCATTTCATCGAACCCCAAGAAATCAAATTTTGGCATGGAAGAATGGAAATTACTTGGCCACATTATTTCAAAGGAGGGAATAAATATAGACCCCAACAGAGTTGAGGGGATCTTGAAAATTGGCACACCCACAAGCAAAAAAGGAAAGTAATTTTTCTCAGAAGATTCATCCCTAATGTGGCTGAAATCATAAAGCATATCACGAACATGCTCAAGAAAGGAAGTGAGATAAAGTGGACCCTTGAAGCCAGGAAATTCTTTGAAGACAGTAAAGTGGCATTGACCAAGGCCCAAGTATTGGCTAGTACTAATTTTGAAAAAGACATTATGTTGCCCTCTTTTTCATTAGAGAACACAATTGTTGGTGTTTTATTACATAAGGATGGGAAAATTTTTGAGAATCCTATAGCATACTATATTAGGACATTGATAGATTCACCATTGAAGTATGATATCATGGAAAATAAGGTATATGCACTTGTCAAGGCCCTAAAGGCATTCAGAGTTTATATATTACATTCTAATACCATAGCCTATGTGCCCAACAATACTATGAAAGACATTCTAACTCAACCTGGTCCTTAGGGAAAAAGGGCCAAGTGGATAGCCGTGTTTTTGGAATATTACCTTGAGATCAAACCTACAAATTTGATCAAGGGGCAGGGAATTGCAAAGTTGATGTCAGAGAAAAATTTTGAGCTCTTGGGAATAAATTTCATTACTGACTTGTCAACAAATTCAGAATAAAAAAGAGCCCCTAAGGTATCCCAAAAATACGTTGACTCCCCATGGTATGATGATATTATTTATGTGTTGAAAAATTTGCAGGCTCCTCCTAAATTGAGTAAAACCAGGGCCAAGTTCTTAAATCTAAAAGAAAGAAAGTTTTGTATTGTAAACCAATCTCTGTATTGGAAGGATCCAAGAGGAATTTTATTGAGTTTTTTACTGGAGGAAGTAGTAGAGAAGACCATCAAAGAATTCCATAAAGGTGACTATGGAGGAAACTATTATTGGAAAAATACAGTGAAAAATATATTGAGGGTTGGGTTCTATTATCCTATCCTTTTTTATGATGTCTACAAAGAGGTTTCAAGTTGTCATGAATGCCAATTTTTTTATGGGAAGAGAAAATTGTAGCCATTTTCGTTGAAACCCATCTCTATTGAAGCACCTTTTAGACAATGGGCCTTCCAGATTGTGTATGGAACAGAGGAAAGTTTTCCTACTGCATTAGGATTTCCAGTAATGAGGTTTCTATAGGAGAAGGATGCTGAAATAGATGCCACTCAAAAGAGAAAAAATGAAGTGATCAAGGTTCAACAAACAAGAGAACAAGCCTTAAAAAATTCTCATCTACACCAAGAAAATATTAAAAACAATTTTGACAAGCATAACAAGGAGAATGATTTCAAAGTGGGAAACTTGGTGTTGAGATGGGATGCCAGAAATAAAGACAGAGGAAAGCATGGGAAATTTTATCATCTATGGCTGGGACCTTTCAAAATTGTGGCATAGCATGGGAATAATGTCTATCTAATACATGAGATTAATGGAGATGTCGTTGGAGGAGGACCTGTGAATGTAAGGTTTCTCAAACACTACATTGTATAAAGGAACTATCACCATTTCCATTCATTGTATATAACCACTTTGTTTTTCAGTTGAAGTAGTTGGAATTAAATCAACAGAAATTGAGTTGATTTTGAGTTTTTTGAATAAGATGTTGGTAAATTTAGTTGGAGGAATAAATTAAATCCCAATTGGTAGGAACTTGGTCTGTCATTTTTTTCTAACTCACTGGGAGGATAACATCCCCATTTGGATCCCATGTTATCACCATAAAATGTTTATGTGCGAAATCAAGTTTTCAAGACATAGCAAGGTGCTAAATTGATGTGGAGGCATGAAAAAATAGAGGACAGGGCCAAGTCTGATGGGAGGAGGCTGTATCTGGGGGGATCTAATTTTGTGGGACATTATAGGTCACATATTGCAAGTGCACCATATCAACGATCGAGGATCATTTCGAGGAGAGGAGTTGTGCATAAGATAATTCCCGAAAGTGGTCCAAAAAATAAACCATGGTTTTGGGCAAGGACCACGTGGCAACACTAGGTGCATTTTGGGGTGAGAAGTGGGTTGCCCCAAACCACTTACTCACGCCCCCAAAATAGGGAAACTATATAAAAGGGGCACTTGGCATTTATTTTATTAGTTTTCAAATACTGGAATGTTGAAATTTGGCGCAACCACTCCATTGTAACTGAATCTCAATAGTACGCCAAGCTCAGGCCTTTTCCACTCATTTACAGGTATTTTCCATCGCCACTATGCACCCTATCATAATGTTAGTAATAGAGAAAGACCCTGTATCAAACGAAGAATCCCTAATTGACCGAGATTCAGATGTGTTCGACACTCAAATCACCATTTCTCCCATCTCTGTGTCCAGAGATAATATGTCTGATAATGTAGGGAAACATATGCCCTTCCTTGAAGTAGTCTAGGCCACTATAGTCACTTACATTGTCGAGGTTGCATTCCCCTTCCCTTAATTAATAGGTTGGTGTGTAGAGAAATATTCATAGGAAGAGAAAGTTTTTGTCAATAAACAGGGGTCTGAACTCTTGTGTAGGATAGAGAGTCTATCAATCTAAGGCGGCCTTGGCATACTAGAGTCCTTCTTCATAGTTTATGAATCATTCAATGAAGAAATGATAATTAGGGTTTATAGGGAGTGTCCATCATAAGTCAAAGACCTATTTTTACAGACAATTTTGAAACCACAATATCTTTTTGAAAGTATGTCTTTGCCAATGAGTGGGAGTATCATGGTTATTGAGGTCCAATGGGTATGTTCCCTACTGATTCAAATTTTAGGTCTAGATAATGACAAGCATGTGGTCAAGGTTATGTTGGGTTTCCTGTTGGCATTTTTTTTGTTAGAGTTTAGTTTGTCAATCCGTGTCAGTTTTGAGCAATTCATAGCTGATAATATCCACAAACAACTAGTGAATTTTCAGTCACTAAGACATTTCAGATATTACACATACTTGTTGAATATTTTCCTGGAAACAAATAAGAGAGAGTTCCCTGAAGAAACATTCATATCAATTGAATGTAAAAGGATCAAATTGCTCATTTTGATCAACAAAGTCATATCCAGGATTTACAGTATGATTTTAAACAATAACCTACCAAGAGTCCTAGATGACAGAAGGATCTATTTACAACCAAATCCATAAAACATGGTTGGTGACTGGGTACTCTTCATGCATTCAACAGTGGTCTGGTTTTATGGTTGTCTTGAACCCACTACCTTCTTCCTATTTTTTGGATACCCAGAGTATTTTCCCTTGAATTCATCAGACAAAGAATCATATCAGAGACAAAGCATTTGCTAAAATTGTACAAAGCCTCCAGCCTCAAATACCCTTTCATCATTGGACCCTTCATAGTCAATAATAGATCATGCTTATCTCAAATATAGGAAAATCTCAAGGAGTTTGGATTTTTAGAGCTACAGGGAAGAAGATATGATCCACATCAGATCATATCCAAGAGAAGATTGATGAATAAACATGCCCCTTATGAGCATGAACATGTTGAGGGTTTTGACAAATTGGAAAATCTAAATATTTGTGTTGATATGAAGGAAACCCTGCAACAAACTCAAACATAGAAAACTCCTTAGAATCATCCTTCATCTTATTGTACATCTCGATTCATAGTTATTAGTGTTGCAGTTAAGTACATTTATTCCATTCGAAGTCCTACTTTGTTAAGGGTATACTTAATAATTCTCCTCTTGGAAAGACATTTTGATTATATTGAATATCAACATATTTGTAGATGTCTAAACACATTGATAGATGCATTGGATAACTATGTGTTAGATAGACATTTGAGACTCTTTTAAATCCAAACACACATTTTGAAAAGACAAGTATGCTGGTAGAAAATCTATATTAATAACGATAAAAGTTACAAAAAGTGTTTTGTCCAAGGACCAAAATATCAAAATGATGAATCTCATGGCTTCATGTACAAAAATCATCAAGGATGTTGCTTGTTGTAACAAACAACTGCACATGCCACTCTACGGAGAAGTTGACCAATAGATGCAGATACGCCAATTGTATGGTGTTGATAGTGCCTAGGAAGTTCATCCATTGTGGCATCATGGATATTCATGGTTAATCTGTATAGGTTATTCTCAATCGCCTCGAGATACACATTGGCCACTCCTTATAAAACACCTATATCTCCTCACCTCTGAATGGGATATGATCCTGGAGGTCGATAAGGTGCCACATTTGCATTATTGAGAGAACTTGATTAGTCTTGGATAAATGACACAAAAAACATTTTATATAATTAAAATATCAAAAGCATCATATAATGAAAATTTTCCTTCTTACCTATGTCTACCCACTGATATCCCTCAGGAATAGATAATTCAAGATCCCCTTGAAATTTCATCCCAGCGTACACATATTCTTCCACCATGATCAGTTGATTTCTTATCCATTGGAAGAAAACATCGTCATACTTGACGATACGCACACCACCGTGACGAGCCATCAAGTCCACCCACCTTTTCATCCATGGATATTGTGGAGGGGGTATGCCCCACTCGACCTATAGATTAAAGACGTGGACACTCTCCAAGAAGGACACCAAAATTGAACCGTAACCAAACTATTTCAATTGACCATTTCGACACTTTTTCAGTTTTTTTTTCATGTTCTGCAAGACACACTCACACCATTTGAAGACCCTAGGTTCCATGCACTCTATGGCATACTGAAAATGGCTTTGCAAAGTCATGTGGGGAGCTGCACTCCCTGCCATACAATAAATGGTATAAAGGATGGTTCACAATGGTAAATCCCGAACATCTCTAATGACCACCTTGCCACTATATTTTTCCATACCTGGCATGCAATGTTGTGCAACATAGTAATCTATGGTTTCTCCTCCACCCCTGCTTTCCGAGAGTGATACTCGAGAGCCTCGGTGAGAAAAACCCTTCAGAAAGTAAATATCCTCTATATCCAATGTGAGTGCTTGCACACCCACACAAAAGGCTTGTTCGTTCACATCCCACATGTGAACCAGATACTCTAGCAATCTCACTTGGGATCTCATTCCATGAATTTGGAATAACTTGAGTAATCCACATTTCGTAAGGGCCATAACTATGCTCGAGTCATTCTCGAAAAAATAGTCTTCTTCCTCATGTGCCCGTTCTCTCCACTCGAGCATTTTGACCAAGGAAAACCTACTAAGTAACATTAAAAAAGGATTAGAATCATAAAAAATAATGTCTTCGAAGTTTTCCAAGTTATTTCTATCTTTTCAAAAGTTCAGTTGCGGTCATCACAAGGATTTACTTTAATGTTGAGAGACATCGTCACACCCTGTCTTTGAGCCTCCTACAACGATTCCAGATCATTGTACTTCACAATATTGTGGGCCTGCGATGATATAAAAGTATAGGTATCCCCAAAAAATTGACCCAAATTCAATAATAAACCAATAAAAACAAAATTTTAAACCATGAAAAGATAAAGAGGAAGAAGATTACCTTTTTGATGGAGACGGTTTGTAAAATGATCCACCAGGCGCTACAGAATTGACAGTTGAAATTTGGGAGAAAAAGAGGGTTTTGGGCAGTATTTGGGCAAAATTGCAAATGAAATGGTAAAAAGGTTGTTTTGGCCTATTTTATTGTTTTTTACCATATTTGATTGAAAAATTAAAATAATTTTATATTTTACCCATGCCCTAAGGTCTAACCAACTTTGCAAAGTGTTTTCGTTTACAGATTAAAAGTTCAAAGGATGAGAAGTTTGACAGGGGTCCACCATTTTTTGTTTGTTTTTGTTTGTTTTTCTTATGAGTAGATGATATTAGGATTTTTTCAGGAAAAACTCTGAGCACCATCTTAATTATTTCTCACACTCGTGAAACCATGAGAATGAAATTGAGTAACCTTTTGTTTTTTTTCGAACTCGCATTGCTAATACGGAAAACAAACCCTATGGAGTATCCTTTAAGCTCTTTTCAAGCTCCCTAAACATGAAAACAAAATCGAGAGATCTGATTCTTTTCATGCTCGTAAAAGTATTTGAAAACAATGTATGATGAGTGATAGTTTATCTCTTTTCAGTCTCATCAGACTAACTTACAAAAAACACATTATGTATTTCTCTTTAAGTATTTTTTAAACTCTCTAAAATTTAAAAAAACACTGAGTTTTATTTCTTTGGACTCATTAAACAAGCATCTAAAGACCAATATGAGATCGAACCACTCTTTCTTAGGGTTCATTAAAAATAATTTGAAGAACTCATTTGAAGGATGAGCTTACATCACAAGCATATGTTATGCTCCTCAAGCTTGTGTAAAAATAAAGAGGTACTTGCTAGAAATGGCAGGGAAAATTTGGGAAGAAACGTGTCGTTGTATTTGTGTTAGTGGTAGTAAAGTTGCTCTTAAACATGACACCCCTCTTCATCATTATATCCAGGTTGGGAAATCCATTTGTCTCTCATTTGACCATACACAAGTTCATATTTTGGGTCCTCCTTTGAGTCAATGATGCCAAGACAATTGTCGTGTTGTTCATATTTTCAAAAGAAGTCCAACCTAAATAATCCTTCTATTGAGTCGTCCATCTACAATTATAATTTTTTTACCATGTCGGCCTTCCCTGAGTCATTTTTTAATCACTTCATACTCTGATCTACTTAAAATATGTTACATATTTCATGTCATTGATGGAGGATACATCTGAGGACAAGACTTAGAAATCACATTGGTACCTTGGAGGCTGCATACCTTGTAACGAAATGCCTCGTTATGAAAACCACTCCAATAATAGGTGCAAATTTTTTTGTTGTTGTTGTTAAAAGTGTGTGTGTGCGTATGTACAAGGAAACAACAACACACAACCTATTAGACTCTGTGTTGCCACCCGACGACGAATACGACGCAACTAGGATGAATATAAGAAGATGACCAGGATGCACGACACGTAACCACATGCATAAATGATGGTCACACGACAAGTAAAACTGACTGCTAAATACGACTGACCTCCCGCCCATCCTACCCTGCAAGGTTAGGACCTCCAAGATACATAATCGACGCTCAAGCCCAGGTTCCCATTGCTTTTAACCATTTAAGGTCTCAGGGCTGGCGACTGTTCTGAGGAACATGGAGGTGTCTACATCCCGCCCAACACAACACACCAAGCAACTAACCGAATACAAACAAATACAAAGTAAAAGGGAAGAACAAATACGCCCCTTACTGATGGCGCGTGATAAGAGGACTCAGACAACAACCCAAATTAAACATTAATTAAATGCACAACAACCATTATTACTAACTCTGAGTAATTTAATGTATATAAATCCGGGCATCCATTGAGTATGTCATATCAATGCCAAGAGGCTACACTAACATCACAACAAGATATCCATATCATCTCCTTTCTGATTACAACAACATTGGAATAAATAAGGGTCCTACGCTTCAACTCTAAACTTGCCATCTTGTTTACAAGGTAGGAACACAATTTTCTGTTTCATTAATACATGACCATTGTGAATCCATAAACAATAATCCCTCACTTTGGTATGCCATAACATTTTACTTTTACTTAAAGCAAATAAAATTATCATCATATTGAATATATTAATAAACCATCCTAATTACAATGACATGATATAACAATTAAAATATTTAAAACGGCCTTAGTTAATAACAGTATTTTAAAGGGTGCCCTATATAAGGATAATTAAAATGTTACCTCTAAATTAACAACATTAAAAGGACATGTAATCTCATAACTAAAAGACATCAAGTATACCGATATTGACAATACCACCACATGTATAAAAAGGCAATATGTAAATTGTAACAACCCTCCTAGCTAAGGACATCTACTCAGTCAACCGGTGAAATTTTTTTTTGTTAAAGTGTGTGCGCGTGTGTAGATGAAACAACCCCCTCGACTCTATGTCAACACTCAAAACAACAGGACGCAAGTAAGACGAACACAATCAAGATGACCCGACCTATCATAGCGACAACAAGAAGCAAACGCCCCGAATAGGAGGCGGGCAACTAACGGCTGTAGGCAGAGACAGACACCAGGGGTTAGGCACAGTACGGTCACAGAATGAAAGAATCCATCAGTACAGTCGCAGTAGTGGAACTATGCCTTTAAACAGCCCGAGACTACTGATACGGCTCAGAATGTGTCATAAGAGTGGAACTGTGCCTTTAAACAGCCCGAGACTCTTGATACGGCACTGGATTCCTTCCACCAGATCACTCACAGGCATATATACTAAGCTGCAAGGGGAGTCTATATCCCGCCCGACACAGACCGACTATGCAATACAAAACCACCAAGTACTACCAGATCAAGGACATCACAACCTCTACGGGAGACGCAAGTCAGGAAGACTCAATCGACCGACCACTATTAAGCCCCGAAGACATCAACAAGCCCAATAGTTCCATTACTTATCCTTAACCGAAGGGACTTTAACCTAAGGTACAACCAATAAATTCAACCCCCATATTATCTTGCCTTCCCTGCCCAAACATCATCATGTAGTAATAACCTTACAAAATAAAAGCAGTGCGATTTAACATCGTCATTAGGGTTCCACTAAACAATAATGACATCGCAAATTCGACGTCGTCATAACATTAAAACTAAGCCAACACTAACGTTGCCATTTAAACAATAATGACGTCGCAAATTCGACATCGTCATAATATTAAAACTAAGCCAACCCTAACGTTGCCATCTAAACATTATTACCATATAATAGCAGTGCAATTTAAACATGGTCACTAGTATTCCCTTTATACAATATTGACATCACAATTTACCCACATTAACTTTTCAACTAGAACTCCTATTGTAATTAATCATTACTTAT
>ML777251.1:142653-158449 GCA_009831015.1 Picea engelmannii
CTGAGTCAATAGCACCCGTCTAGTCAAATAGTAACACATCATGTCATCTGTCAAATCACATCATAATCAAATATAATAGGTCTAATGTCAAAAAGAGTCCAGATCACTTGCGAGCAAGTGTCCTCAAATAATAAGTGGTCTCAGTGGGCCAGAGCGGGATGTTACATAAATAATCATAATAAAATGTCAATAATCAAGAGGGGCATTATAAAAAGATAAAATGTTAATGCTAAAATGACATTAATTAACAATCACAAGAATTAAACGTCGATGTAGAAAGACTCCTTGTTACAATATTCGAATATAAATCGATGTGTTACCAAATAGCACGACCATTATAAAATGATTATAAACTTAGCATATTGAATACACTTTCTAAACTTAAAAATAACCATTTCAAATTCATTGAAAATAACATAATCTCTACATTTATCTATAAAAATAACATAGCATTTTATGATTATTACTTGCATGCATGTTATGCCACATCAATGAATCAATTAACCTTCCTAAATAAACAATTAAAATTCCCAAAACTTGCGCAAGATAATTTAATCACTTTAACCAAATCTATTATTAAATCATTAAATATATATGTACTCGTATAATAAAAGGGTTATAAGTAAGTACATTACTCCACTAAACCTGCAACTACAAGCACATTCCAAATGAAGGGACATTACATTAACATCTCCGTTATGGCTGTTCATTCTTTCACTTAATATATATATATAATTATCAAGATTTTTAGGAACAGAAGCATAGCTATTTCATCAACACGGACATATGTACGGGACAACTGTGATGACTGCTTACATGTATTGAAATTTTTAATGCCTACAAATATGAAGGGAAGCAGATCGTCTCACTAACCTCATCGCTCCATCCCCTTATCGCTTTCATGACAAGTGGGAGGACATTAACCCTTACCAGGGCACTAACAATAGGATTTGCATTACCTGGTTGCTAGTAATGAAGGAGCTACAATTACCAGACCAGAATGAACATATTGATATCTTTATCCTAGTAGCGTTGCCATTTAAAATAACTACAGATTCCCTGGAAATGGAAGGTAAATTGCCGAACGAGAAAAATCACCGAAGGATACAACAATAAGAGAACAAGAATACCCTACGCAGATCGCTGTGAGGAAAGCTTAACAAAGGAGGTAAATTGTTGGGTGGAAGGTTACCGTAAAAAGGGAAAACGCTTATGTTCTTTACACAGGTTTCCCCCTTTTTTTTTTTTAAACCGAACCGTGAAGTAATTCGGGTTCTGATATTCTTTTAGGAAACTAAAAACATAAGAAAAAAGTAGGAAAGGTTCTTTAATTGATGTCTACTAAATACCCTAGGAGCGATCGGCTTCAACTGTCATCAATACGAAACCCTCCCACACATTTGCTGGTCCAGTGTTTAAATAGAACAAAACCGCATGACAAGGAGGGTTGTTGTCAGGGAATGGAAACGGTTCGATCAGAGGATGGTCACCCTGGGAAGGTAGATATTTGTTGCCACAAGACGGGCAAGACGGTGAGAAGGGTCCCTTAGCATCCGGGGGTTTACCAGAAGAAACGCAGAGGGTAGAGGGTCGAATTCGCGCGGGTATTTGCCCCCCCACAAATCGCACCAGAGATGAGAAAGGAAACGCTCGGTTGTAGAGATGTGTGGGTGGTTTGTGTGGGTATTGACCTTCCCCAAATCTCCCAGGATATGCAAACCCCAAGCAGGAGACATCCACACAAAAACGTAGGTAAAAGAAAGGTAAAACGCAGAGAGAAAACAACCCAAAAATAAAAGTAAAACACCGTTCATTACATTCAAAACGAAGATCTAAAACGCCCAAGATCTCAGTAAAACTCAGGTCAGTAAAACGCCCAACATAGTGGAAAACACCAGGAACAAAGAAGGCACAGCTCTTTAACCCCTTAAAACGCAGACAACCCCCAAAAGCATTTCTAGCAGAAGACGAAATGTCAGAAGATAAATTGCATGCCAGGTTACAATGATTGCCAGAAGATAACCATTGCTAGAAGTTCTCTAAATGACATAGATTTAGAATCCATTCAGACTATTTCTACCTTGACACAGAAAGGGAGGGCTTTGAGGTTTACTATATCTTTTAAATTGTTAGACAGAGAGAGTTCAACCAAGCTGCTGGCCTTTTCCCCAGGTCAAAGCTAGAAAGCTTCGAATGATTCAAACGAAGGTATACAAACAGAGAAAGATGTTTTATACAGACTTAAAAAGGGATGAAAAGATCGAGAGAGATGTTCTCATAAACATTTTGTTCAATATCCATTTAATAATACGAATCGCCAGAACCAATTTGACGCTAACCATTTATAAACAAATTGCCAGGAACAAGTTCTTTTTCAGTAAGACATAAGGAACAATTTCACTAACCCTTTTTAAACAATTTTGCCAGAATTAAAATCATACCTTAGCCACATGCCCGCTTCGGAAGATGTCCAGCGCTCCGTGTTGTGTCCCGTGCTCCTTGCCGCTCCCTCTTGTCGACCGCAAAATCTCACCCGTACGTCCCAGCCAAACGCTAGGGGTACTCTGCTTCCCCCTTAGCCCCCCGAGCCGCAAAGGGGCCACACAAGAACCAGAGATAGACTAGCATCTCAGGTCGCCTCCATGGCTGAGCTACCACTCCAACAAAGCTGAGATTACACCCAACTCCTCACAAGAAAATCCGTCAAACCACAATTCAACAGCGTAACCTTACGCTAATCGTTCATCCCTTTTTCTTCCTTTCCCCTTTTTTTTATAGGAAAATGAGACCCACCTACTTTCCTGATTATTAATTAATTAATTTTTAATGAAAAATCCTCTAAACAATCTCCGCCGTCCAAGTGTCACTCATCCCTAGGGTTCTCCAATAATTACTTTCTTTTTATTAATTAAAAGACTAAATTCCCTCACTCCCCCAAAATCGCTCCTTAAATTTCTCCTAGGGTTCCTAGATCCTCTCTCATGCTTTTAATCACTTTCCTAAAATGAAGTTTCTGAAATTAGTAATTCCTTTAATGCTGATTCCTTTTTGCTTTTTACCCTATGTCTCCCACTTTCCAATTTTTAAGTTTCCTTATTCCAAGTTTCCTTATTTTTATTTTTATTTTTATTTTTATTTTTGTTTTTTCTTTCTCTCTTTCCATTATTTATTATTATTATTTTATTTTTTTGTTAAAACCTCCAAATGATAAATGCGCTTAATATTCTTTTCAATATATAAACAAATATTATTATTATTATTATTATTTGAAATCCTAAATTTTATACTCCCCTCTTTAATACTTTTTAATTCCCCTTTCAAATTTAAACGCCATGGGTTTCACCTAAATTAACCCCCTAATTACTTTACCCCCGTTACTTTTTAGAAGACTTTAATTAACTCCTAGGTGGGTGTTAGTTTACGCCCTAGGTTTAATTTTGGAGGATCTTTTCTTAGGGCTGGTCAAATTTATCTTAGAGATGTTTTAATCTAGGTTTGATTTGAACAGGGAGACAATTTAATTAGGGGAGGCATTGTAAGAATTTATCAGGTGCTAAGGTCTCAAGGTCATCTAGGCTATCTCAACATCATCCTCAAAGCGATGTGCCCTTCAGGACACACTACGTGCTCCAAGGGTGCCACTCGCCTTGATTTCTTTTGTCGCGCAACGTGCCCTTTAGGACGCACCACGTTCTCCAAGGGTGCCACTCGCTGACTTGTAAATCTTTGCACGACGTGCCCTTCAGGATGCACCACGTGCACCAAGGGTGCCACTCGCTGGCTTGATGGATTGGTAGACTCTATAACCCCTGGAGTCAACACTCCGCCAGGTGAGTCTTGTGGGAGACTAAGGGCTCTAAGGAATAAGGCCCCCGCCTTATTGTGTGCCCCTTAGAATCATCGTGAGTGACTGTCGCAGTCTGCCCTCATGGCATCGTGGATCCTCTCGAACTAGGTAATCATTAACCTACAGTTCGAGCCACGGCGTGAGTGCTAGTAGGCTGGGGCAGGGCTGCTGTCCACACCTCTCCCTCAATCTCTCTGGAACTCGTGTGTGGCCCCTTTACTTCATATGTGAGTCTGGTCGGCAAGCTATCGTCAGCCTACATCATCAACCATCATGTCAGATCATGTCAACAACATATCATAAAATCAATAGCATAGCATCATCCAAAAACAATATCACCGTAATGAAACAACTCCAATAGCCCACTCCCTGACTCAATCCGGAGTCCAAGGAAGTTCCACCGATGCCTCTGCATCCTCAAGGTCCAAAACCCTGTACACTCAAAGAAACCGAATCAGCAGCACCTGTCTACATCAAGGTAGTAAAAACATCCTGTCATATAACTTAATGCATCATAATGGATTAAAAAGTTTTATCATCATAAAAATCCAGATCACTTGCGAGCAAGTGTCCTCAAAGAATAAGTTTAGTAAGTGCGCTAGAGCAGGATGTTACATACACCCCCTCTTGGTCTAAACTTCATCCCGAAGTTTCTCAGTATAAATGCCGAAATAAATTTACCATAAAATCATAAATACCACAGTATCATAAGGCTATTTATCAAACAAAAATGGAAACTGCTGGCGCATATCATATGCGTCCTCCCAGGTCGCCGAGTGTGGACTATAACTGTCCCACTGAACCTTGACCTGATCTACCGTTCGATGTCGTAACTGTCGAACGTGATGATCTATAATGCGGACTGACTCATCCGTGAGCACTCCCTCATCCGATACCTGCAAGG
Organism: Picea engelmannii; assembly: GCA_009831015.1. Lineage (NCBI taxonomy): Eukaryota > Viridiplantae > Streptophyta > Pinopsida > Pinales > Pinaceae > Picea > Picea engelmannii. Next base: position 147,405 of record ML777251.1, read on the forward strand.
AACTCATGTCAATCACGTGCGTAGGATCACTAACATAATGTCCCAAAACAGATACATGAAAAACATCGTGCATACACCTCAAATAATCAGGCAAGGCTAGTCGATAAGCCACGGGCCCCTTTCTCTCCACAATCTTGAAAGGTCCCACGTACCTAGGAGAGAGTTTAGATCCCTTTCCAAACTTGATCGAACTCTTATGTGGTTTTACCCGCAAGAAGACTTGATCGCTGACCTTGTAACTACGGTCGACTCGGTTCGCATCGGCATAACTCTTCTGTCGATCCTGTGCTTCCTTTATCCTTTGTCTTATGGTTTGCATCTACTCTTCCATTTCTTGGATCACTTCTGGTCCCACCAAGACCCTATCCTCAAGCCGATCCCAACTCAAGGGCGTCTGACACGGTTGCCCATAAAGAAACTCAAAAGGTGCCATTTTAATGGTGCTCTGGTAACTGTTGTTATAAGCAAACTCTACTAGAGGCAAGAACTCCTCCCAACACCTTTGTTGGTACATCACGTACATGCGCAACATGTCTTCCAAGGTTTGGTTTGTACGTTCGGTCTGTCCGTCAGTCTCTGGATGATACGCAGTACTAAAGTTAAGTTGAGTTCCCAAGGCCTCCTGGAAACTTGTCCAAAATCGTCCAGTAAACACCGATCCTCTATCGGATATAATCTTCTTAGGCATGCCATGCAGCCTCACAATCTCACTGATGAAAACTCTCGCTATGTTAGGTGCCTGATACGTCGTACGCACCGGAATAAAGTGAGCACTCTTTGTCAGAGTGTCAACCACTACAAAAATCGAGTCATGTCTCCTTGCCGTCAGTGGCAATCCAACAATAAAGTCCATCGAAATGACTTCCCACTTCGATTCCGGAATGGCATGGGGTTGTAGTAATCCTGTCGGGTGTCTATGTTCAGCCTTTATGTGCTGACACTCAAGACATCTAGCCACAAAGTTGACTATGTCGACCTTCATTCCTTTCCAGAAGAACAAGGGCTTAAGGTCTGCCCTCGTATTCGTAACTCCCGAGTGAGCCATGTAAACTGCTCTATGAGCCTCGCTCAGGATCAACATCCTTAACTCGTCATTTGGCGGCACATAAATCCGACCTCTAAATATCAATAACCCATCGCTGTCAAAGGTGAATCCCTCATATCATGGTACCATCATAGTGTTTTGTTCGATAAAATCTTCGACTTCTTTGTACCAGTCATCGTCACGCTGTAAAGCGAGAATCTTCTCACGTAGATTTGTCTGAAGAGGCAACACCGAAAATATGCGTGGCCTCTGACTCAAAGCATCTGCCACTCAGTTCACTGTTCTCTTTATGTAAGTAATCTCGAAGTCGTACTCGCTAAGCAATTCTGACCAACGCCGTTGTCGCGCGTTCAGGTCGCTTTGCGTAAAAATGTGTTGTAATCCACAATGATCAGTCTTTAATTCAAATTTTCGTCCAACCAGGTAGTGTCTCCATAACTTTAAGGCATAAACAATGGCTAATAACTCCAAGTCATGCGTCGCGTAGTTTTCCTCATGCCTTCTTAATTTCCTCAAAATGTAAGCAATCACTCATCCGTCTTGCATCAAGACTCCACCTAAACCTTCTTTGGATGCATCAGTACATACCAAGAAGTTTGCATCCATGTCAGGGACCTTTAGTATCGGCACTGTTGTCAACAACTCTTTAAGCCTCCTAAACGCTTCCACGCATTTATCTGTCCAAACAAACTTTTTGTTTTTCTTCTGCAATTCCGTGATCGGACCTGCTATCTTCGAAAATCCTTCGACAAACCATCGGTAGTAACTCGCTAAACCCATAAAACTACGCACTTCTGTGACATTCGTCGGCGCAGGCCATTCCATAATAGCCTCAACCTTGGCTGGATCCACGGCGATACCTTCGCCGGAGATGACATGCCCTAAGTAGTGAATCCTGGATTGATAAAAGGAGCATTTGGACAGCTTCCCATATAATTGGTGCTCTCGTAAACATTGTAGTACCAAGCGCAAGTGCTCATCATGCTCCTCCGTCGTCCGAGAGTAGATCAAAATATCGTCCATGAATACTTGGACGAACTTGTCCAAGTACTCGTGGAACACCCCGTTCATCAAGCTCATAAATACCCCTGGGGCATTTGTCAGTCCAAACGGTAAAACAGTAAATTTGTAATGTCCAAATCTGGTCTTAAAAGCGGTCTTAGGGATGTCATCCTCCTTTATTTGTAACTGCTGATACCCTGATCACAAATAGATCTTAGAGAACACCGTCGCACCCTTCATTTGATCAAACAGATCATCAATTCTTGGTAAGGGGTACTGATTCTTGATTGTAGCCTTGTTCAGTTGACGATAGTTAATGCAAAGCCTCCACGATCCGTCCTTCTTCCAACTCAAAATAACGGGTGCACCTCACGGTGACACACTAGGACGTATCAGTCCCAGATCCAGCAACTCCTTCAGTTGCATTTTTAACTCTTGCAACTCCGGGGTCGACATCCGATAAGGTGTTCTCGCTATTGGTTCAGTCCCCGGTTTCAAGTCTATAGTAAACTCCAATTCTCGTTCTGGCGGCATCCCAGGCAACTCCTCTAGGAATACGTCCACAAACTACTTCACCACCGGAAGGTGTTCTAGACCTTCTGCTACTCCCTTTTCGTTGAGCGCAAGGATCGCATAAAGCTTGCACCCCTTGCGCATACTCTTTCATAACTATAAGGAAGAGACGAACCTCAGGGATACTCCCTGGTTCTATCCTACTATCACACGTCTCTGTCCTTCATCATCAACTAAGCTCAACCGTTTCGTCTTACAGTTGAGTATCACCTCATGCATTTCCAACCAATCCATGTCGATCACGATGTCATAAGATCCTAAGATCGTGACGTATAAGTTGAATCTCGTGAAAAACTCTCCCAGGCTAAGGGCACAGCCCGTAACCTTTCCTTCGACCTTCTGTTTGGCTCCTGAAGCCATCTCTACGAAGCTAAACTCGTCCTGTTTGACTGCCTTTACCTTAATCCTTTTCAGCGCTGCACCAGAAATAAAACTCTCAGTAGCTCCTGGGTCTATCAAAATACTAAGGGTCTGGTCAGCGATAGTACCTATCGTCTCGATCACTGTAGACTGGTGCTCTGCCTGGCGGTTATTCACCGCTGCATGAATCCGATGGGCCTTGCCCATATCTCCCATTGTAGTAGTTCTGGCTGATCTGGACGCCCGGGTCCTCTCCACAGGACAGTCGAGCTAATAGTGTGGCTCCCCACACATCCAACACCCCTTCTTCGGCCTAGTAGTCCTGGTGCCCGAAGTAGAAGATGACGGCCCACCGGCCTGAAACCCTGGTCTGTTCTGCTGAATAGGTCTAAACTGCTGTTGCGGGCGACGTTGCTGCTGCTGCTGTGGTCCTCGGTAAGGTGTCCACTGCTGAGGCGGCGGTCGTCGAGGCGTAGTGAACGTTGATCCCCTCTGGAAACCATGATATCCCGACTTACGTCTTGCCGGTGTCTGATGCTGCGGTGTACCAGCGGAACCCTGCCCTGCTGGTCTCGATGGGGTCCTGGTCTGCCCCCCCACTGATAAGCTCCTCCTCTGCTATGAGGGCCTTTTGGACAATGTCATGCAAGGTTTGAAGCATCAGAATCCTAACCTTTGCACGCAGGCTGCCATTAAGGCCAAACACGAACCTGTTGACCATGAGCTTCTCCGTGTTCAGATGCAGAGCATACTGGAGCAACTCCATAAAACGTGCCTCATACTCGGGCACTGTACACCTCCCTATCGTAATGCATTGAACTCATTGAGCTGACTCTCAATGAATTCCTCAGAAAGATATCACTCTCGGAACCGTTCCCATGACACATCTTCAATGGCCATGTTTAGTTGCGGCAGGAGTGTCTTCCACCATAGAAGAGCGCTCCCCTTTAGTTGAAAGACCACCATGCAGACCTTCATGTTGGAGGTATAGTCGCGAAGTGCGAAGCACATCGCCATATTCTCCAACCATGCCTCGGCGGCTGCGCCGTCTGGAGCACCAAAGAACTCAGGAAATTTCACCTTCTCGAGTTCACGGTGTATGCTACCAGTAAAGGTCGGTGCATGCGGCAGAACCTCAGCAGGTGCCGGTGCCCTGGCCTCATCTCTGTCCAATCTGCTGATCAACACCTCGAACATGCGCTGGAAAGATCTCATCATCCCCACAACATCAGCAACTGCGATCTGCTCCTATCCAAGGGCCTGCTCGCCTCCCTGGGGGTTAGACCCCTCAGGCATGGATGCTGCTGGAGTCGTCACGCTGCCTCCCCTAGAACCCCGTCATCTGCCTCCATGGCGTCCTCTAACCATGATTACCTGCACACAGACAAGCAGCTCAATTAGTAACAGAATAATCAATACTATCATGTCAACGGAAGCTGTAGCGAATCCCAAGTCGCGGGTCGAACCCGCTCTAATACCATATGTAAAGAACTGCCTCGTTACGACAACCACTCCAATAATAGGTGCAATTTTTTTTTTTTTGTTGTTAAAAGTGTGTGTGTGCGTATGTACAAGGAAACAACAACACACAACCTATTAGACTCTGCGTCGCCACCCGACGATGAATACGACGCAACTAGGATGAATATAAGAAGATGACCAGGCCGCATGACACGTAACCACATGCATAAATGATGATCACACGACAAGTAAAAATGACTGCTAAATACGACTGGCCTCCCGCCCGTCCTACCCTGCAAGGTTAGGACCTCCAAGACACATAATCAACGCTCAAGCCCAGGTTCCCATCGCTTTTAACCATTTAAGGTCTCAGGGCTGGCGACTGTTCTAAGGAACATGGAGGTGTCTGCATCCCGCCCAACACAACACACCAAGCAACTAACCGAATACAAACAAATACAAAGTAAAATGGAAGAACAAATACGCCCCTTACTGATGGCGCGTGATAAGAGGACTCAGACAACAACCCAAATTCAACATTAATTAAATGCACAACAACCGTTATTACTAACTCCGAGTAATTTAATGTATATAAATCTGAGCATCCACTGAGTATGTCATATCAACGCCAAGAGGCTACACTAACATCACAACAAGATATCCATATCATCTCCTTTCTGATTACAATAGCATTGGAATAAATAAGGGTCCTACGCTTCAACTCTAAACTTGCCATCTTGTTTACAAGGTAGGAACACAATTTCCTGTTTCATTAATACATGACCATTGCGAATCCATAAACAATAATCCCTCACTTTGGTATGCCATAACATTTTACTTTTACTTAAAGCAAATAAAATTATCATCATATTGAATATATTAATAAACCATCCTAATTACAATGACATGATATAGCAATTAAAATATTTAAAACGACCTTAGTTAATAACAGTATTTTAAAGGGTTCCCTATATAAGGATAATTAAAATGTTACCTCTAAATTAACAACATTAAAAGGACATGTAATCTCATAACTAAAAGACATCAAGTATACCGATATTGACAATACCACCACATGTATAAAAAGGCAATATGTAAATAATCATAATAAAATGTCAATAATCAAGAGGGGCATAATTAAGAGGGGCATTATAAAAAGATAAAATGTTAATGCTAAAATGACATTAATTAACAATCACAAGAATTAAACGTCCATGTAGAAAGACTCCTTGTTACAATATTCGAATATAAATCGATGTGTTACCAAATAGCACGACCATTATAAAATGATTATAAACTTAGCATATTGAATACACTTTCTAAACTTAAAAATAACCATTTCAAATTCATTGAAAATAACATAATCTCTACATTTATCTATAAAAATAACATAGCATTTTATGATTATTACTTGCATGCATGTTATGCCACATCAATGAATCAATTAACCTTCCTAAATAAACAATTAAAATTCCCAAAACTTGCGCAAGATAATTTAATCACTTTAACCAAATCTATCATTAAATCATTAAATATATATGTACCCGTATAATAAAAGGGTTATAAGTAAGTACATTACTCCACTAAACCTGCAACTACAAGCACATTCCAAATGAAGGGACATTACATTAACATCTCTGTTATGGCTATTCATTCTTTCACTTAGAATATATATATAATTATCAAGATTTTTAGGAACAGAAGCATAGCTATTTCATCAACACGGACATATGTACGGGATAGATGTGATGACTGCTTACATGTATTGAAATTTTTAATGCCTACAAATATGAAGGGCAACAGATCATCTCACTAACCTCATCGCTCCATCCCCTTATTGCTTTCATGACAAGTGGTAGGACATTAACTTTTACCAGGGCACTAACAATAGGATTTGCATTACCTGGTTGCTAGTAACGAAGGAGCTACAATTAGCAGACCAGAATGAACATATTGATATCTTTATCCTAGTAGCGTTGCCATTTAAAATAACTACAGATTCGCTGGAAATGGAAGGTAAATTGCCGAACAAGAAAAATTACCGAAGCATACAACAATAAGAGAACAAGAATACCCTATGCAAATCGCTGTGAGGAAAGCTTAACAAAGGAGGTAAATTGATGGGTGGAAGGTTACCGTAAAAAGGGTAAACGCTTATGTTCTTCAGATAGGTTTCCCCTTCTTTTTTTTTAAACCAAACCGTGAAGTAATTCAGGTTCTGATATTCTTTTAGGAAACTAAAAACATAAGAACAAAGCAGGAAAGGTTCTTTAATTGACGTCTGCTAAAGACCCTGGGAGCGATCGGCTTCAACTGTCATCAAGACGAAACCCTCCCACGCATTTACTGGTCCAGTGTTTAAATAGAACAAAACCTCATGACAAGGAGGGTTGCTGTCAGGGAATGGAAACGGTTCGGTCAGAGGATGGTCACCCTGGGAAGGTAGATATTCGCTGCCACAAGACAGACAAGCTGGTGAGAAGGGTCCCTTAGCATCCGAGGGTTTACCAGAAGAAACGCAGAGGGTAGAGGGTCGAATTCACGCGGGTATTCCCCCCCCCCACGAATTGCACCAGAGATGAGCAAGGAAACGCTCGATTGTAGAGATGTGTGGGCGGTTTGTGTGGGTATTGACCTTCCCCAAATCACCCAGGAGATGAAAACCCCAAGCAGGAGACATCCACATAAAAATGCAGGTAAAAGAAAGGTAAAACACAGAGAGAAAACAACCCAAAAATAAAAGTAAACCACCATTCATTACATTCAAAACAAAGATCTAAAATGCCCAAGATCTCCGTAAAACTCAGGTCAGTAAAACGCCCAACACAGTGGCAAACACCAGGAACAAATAAGGTGCAGCTCATTAACCCCTTAAAACGCAGACAACCCCCAAAATCATTTCTAGCAGAAGATGAAATGTCAGAAGATAAATTGCATGCTAGGTTACAATGATTACCAGAAGATAACCATTGCCAGAAGTTCTCTAAATGACATAGATTTAGAATCCATTCGAACTATTTCTACCTTGACGCAGAAAGGGAGGGCTTTGAGGTTTACTATCTCTTTTAAACTGTTAGACAGAGAGAGTTCAGCCAAGTTGTTGGCCTTTTCCCCATGTCAAAGCTAGAAATCTTCGAATGATTCAGACGAAGGTATACAAACAGAGAAAGATGTTTTATACAGACTTAAAAAGGGACGAATAGATCAAGAGATATGTTCTCATAAACATTTTGTTCAGTATCCATTTAATAAGACGAATCAACAGAACCAATTTGACGCTAACCATTTATAAACAAATTGCCAGGAACAAGTTCTTTTTCAGCAAGACATAAGGAACAATTTCACTAACCCTTTTTAAACAATTTTGCCAGAATTAAAATCATACCTTAGCCACACGCCCGCTTCGGAAGATGTCCAGCGCTCCGTGCTACGCCCCGCGCTCCTTGCCACTCCCGCTTGCCGACCGCAAAATCTCACCGGTACCTCCCAGCCAAACGCTAGGGGTAATCTTCTTCCCCCTTAGCCCCCCGAGCCACAAAGGGGCCACACAAGAACCAGAGATAGACTAGCGTCTCATCTCGCCTCCACGACTGAGCTACCACTCCAACAAAGCTGAGATTACACCCAACTCCTCACAAGAAAATCCGTCAAACCACAATTCGGCAGCGTAACCTTACGCTAACCGTTCATCCCTTTTTCTTCCTTTCCCCTTTTTTTTATAGAAAAATGAGATCCACCTACTTTCCTAATTATTAATTAATTAATTTTTAATGACAAATCCTCTAAACAATCTCCACCGTCCAAGTGTCACTCATCCCTAGGGTTCTCCAATAATTACTTTCTTTTTATTAATTAAAAGACTAAATTCCCTAACTCCCCCAAAATCACTCCTTAAATTTCTCCTAGGGTTCCTAGATCCTCTCTCATATAAACAAATATTTTAAAACCCCCAAATGATAAATGCGCTTAATATTCTTTTCAATATATAAACAAATATTTTTATTATTATTATTATTTTTTCAAATCCTAAATTTTATACTCCCCTCTTTAATACTTTTTAATTCCCCTTTAAAATTTAAACGCCATGGGTTTCGCTTAAATTAACCCCCTCATTACTTTACCCCCGTTACTTTTTAGAAGACTTTAATTAACTCCTAGGTGGGTGTTAGTTTATGCCCTAGGTTTAATTTTGGAGGATCTTTTCTTAGGGCTGGTCAAATTTATCTTAGAGATGTTTTAATCTAGGTTTGATTTGAACAGGGAGACAATTTAATTAGGGGAGGCGTTGTAAGAATTTATCAGGTGCTAAGGTCTCAAGGTCATCTAGGCTATCTCATCATCATCCTCAAAGCGACGTGCCCTTCAGGACGCACTACGTGCTCCAAGGGTGCCACTCGCCTTGATTTCTTTTGTCGCACGACGTGCCCTTCAGGACGCACCGTGTGCTCCAAGGGTGCCACTTTCTGATTTGTAAATCTTTGTGCGATGTGCCCTTCAGGATGCACCATGTGCTCCAAGGGTGCCACTCGCTGGCTTGACAGATTGGTAGACTCTATAACCCCTGGAGTCAACACTTGGCCAAGTGAGTCTTGTGGGAGACTAAGGGCTCTAAGGAATAAGGCCCCCACCTTATTGCGGGCCCCTTAGAATCATCGTGAGCGACTGTTGCAATCTGCCCTCACGACATCGTGGATCCTCTCAAACTAGGTAATCGTTAACCTACAATTCGAGCCACGGCAGGAGTGCTAGTAGGTTGTGGCAGGGCTGCTGTCCACACCTCTCCCTCAATATCTCTGGAACTCGTGTGTGGCCCCTTTACTTTATATGTGAGTCTGGTTGGCAAGCTATCGTCAGCCTACATCATCAACCATCATGTCAGATCATGTCAACAACATATCATAAAATCAATAGGATAGCACCATCCAAAAACAATATCACCGTAATGAAACAACTCCAATAGCCCACTCCCTGACTCAATATGGAGTCCAAGGAAGTTCCACCGATGCCTCTGCATCCTCAAGGTCTGAAACCCTGCACACTCAAAGAAACCGAATCAACAGCACCTGTCTACATCAAGGTAGTAAAAACATCCTGTCATATAACTTAATGCATCATAATGGAAGAAAAAGTTTTATCATCATAAAAATCCAGATCACTTGCGAGCAAGTGTCCTCAAAGAATAAGTTTAGTAAGTGCGCCAGAGTGGGATGTTACATACCTCAATGGTAGGTTTCCTCTCTTTCAATAGTGGGTTCACATCATTGGCCCCTGATTGAAAGATTCCATTGAGTGTTCAACTTCAAATCATTCATCACACTCATTGGATTGTATTAGAGTACCTTGGGATTCATTGACATAAATGGTTATTTCCCTCACACTTGTTAATATTTTTCATTAATGACTGGTAATCAAGTGGTTTCTACCATGTTTGACTTCGAGACCTGTAATCACATGGATAGATTCGTACTTAGAGACGATGGAAATGAAGACCCTATATCTCATCATATCTATCCAGGTTGCGATGGAGTATTCATAAGTTTGTACTGACACATAGATCCACTATGTATGTCTCGTGGCTATGTCCGAATTTGAATGATTTTAGAGCATATATCCACAGTGTATTCCTCGTGGCTATGTTGAATCATGATGAAATGGATCCACAATGTATGCTTAGTGGCCATGAATCACTTGACTCTTATGATTAGATTCACTTGTAGTCTAAGTATGGGAATTCCTACCTTAGAAGATGGTATATTATTATGCAAAGCCATGATTGTTTGTAGGTCCCCAAACAATGCGCTCCTTGTTTTCAGTACACACATTCTAGAAAGTATTTCATTTGTCACAGATTCCATCTTCATACTTTGGGGGGAATTTTGTTACACATTATTTTGGTCACCCCAGTGATCAATTGATGACATGTGCCTAACTCACTTACATGTTCCCATAAAATATTAATAGAGACTTTCTCTATGAGAAAAGTGGTTTTCTTTTCCTCCCTAGAAAAATATGACAAGGAAGATTGTCGCACCCTACACTATTCTTGGGGTGAGACAATGCTTGATCCTCCCACTATGCACCAAATATGGACTTTGGTTTCATCCCGGGATTCATATGCATAGGGTGCGATGATGCTTAACCAAGGGAAAAGTCAAAATTCATGAATGTTCTAGAAGGGAATCTTCTAGAAGATGAGGTAGCCTCCGATCGGTTTGGATCTTACTCACTTCTCTGATTTAGTGGGATCATCCTAATCTCCTCATCCATCCCTCTTTCACCCTATATAAAGAGGGATCTCTCACAGAAAAGTCTAAGGTTGAAAAGGATAAGGTTTTCATATGCATAAAGAGTTTTTCTATAGATTATACTTGAGATAGCTTTGCTTTAGCTCTCTAAGTCAGATTATGGATCTTCTTCATCAAAGGCATTGGAGAAAAGGTGCGTGTGTTGGACAAAACAAACATTTAAAGGGATCTTGCAACATCAAGGCATGGGTTGTATTCTCCACTTTCCATTTTAATATAATACAACAATACATTTCTTCCCTATAAAGGTGTCTTGGATTTTATTGTATAACTCCTTGATCTTATACATAGAATTCAGT
>ML777251.1:158549-187436 GCA_009831015.1 Picea engelmannii
TTTTCTAATAACAATACTCTTTTGTAGATGTAGGGAAGAAATAAACATCGCATAATGTGAATCCAACCAATCCATACCAATAATTATGAAATAAGATCCTAAGATTGTGACATATAGGTTGAGCTTCATTAAAAAATCTCCCAAGTTAATCTTACAGTATGTAACCTTTCCTCCAACCTTTTTTTTGGCACCTGATGCCATTTCTACATATGTGAACTCGTCCTGTTTGAATACATTTACCTTAATTATCTTTGACGTTGCACTAGAGATAAATCTCTCTCTAGCACCTAGATCTATAAATATAATTAAATTTTGGTCGATGATTGTACCTGAGGTCTGTAGCACAGTGGACTATTGCTCGGCCTGGTTGTTTTTCACCACTACATGTATCTTGTGGGCCTTTCCCAAATCTCCAACTGTAGTGGGTCTTGATGACTTGGCTTCTCTGGCATCCTCAATCGGACAGTCTCGCTGGTACTTTGACTCTCCACATGTCCAACATCTAGTCTTCGATCCAGTGCTCCTGGTTCCCAAAGTAGAAGTTGTTGGCCTAACAGTCTATGATCTTGGTCTTTTCTGTTGAACATGATTAAACTGTTATTTTTTTTGTGGACGATGTTATTTATATTGCTGCAGTCCTTTGTAAGGAGTCCTCAGCTGAGGAGTCTAGCGTCGTGGTGGCATGAAAATAGGTCCTCTTGGTGCATATCGATGCCCTGAATTCTGTCTAGATGGTGTGTGATGTTACTGCACTGATGATGTTGTATGTCCAGATGGTCTAGAAGGAGTCTTGCCCTAACCCCCACCATTCATCTCTTCCTCAACTATGAGGGACTTCTGAACTACATCGTGCAATGTCTGAGGCATTAATATCCTCACCTTCGCACAAATGTTAAATTTAATTCTGAATATACCTAAGTAGCTCCATGAATCTAGCCTCATTCTCTAGCACCGTATGACCACCCTGTCATAAGGTATTAGAATCATTAAGTTGGTGCTCTATGAATTTCTCGGAAAAATACCTCTCCCAGAACCATTCCTCGAACAACTCTCGTAAAACATCTCCAATGGACATGTTTAGTTGAGGTAGGAGTGTCTTCCACCAGAGAAGAACACTCCCTTTCAACTGAAATACTACCATGCAAAATTTCATGTTCTAGGTGTAATCACGAAGTGAGAAGAACATATCCATGTTCTCCAACCATGCCTTGGTGGCTAATCCATCCAGGGAACCCCAGAACTCAGGAAATTTCACCTTCTTGAGTTCTCTATGTATACTACTACTACCAGTTGGGGTGTGTTGTGAACCGTTATTGGGAACAAAATCTCTTCCCCCATCTCCATCGAGGAGGTTGATCAATTCCTATGACATCCACTGGAAGGATCTCATCATACTTACAACATCTCCCACAACAACCTACTCATGCTCAATGGTCAGTCCTTCTCCCTAGGGGTTAGACTCCTATTGTGTGGGTACTATCGAAGGTGTCAAACCTCATTCCCAAGCACCACATCATCTACCTCCACTGCATCCTCTAACCATGATTACCTACATGTACAAATTCAGAATTTAATTAGTGGTATAATTTTTATCATTCAGTTAACACAATGGAAGGCATAACGGTCCAATGTCATAGGGTTGAACCTTGCTCTGATACCAAATGTATAAAAAACCCTTTTGTCATGACATAAATATGAGTGAGTACAGTAGTGGTACATTTAAAAAACAATTCAAGAACAAATGTTACTCGACATTAACATACTATAATATTACAAATTCATTTCTCATTTACAACCTACATTGCAAGTTTCATTATACAACATCAATGTTACTAACATAATAATTCATAACACAAAGAAATCTAGGATATCTACACATCCAACCTACTTGCAAGGTTAGGACCTCCAAGACACATAATCAACGTTCAAGTCCAGGATGCATTTGATTGATTTTGACCATTTAAGGTCTCAATACTAGCAACTATTCTAAGGAACATGGAAGCATTTAATTCCCATAACTTCAATCTATTCCAAAGTTCAACTAGAATTACCAACATTCTTAACTACAATTTCTTCAAGAACACATAAAATATCGTAACTTGGTCACCACTTAGATAACACAATTGTATGCTATTGCAATAATTCATTATCTTACTATTTAAACGAATAGGAAGAAATTCAATAATATCAAAACATAAGCTTAAATGGTAATAACCAAAAACCCTTAAGTAAGCAATCTATCAATAATGACATTTTCAAATTTACTCAAGTTTGCTTAAAAAATAAGAGAAGAGAAAATCTCTCAACCCTAAGAGAAGACTGTAGCTCTCTTTGAACTTTCTAAACTAAAAGATATTGTGATGATGTAAAACTACATTTGGGTGTTTTCTGTTTCTGAGAGAGAGTTTAAAATTTATGTTTTAAGTTCATGAATTTATCTTTTGGGAGTCACAGTGTCAACAAAAGGAGTGCACAGGCGAAATTTTTGAAAGTCCAAGTTTAGGAGAGTTAGTGTAAGGCGTGTACATAAACCACTCAAGGTGTGCAAAGGAATTGATTTTTTGAAGTACGAAAGCTCAAGAGAGATAGTACAAAACTACACAAAGTAGGTGCAAGGAATGTGCCTATACTCACAGGAGTATAAAATCTCAGAGGTGAGATAGCACAAGGAGTGTGCAGGTGACTTATTTAAGTCCTAATATCAGGAAGGATAGCGAGAGTAAGTCCCCAAGAGGAAAAAAATCCTTTATTTGAGGTGAAAGAATGAGATCTATTTGGGAGATATCAGAATCCCTCATAGCCATTGGATAAAAGAAAAGGACCAGGGTTTTTAAAACCACAAGTCCTTCAGACTTCGTTGCTCCGACAGTTTTGAGTTATTGTTGTAAGTTAGGAAAATCCCCAAATATCTGAAGTCCTGGAGTGAATATACACCATAGATCACTATGAGAGTGCGAGCCATTGGATTATAAGTGGTTCGACGATTCGACACTTTGGGAGAAATTGATTGTTGATGTGCATAGTAGAAAAATTCCCGAAGTACCGAAGTTTGAAGTAAATCCTGATCACCATTTGGTGGGTACACGTTCCTGCAGATTTCGATTATTTGGAATTCGACTATCCGAAAGGTTGTGGGTGAAAGTTTCTTGGGTGCAAAAATTCTTGTAGTCCCAAAGCCCAAAGTCAATCCTAACCATTTGTTGATGATTAAACATGGACAATAGATCTTTTCCCTTCTCCATTTCTATGTTCGACAGTTCGGGAGTTTGGTGGTGAAAAAGAGGAAGGAACCCCAAATCCCAGAGTTCCTCAGTAAAGGACGATCGTGGATCTAGAGATCAAACATGGACCTTTAGATATTTGAGCCTTCATCCTTCCAAAGTTCGGTATTTCAACACTCCAAAAAAATTAAGTCATAGATGTTAAAATGTATTGGACATCAACCGTTGATCATAGAAGACCATGAGTTGTTAGATTCCTGAGCCCTTCGATGGTTCAATGATATGGATGAATTAATTCAAGTTTTTTTGGTGTGGAGAAACTCTGAATCTAGGAATTCCAGAGTTCTAGAGTAGATCTCTAGCATAGAATCTTGGGTGAGGATAAATCCCACAGTCGTCTGATTAAATCCATAATCATTGATGAAGGAGACTGGAAGGACAGGATAGAACCTACATCTGTTGGTCAACCTCACTTAACAGAATTTGGTTGGTAACACTCTGGGCAAGTTAGAGAGTTGGATTTCAAAGAAAACTAATATAAAATATAAGAACATTTGGAAAAGAAAACAACAACAGAAAAATGAAGATCAGATGAATAAAGGACACCCATAAATCATACTCTCAATATTGGAAATAGTAGAAAATGAAGACAAATATATAGGGAAAAATAAAGATGTCAGATATACGAAGGTTTGAGAAAGAAATGAAAAAAAATAAGAACATGTGAATAAAGACCAGGTCCCAGATATCACCTGATTTGCAGTAGGACATGAAAGAAAAGAAGAGTAGGAAACTAAATGACAGGTTTAAGAGATTGTACTTTCAAGAATTTTAGTGCAAGATCAATCCACGAGAAGAAATAAAGAACTTAGAGTTCAGGGATATGATGAGTCTACAAATGAACAATATGATTACTCTGCATCAGAGTGGGTATTTTTCTGATCCATCTGTCTTGGATACTCCCAGTAAATATGTATGTTGAATAGGGGGAGTTCATGCAATCGATACTATAGTTCAATGAACCATATTTCGAGCAATATGAAGTTCTTGTAGAGACAAATTCAGATCAATTAGATAGCTTAAGTACAATTTAACATATTGATCAATTTAAAAAGTAGTGTCCCCACACAGGTATCAGTTTGTAGTTGAACAGGAATAATTTTATGATTATATTGAATGTATGCATTTAGGAAGGGATAGCTTCTGTACAGTTTTTTTTAGACATGCATAGTTTGATGAGAAGATAGATCAAATCAGTGGACATATTGGATTATGTTTGATCAGTAGGAACATGTGATGATCAATTGTAGTATATTCAAGATAAGTCTTTAGAATAATACAATGACAAATCAGACAACATTTTGGATATTTGAGTAGCAGGGTTATGAAAACTTCATGACATATTGACATATATGGATTTGTGAGATGCTTAGAAGGTACAAGAAACATGATTCATATGCATAGTAGGATATTTACAACTGGAATAAGTGGAATCTGTTGGAATCAGTTGGTCATAGAAAGGAAAGTAGTGAAAGGCACAAAAGAACACAGAAAGAGAAAATGTCAGCATAATTTATCTCATCAGAAGGACATTATTGAACAACGTGATCAAGTGAACATGAAAAGTAAACGATGAAATCTGATTTTGAATGTTATATATATATATATATATATATATATATATATATATATATATATATAATTCAATTACATGAGGAAGCACCAATGGATAATAAGTACCACTGGAAGAGAGGAAACTAAACATTTCATAGATATTTCTACATCTTGCAGATTATCAAAGAGAGAGATCAAAAAAGGAAGATCAGTAGCATGTAGACATGGGGAGACATACCCACAGGGGAAACTATTATTTTTCCCATGATTGGTTAGAGATGATATAGTGTCAGGAGGATATATATCGACATGGGGAGTTAACCTTTGGTCAAAGATGAAGAGAAAAAATAGAGGCATAGAGACAAGGGGAGCAACCCCAACGGGAGATACCCGTTCCCATTGATCTCAAAGTGGGAGAGATAGAAACATTGATGAAGAGTGATGATCACAAAGGGAGCATGAGAATGATTGTTTCCATGTCTAAGTGTTTCCATCAATTTTGGTGTTGCCGTTAATGCCAAAGTGGGACATTGTTGGACAATTGGTTTGGACACTTGGTTGTCATTGATGTCATCCCTTGGAGACTGATCTTGGAGATTGATGTAGAGCCTTATAGATTGATCTCAAATATTAGAGAGGTCCATATATGTTCGATATTTTATTGAACTTTTTATGATTAAGATTGATGGTGAGTTAGTTGAGTACTACATTTGATATAGTCTACATGTCGTCCTAGAGGTGTGGTTATGGGACCCCAAGTTGATTAAGGAATATGGAAATGAAGGATTGTGAAATTGTAGGTAATACTATAATATATGGATATTAAACATTGTTCTGTTTTCGATGATATGTGGAATACCATGTGGTTCCTCATGGTTAGGGAGATATGGCCTTGTAAAGTTGGAATCCCCAAAGAGTGGTCAAAAAGCTCCTAGTTGGTTACAAGTCTTGGTGAAAGGGTAAAATGGTTGTAACAAGAAACCCCTAGCATGACTATTAGTATATAAACACCTCAAGGAGTCTCTCATAAGAATATACACACACTTACAATTGAATATCTATCTAGTGTTTGTTGTGGTTTAGTATTTTGATATTTTGGCAAGTTTGTGACGAAATTTTCCTGAGTTCATGAAGGAAGGTTGAAGGTGAAAGTCTTGAGTTTGCAAGAAGCTTTAGTAACCCTAGTTTCTGAGGTATTCCCAAATTTTAAGTCAGAAGTGCACAGATGTACACAGGTTGTAGTGGAGGAAAGTGAAGATAGTCACGGGTTGTAGAAGAGACATTCACATATATGTAAAAGGACTTGTGAAAAGTTGTGAAGTAATGTTGGTACTGGGTTGTTGAGGATTGTGGAAGAGTTATAGGTCATTTTATAGTACAACAGTTCAACTACATGATCAAAGATAAGTAATTAGGGTTATGGTTATGGTGTTATGGTAAATGCATGGTGATGATAGTATGTGATATGGTACATATTGATGATGTTAAGATACATTTATTAGAAACATTATAGGCTATCTTGGTTTATTATTTGGCTACATGTTATGGTTCATACTTGAGTCTTGGTATATCATGTTATGAGGTTGTATCTCTATGATATTGAGGAGCATGCTTGAGGCATGTGTTTGTGAGCTTTGGTTTATGACTTGAGGCACATCATTGGATGCATGGTATATGTTGGTTGAGGTATACTTGGTAAGATACATTGTTGGTTCATATATTGGTTTATTGGTATATGGTGTATGGAATGATATGGTATACGATTGATACATGGTATGGTGTTGATGTGCATGGTTGAGGTACATGGTTGAGGTGCTTGGTTGAAGCATGGTTTGGTACAAGTGTGGGTGCATGGTTGATGCACTTGTTGTGGTACACAGTTGATGCTTGGTATGGTACATGTTGATGGTTTGGTATATGATTTGGTACATGGTTTAGACACATAGCCTGTGATGGTATGTTGGTGATATTGGTACATGCGTGGTAGAGGCATGTGTTGGTGGTGTTCGACATCTAGTTGAGAGATGTGCATGGTGTATGATTCATGTGAGAGGATCTGTTTGGGTATGAATGACATTGATAGGTTGGACAGGTTGATCAATGACATGCTGGAAAGGTTGATAAGTGACAGGTTGGACAGGTTGATGTGATAGGTTGACAGTGACAGGTTGGATATAGTGAAAGATTGGAAGTGGCAGTGGGTATTGAGTGACCGTGACAGGTTGTCTACATTTGACATTTATATTTCAAGGTGGTTGAACGGGGTAGGGAGAGGGGGTGTTGGCCCTTGACCAAGTTTTGAGGAACACTTGGTCATATTTGACCATTTTTGGGACTTCAATAGCCTGTCAAATATGGAGCACAAGGTGAACCGGAGATTGTGGAAGCTAGACCCCCTTTTTGGGTCCTTTTTGGGTTTTGGGGGATAATGTAATGGGACCGGGATGTCGGCCCATGGGTTTACCCATGTTTAGGCCCCTTTTTGTAATATATAAATAGAATTCTAGGCTATGTAAGAGGGGACCCTTTTGAGGACACTTGAGAAGTGGCTTAGTGCTAAGAGATGATCTGTGTGATATACTTGCAGAGCTGAGTGCAAGTATTGTAAGTGTTGAGCACATGGATTGTAAGAAGGTTTTATGATTAGAGCTACTTGGGGAAGGAGGATCTAGCGAGATGCACAGATCTCCTATCTTACGCAGAGTAGGTTTTGAGGCTCTGTTCTTGTAACTGATTGACCAACAATAATAGAGAAGAAGATTTGGTGGACGAAGCCCCCGGGTGGGGGCGAACCACGTAAGTCTATGTGTTATTCTTTGTGATGTTACTTACATGTGTTTTCCCTCTCTTTCTAAGTGCTATGACATGTTTATATAGATTTACTTATGATTTGTGCTTATTATATGTGTATAGATGATAGATTTGATGTGTATGAAGTTGCTAAGTTCTTGGTCTACTAGATCCAGTCTATTGTATGTTGTTAAGTGCTTAATCATATTAGATATAAGTATGTATTGCAATGCTCTGTGTTATATACGAAGTGAGATAAGGGTTAATTCTAGGTGAACTATTGATATTAAGTGCTTTGTTAAGTGTGTAATCATAGAGCTGGATCCCAGCTAAGGTTGCAGACACTTGAGTCCTGCAATCACCCTTGCCTCTACCTCAGGTGAGACTTCATCTGCTTCAAAAGTGTTGCCGAAAGGGCTGGTAGTTAGGGTTTTCTTGGTGCATTGTTGTAGCATGGAACCCTGGGTCTGCCCCTATGCCAACAAATTGTTTCGTTGTTGGGACCTGACACTGTGATTGTTGGGAACTAAGGAAGAAGAATCTTTGTGAAAAGATTCATCCTGAACTTGTGGAAACTCTAAGCGTAGATCTGTCGCTCTGATGCACAATACTCTACTCGACCTACGAAGATTTGTGCTGAAGAAAAGAAGCCATATCTGAAGAAAAGAGGTAAGATCTGTAATCTTTGTGCTCTGATAAAGGTAAGAATAGTGAAAGATTTTAGATCTGGAAGCTTTGTGCTCAATAAGTGGAAATTTTTGTTTCTAAAGCATGAATTTATGTATGCTTGATAGATTTTGTCCTAGCTTGAAAACTAGGGCATTGTTAGATGAAAGAACATTTGATATGAATATATCTGATAAGAATAATGAAAGATATGTTATACCTATGCATAGAAAGAATGTTTAGACTAACGAGTGGATGCAGGATCCTAGAAATAAATTTTTGTAGGCTAGCCATTATGATCCTAGCACGTAGTACAGGAAAAGTTGGGGATCACTGAAGAGAAAGAGAGGATTAATTCCTTGTTACAGTTGCAGAAGACCGGGACATATTATGAAGGAATTCCCTGGGAGAAAACCTAATTGCATATGTTGTAAGGGTATGGACCATGAAGTACTGGATTGACCTAGAATGATTGTTATACTTGAAAATATGAATATGGAGCAAGCAAACCCTGATGAAGATCAAGAGACTAATATTATAGAAGAACCCCAAAAAGAATAAGAGATTATGTTAGTGAAAATGAAAGAAACCCTGAATGAACATAAAGATGCCAGTTTGTCAGAGATCTTCAAAGAAAAGGAGAAAATTGAAGTAAGAATAGGATACTTTGACATCGACTGTGCTCTAGATGAGGAAACATAGATGAAAATTATGAAAGAAAGCACTTGGGAAACACTAGGAAGGCCTGCTATGGTTCCCTCACTAGGAAAAATAGGGTTGTTTAAAGGAAAAATGGTAAGCCTATGTGGAAGGATTACCCAGATAGCTATAAGTACCCATGGAGATTCGACAGAGGAAGAATTTAAAGTTATTAAATTTATTGAGGAATGTGCCCCATTTCCAATTTTGTTAGGCAAGATTTGGATTGAAAAAGACCAGATACAGAGAAAAGAAGAAAAGGAAGCCCTAGAACAGAAGAAGCAAGAACTCGTGAAATTTATGACTAGAAGGATAGCCTACTTGATGGAAGAACAACAGAACGGATCCAAGATATTGGACACCAGGGAATTCAATGTCGAAGCTATAACATCATTAGAGGAACCACAAAAGACTTAAATACCAAATCCATATGTTGAAGGAGTATTACCCTTAGATCTAAAAAAAGAATCTCAGCAGTGCGAAGTGACTATGTCGAGAGAAGATAGGGATCAGAACGGGAAAAGAACGACCAAATTGAATACTACCGGGAAGAAGGATAGAGAATTAAGTAAGAAAAAGGAGAAGATTGAAAAGTTACAAGAGATCCTAGGTGGGACACTGTAGAAGGAAAAATAATAGAAATTGAACTTCGTCGAGATATCAGAACAACGACATATGACACTTCACCGTGGCAAAGAAATCTAGCCATTGCACTGATATACCCATTCAAATTCCACCTTGAATGGATAGAAAAACATTAAAGGATCACTGCCAGACCATTGGACCTCACCATAATGGACAGATCTATGATAATGGAAGCTTCATATCTGTTGCAAGAAGACCATTGACGAATTTCCTATTTAGCTCATCGCGTCATGCCCGAAGAACACTTTTTCCAACTGAAAATTTGAAGCCCACAAAACTAGTGATTGTATATAGTGATCATTACAAGTAGATTGTTCATCCTAGTGTAGTATCTGAGATCATTGTGCCCCGATTCTCTCTTCCAAGTGCATATGTCCGATGAGCTCACCGCAGTTGAGGAATCAGTCACAGAGGCCCTTCTTGATTTAATGACTGAGAGAGTCATGTCAAAAAGAGGAATGTCCATCAAAGTCCAAGTATCATTGATGAGAGGAGCATAAGTCTCCCCGTCAACTGCTTGAGTAGGAACATCTCGAGCTGGTGTGGAAAGGAGAACTAAGCATAAAGACGACATAGCCAACATGAATTTAGTGCCATCCCTCCTACCCGCTTACATACCCCCTCTGAGTGGTGCCATTAATAGCGAAAGTGTCCCTAGAGACTTTGAATACACCCTAGTCACTGCATATCTACCAAAAGGAGTATGCACCTACCACGCATATCAAGACAAGGTTACAATGTTGAAGTTTTGTTACTTCAACTTGGGGGACCATAAGGTTTACAACATGCTCACCCCGTATAAGTACTTGACAAGAACTAAGAGAAAGAATTTGAAGATTGTCCCTCAACAATGGACGATGAACCTCATGCAGTCTACTTTGTTCAACGCTATGAAGATACCACACTTCGACGGACAACATGAGGTGAATGCTTGTGTAAAATTACTGCTATCAAGTTACCACAGAGGATACCTGTGGTTAAACCATCGCATAATTGTTGATATGGAACTGATGAATAGGATCACCAGGCTTAGCATGCAGGGCCCTGATCCCCAGGATTACTACCCTAGAAAGACCGCGGACCACGCTCTTTCATAGAATATTAAAGAAGCTTATGGCAATATCGATAAGGGCGTTCAAGGCTACAAGGTAGTCTCCATCAAAAGTGGCGCAGTGTGCCTCACATGTCAACTGATCACAGGGAATATGGTACATAAGAATAAAACTACAAAAGTATCAGGCTTCGTAGTTGACCTCACAGGAAAATGCGCAGAGGGACTACATATGAACTGGGTGAAGTACCTAGTAAACCGGCTAGATATTGAATGTAGATAAGCCCAAGATCAGGGGCATGAATTCCATTTTAAATGGCTTCTAATACTGATCTCTTTTTGTTGCATGGGAGCTACTGGAAGGCGCAACCTTCTCGATCCTAGACCCCTTTGAGCCACTAGCTACGAAGTTTAGTATATTGTGGTACTCGACTAACATGAACAAGAAATGGCAATCAAATGTCAATTTACACACGTGTCATAACCAATTGAAAGCATCCATAGGGGGTGAACCTTGCATAACCCCGAACACTTTACAAAGGTTCCAACCTTTGATAAATTTTAGCCTGGACCGCCACTTTATATACCTAACTCTAGGCACCGATGAGCACTAGGAACAACTTCAGTCCTATTATAAGTTGACACAAGAAGACCTAGAAGAGATCACCAAGGAATGGTCAGTGGATCTCCTTCTTGCAACAAATTTAGTGGACAATTCAGACATCAACAACCCAGAAGCTACACAGGACACACCTGAGCCTAGTAAGACAAAGAAGATGAAGAAGCCTAAAGAGGTTGAGGATGTAGATAGAAGATCTATAAGGAAGAATTTTTTCACACCATATCAAGGAGGTAATGGTGAAGACCTAGAGGAAGTCGAACAAAGACTAGAAGATGAAGTCGAAGTTATAAAGAAGAGAAAAGGGTCACCTCCGAAGTCTCTCTCCCGGAAGAAATCGAAAGCAACTGTAACTAAGATGCAAACCATTCTAACATTGGATGACTTCAATTTCCTCCTCAAAACTATGAATGAAGCCACAGAAGAGATAACAGAAAAGCATGAAGTGAAGCAAGAGCAGATATATAACAGGATTGAAATTGGGATCCAAGAAGTGCAGCAGACACTCTAGTCTAGCCGCAAAATCTCTATGGCACCTCTTCCAGAAGGAACAACAGAAGTGGGAGAAGAATCAGTTCAACTCTGCAAGATTGTTGATATAGTCGAAGTACACCTTCGACACACATAGGAAGAAAAAGTGCAGGTTACTCAGGCCTTAAATAAAGTACAGGAGGAAATCATAGAACAACGCCAAACCACACAGTAAGAGAAGGATGCTCTCCAAGAAAAAATGAAGAAGATAGAGGGAAGATCTAAAAGGAGAAATAACAACTTCTCATGAAGCAGATTGGGATGGAAGAAGCAGTTAATGGAGAATTCCGATCCATCACTAGCTTAGAACAAAAGAGAGAAGATCCCTTTGAACGTCAAGTGATGAAGCTTGTTGAAGTTATTCATCAACTTCAACAAATTGTCGTGGAGTTAGAGCTTCAAACTATACCAAGTACCCAATAAGAAGTGCGTGACTAGAGAGAATTGAATGCTCAAAGCATAGTCGAGAAGATTAAAACACTTGTTGCAAAATGCAAACAGTTAAGCAACAGAAACACACATATATATGAACAACTATCTGAAGACCCAGAGTTGAAGAAATTGGAGTCCGAACTCCAGAAAGCAAAGAAACATGTAGATACAGTACAGACGCATCTCAAGCTCATGTCAGCCATCGAGAGGATGAAGATATACCAGGAACAACGTACTTCCCAACAACTCATTCTTACCATGTAGAACAGAGTTATGGAAGTCACCCATAAACTCTAGTTGAGCTAGGAGGCGACCTATCTACTGTTTGAAGAAGTTGAAGGCCAAGGAACAGTACTAGAACAAGTAGTTGTTATAGTTGAGAAGCAACTAGAAGGACCTATCAGCGAAGTAGTTATTCAAGAATTCACTGAGAAGGAAGCAATAGAACAGAGACAAGTCGAAGTAGCTCGAGCCAAGCTCGAGACCTTTGAGGCAAAGTTACCCTAACCCAAGTGACTTGGGACAAGTCACAGGTGATTGTTTGGGGCATGTTAGCCCTTGACCAAGGTTTGAGGAACACTTGGTCATATTTGACCATTTTTGGGACTTTGACAGCCTGTCAAAGATGGAGCGCAAGGCGAAGTGGAGATTGTGGAAGCTAGACCCCCTTTTTGGGTCCTTTTTGGGTTTTGGGGGATAATGTAATGGGACCGAGATGTTGGCCCATGGGTTTACCCATATTTAGGCCCCTTTTTGTAATATATAAATAGAATTCTAGGCTATGTAAGAGGGGACCTTTTTTAGGACACTTGAGAAGTGGCTTAGTGATAAGAGCTAATATATGTGATATACTTGTAGAGCTGAGTGAAAGTATTGTAAGTGTTGAGTGCACAGATTGTAAGAAGGTTTTATGCTTAGAGCTACTCAGGGAAGGAGGATCTAGTGAGATGCGTAGATCTCCTATCCTACGCAGAGTAGGTTTTGAGGCTCTGTGATTTTAACCGATTGGCCAGTAATAATAGAGAACAAGAGTTGGTGGATGAATCCCTAGGGTGGGGGTGAACCACGTAAATCTGTGTGTCATGCTTTGTGTTGTTACTTACATGTGTTTTCCCTCTCTTACTAAGTTCTATGACATGTTTAGATAGTTTTACTTATGCTTTGTTCTTATTATATGTGTATAGATGATAGATTTGATGTGTATGAAGTTGCTAAGTGCTTGGTCTACCAGATCCGATCTGTTGTATGCTGCTAAGTGTTGAATCATCTTACATCTAAGCATATACTGCAATTCTCTATGTTGGATCCTAATAATAGGTGGTTGTAGCCTCCTTTCTGTTTCATTTGGAGAATTTGGAAGTTGGTGCTTCCTATGAATGAATTATTGATATATATATAAGAAATAATTTCGTAGTTTTCTCCCATTTGAGTTTCCATGTAAATACTGGTGTATTTTTTTCTTGATGTGATGTTGCTTATGTTTACATGCTTATGATATTGTTGACAGGTGAAATTGACCGTCCGTCAACTGGAACAGTGGATCCGTGTTATAACCCTAAATTGCACCACACATACTTACCTGGCATCAGGCCAACACATATACCTTCATTGCCAAAACATCTGCTGAACAACCTCTTTAAAAATCCTCTTGGGTAAAGGTACACATGCCCTAACCCACTATTGCACGTGTGTGAACGCTGATAGGCCTACTACAACCCGTGTTTACCTAACTAAACAGAAAAATAGGAAAGTTTCCAACGAGAAAAAAAGCTATGGGTCAGTTAACTGAAACTCCCAGCCATGCATGGCCGAGAATTCATCCAAAACCCTAGCTCCTTCTAGCCTATAAAAGAAGGGGTAGGGGTACTATTTGGAGGAGGAAAATTATAGCAAAGAAACTCTACCCATTTGCCAAATCCATTTGTCCCAACACTTTAGCCTTTCCTCAAGCCTAAGGAGAATTAACGCAAAGTAGTTGGAGGACAAAAGAAGAGGGGGAGACCAAGATCAGGATCAAGGAGTGGTGGCTGGTCTCGACTTTGATTGTAATTTGGTTCATTTTGAAAATAATAAAAGAATACTTTTCCCGTCCCAATGAATGAGTGATCTATGATTCGTGTAATTTATGCTTGATTTCTAACCCTCAAGTAGAAAAGTAGCATGCATGCATAGTGTTTTGTCTTGATTGCAGGTTAACTTTGGAAGGAGCAGCACAAGTAAGCGGGCAAATCGCAACAGAGGATATACACCAAACATCAGTAAAAAGGTTAGTAGTTCCTTTCCATGCATGTATCGTGAAAGAGGGGTTTAAGTTTTGGGTGGTAGGTTAAAAAGTCATTTCTTTACGGTCAAAAATCTGCATGCAAATCTGACCCTAGTTTGCTAGTCCGTAGGGTATTTTTCCCAACAACAGAATTGGCAACTCCATTGGGGAAGATACTCTTAGGGTTTCTGGATTTAGTTGAGTTTTTGGGTAGTTTAAGAGATTGGATTTTCTGTTTCTTTGCCTGTCTTTTTTAGTAAGGCCTAAGCTAGCAGGGAGCCAGGTTCTCTATACTAGTTTTCCTTGACTGTTACTTGACAACAATTTTCAGGACACACAGAGGTACACGCGGCCTGCAGAAGGCCTACATGCGTGTGTCTGCACCCTAAACTTCTATAGCCCGGGTTTGAACGTTTGTTGTAGAGGTTTCAGTAGCGTGTGGGAGTTCAGAGAGCTTGAGAGGTGGTACTCCTCTTCCCTATCAGAATTATACATTCTCAGGGGGCTTTCTGGATCCTATCTGAGTCTTGTTGGTTCATAGTCTTGTCTCAGTTTGTTTTATCGCGTTCTGTTATTCCTTGCAATTATTTTTCTTTTCTGTTAAAAAGAAGCATCCAAGCCTTTAAGAGACCCTGGTTATCAATACCAGAGGCCTCTTCCTGGTTTGGGCTGCCTGTGTTAGTTTTGTCTTAGAGTTTATACATACACGCAGCCTGTGCAAGTGAATCCCGCGGGTACACGTGCTCTGTTGTAGCTCATCACGCATTTGCACATGTGCTGTTTCAGTGACAGTAGCGTGCTTGACATGCTTCTTTTCAATCAGGGTGGGGCAATCATCCCCTCCTGTGGTGAGAAGTGTTCCTCTCAGGTGTTTGAGTCTAGGGTCACACAGTCAGTAGGTTAGGGCCTCTTATCCTTAGCCTGTTTTTTCTTAGTTGATATTTGATAGAAAAGATTAAAAAGAAAGATTTTGTTTTATGGTTTTTAGACAAGCGGAAGACTTTGTACTTTTTGATTGCCATTGTGTGTCTTTGCTTTGATTCTTTGCGATCTGCGCTATAAGCCATAATTTTTTTTTGTTTTCTTGGTTTTGTGCTTGTCGGCATTTTCCCTTTGTTGCTTCATTTAACACTTAAATATATATATATATATATATATATATATATATATATATATATATATATCTTTTTCATTTTCTTCTTTGTTTGAAGATTGTGTTGCTACATCAATAGCTAGGGAGAAGTCTTTTTGTTCATAATTTTTTGCAGTGCATTTAGCTTATAAGTAGCTCATAGTTGAGCGAAAATTCATTTATGTTTCCTGCATGAAATCTTAGAAAAATTGAAAAGAAAAAGAAGTCTTTCTTTGTGAAAAGTTGTTGATTTTTGCATTCAGTAAAAGTTTTTTGTTTCCATCATTTTTCATTCATTTTTTCTTTGAGTCTTTACACATAATGAGTTTCACCTTCATATCCTGTGACATAAAAAATCCCATAAAAGCAACGCTAATTTAAAATCTATTAGACTTTTTGGTTTGTAGGGTTCACAAACTAGTTCAGGACTAGGGCCTTGGATTAGGTTGGAGAGGAAACTCTCCAAGGTCACTCAAAACCAAACATTGGAGTCTGTGATAGGGAGTGTAGAAGTCCAGTTTCATGGAAGTTATCTGGGACCCCCCTCTAACACAGGGGATAAATATGAGGTCACGTGCGGAAAGGTAGCAGCGATAACCCCTCCAAAGCCGAACCAAGCGTAGTGGAGAACACATATCGAGGATTTGTTTTGGGATTCTGTCGTTTTCATTTTCCACGGGGCTTTGTGGGTCTCGAATCCATTCGAGGTCCTCAGTTGTCTTCCAGAACATTTTCTCTCGATACCCTTGACAGGTTTTGGGCTTGATACCCTACTCATTGTGGTCTACCCGACTATTGACTGTACCCACCTGGTGACTGTTCGCGTGCTGGCAAACTAGTTGCCAATCTTTTTAGGGACATACACAGGTGACTATGGGGGTATACCACGGTACCTAGGACAGACATCAGGCCACACTTTGCAGAGTATACCCAGAGGGTACTTCTATTTTCGAGTTCCACTTGCACCGGTAAGTTGCTCTAGTGTTGGTTGTTGTAACTGTTCTTCAAAATAGTTAGTGATTGCTTGTCTTATCTCTTAGGGGATTATTTTTTAGTGTGTCTTACTATTTGATCGTGTAGAATACCTTAGCATGTCTTGGATATTCTCACACAGTGGAGGATCCCGAGCTCCGCCAGTCATGAAGGTTCATGGGCCTGTTGTCGGTTATATTGGAGCCACCCCCGCCACCATTGAGGTAGAAGCTAGACCAACGAGGGTCTTTCGAAGCAACTGGGTTAAAAACCATTGTGCCTGAACAACTCCTAAAGGAATCAATCGCCAATATTGGCTCGGTTGAAACCCCAACCACTGATACTTGGCCATCAGTCATTTTACCCTTCCAATTTTACGAATGCCTGTCAGTGCCTCACACAGTTATGGAACCAAATGTTGTTACTTCCTCTAAGAATTCTTCCATTCCCACCACCGTTGCTACCATAGGAGAAGCATCTCCTAACTTGCCATTGTCAGTCCAAGCCACTACGGTCTCGGCCACAACTATGTTTCACAGTGGACCGATCCCATCTATCGCGGCGGCCACAAATTCCTTCACACCTAGTGCGACAGGCCCTCCGTTCTCATATGGTATGCCTAGTTCAGGTACAAGTCCTGCACTCACTTACTCCACTTTACAGACTTTGGGTATGGGGGCAGGGAGCTCTAACACTCCTCTGCAAGGTCAACTTGGGGGCATTCCTATCCCTTTTAATGCTTTTCCATATGTTGGAGGTCATATCTCTCCTTCGTCCCCTTCGCTTGGTGGTCTGCATCAGTAGTCCGTCGGGCAGCCTACACGCACGAGTTTGTTTGGAGCCGAGAGTCAAGGAACACTTGCACAAACTATGTCGGTAGGTTCATCACCATTTGTTTGGAACGAGACGTTTGGTAACAACACTTTCCCATCCACTGCTTTCCCATCTAGGGGCACTCCCATCTTTGGACAGTCTACTCTAGCGCAGGGTACTATTCCTGCGTCGGGGGCACATATAGCAGGACCTTAGAACTCAGGACAAGGATCCGTTCCCTCCTCTGGAATGTCGTTCTGGGGTAATTCTTTCCATAGTCAATGGAACCCTGGATATACTTCTATGCTTCTCCCATCAGGACCAACATGAGGTAATCCTTCCCAAAGTCCTTCAAACACGATGAACACCCAACATCCTATGTCCTTTATGGGGAATCAGCCAATGATGTCTCCACAGATGAAAAATCCTTATGCTGGTAAGGGCCATGGTTTCTACAAGAATTTGGCCTAGCAGCCAAACTTTTCCTGGAAACCTGGTGCCAGTCAAACTCCAAGGTCCTTTTTTCCAGGCTATCAGCAACAACCCAAACTACCATTCCTGGTGACGTTACACTTACCAGATTTGACAAGGTTGTTAAACGATCCTATTTGTCATGATCCACGTTGGCCTCCTATGCCAACGAAGTTGCCTTCGGACATTCCAAAGTTCGAGGCCAAGCCTAACAAAGATCCAAGTGATCATGTGACTACCTTCCATCTTTGGCGTTCATCTAACCAATTGAAAGATGACTTCGTCCAGTTTTGATTGCTTCAACACACTCTTATTGGGAGTGCCACGAAATGGTACATCTAGCTTGATCTCTCAAGATACTCTTCTTTTGGTGAACTGGCGACGGACTTCCTTAACCATTTCTAGTTACCTTTGAGATACGACACTGGCACAAAGCTGCTTGCCAATTTCGAAAAAATGACAACGGAACATATCTCTGATCATATTTGAGAATGGAGATGCCGAAAGAGTCTAATCAAAGTACCAGTCCCACCATCATTCTTGCTTGAGTGGTTCCTTAAGTATTTAGTCCCACAATTATCCAAAGATGTCGCGACTTCAGGAGTTTTCTCCGAATAAGATGCCATCATGAGGGCTCAACAATTTGAGCTTATCTATTCTCAGTCTGGTTTATTATACAACATCCTGCTAGATGCACCATGATCGATACTAGATAAAACTAGACATAGAGCTGGACCACATGCCGATGGTATTGTAGGCTCAGCACAAACCAAGCCCGCTGAGAAATTGACAAAGCAATTGCAACAATTATCTATACAACACTCAGCGACCAGCCAGACTACTGCTTTGGTTGCTCCTCGTACCCAAATGCTAGAATTACACTCTGTTCAGACGACTAACCCAAAGGCCACCCAACAGCCTGACGGGAAGAAAAAACAACGAAAGAGGGGTAAGGGGGAGAAAAAACCCACTGATAATGCTGGTGAGGGCACCACATAAAAACGGAAGGCGAGGTATCCGTGCAACTTGTGTGTGGAAGATCACCCGACCCATCTATGTCCTCGACTTGTAGAGGCCCAGAAGTTTGTCACACAGCAACATCAAGCCGTGTTGACTAATCCCTTTCAGCATGGGAAAAATTTAACTCAAGCCTCTACAAGTGCCAAAGAGGGGAGCCAAGAAACCTTTCCTCCCCCAAACAATTCCTCATCCGCGAACGTATATATGGTTAGGGGTGATGCTTTAATAATGACTAGAGCACACGACTATAGTAAACCAAGCACCTCTGAGAAGGGTAAAGAAGCTGAGATCCCATCTCTTCCTCTACAGATCAAGAAGACATTGGGTAAAACAATCACATGTATTCCAAAGGGTGCATTTAAGAAAGCTTCTCACAACCCAAACACAAGGGCTGCCCAGAATTACTCTGTGGTGGAAGATTTATCACAAACCCCTTTACAATGTCCGCATTGGAGGTCCTCCAAAGATGCCCTGCTTAAAGGAAAGCCTTGTTGACAACTTTAGGCTCTACTGAGATTTCTAACTCGGGTACCATCATGTTAGATATGACCGACTTAAAACCTCGTCTACCTTACCACATCGTGTTTCAGATAGTAGTGGCTCATCCCACGAAAACTTTTACACGAAATATCTTCCGCACGGTGGTCGACGAGGGTGCTTTGACTTGCGTTATGTCATTAGCATGTTGTAAGGCCATTGGTCAGATCGCTTTGTCTACATCACCTACTCTCCTCACCGCGTTCAATGGTTGTTCATTCCGACCACATGGCATCATTCCTTCTTTCCCTATGCAGTTAGGAGGGAAGACCATGTGCGTTGAAGTAGAGGTAGTCGATGCCCCCCTCGACTATAAAATCTTGTTAGGTCAAAGTTGGACGTATTCTATGCAAGACATGGTTGCTATAGTTTTCCGAGTCTTGTTGTTTCCACATGAAGGTTGGATAGTGCCCATCGATCAATTGTCCTTCTCTAGACCTGACCTAGCTTTGGGGGCATCCACGGTTCCCATGATAGACAATCCTCAACACGGTGTCATTAATGTGGGAGTTGGTTTGTGCCCATCCTTGATGGGTACCTTCGATTACCCACCTCCTCATAATGATGTCAAGTTCATATCAAATCACCACAAGGCTGAGATTTTTCACGTTTCATTGTTCTGCACGACTTACTTTGAGGATTCGTGGATTCTTCCTTCCCCATCAGCCACGATGGATGAGACAGGGCACTTCGGCATGTCCATGCCCTTGTTGGCTACTGAAGTAGCATACTCTTTAGTCCAACAAGCTTCAGCTAACCCTGATCCGACTCCTGCACAAGAGCTGGATCCACTTCCAGAGCCTATTTGGGCTCAGGATTATCTTGCTACTAGCGATTCGTTAGACTTAGTCTTTCCTTCTGACAAAGCAGTAATCGAAGCAATGACTAGTCTGGACAAACCTTGGGATGATCTTCATCATAGATCATATTTCCTCCCAGAGTTACACTGAATCGAGGCAGGAGAATTCACTATCACCATGACGGGAGATCAGTCGTGTCCTATTAACCTCTTAGCTACATAGGAAATTTATGCTGGGGGGAATATGGCGACTATCGCTGAAACTATACCTATTGATATCTCCCAAAACCCTGGCGTCATGGAGAATGTCTTTGTTGGGGTGGATTTATCCCCTGAAGAGATTCAAATTTACACGGATCTTTTCAAAGAATTCACGACGTTTTCGCCTGGACTTATGAGGAAATGCTAGGTATCGATCCGAAAATAATTGAACATGAAATCATGACGTATCCTGATGCTAATCCTGTGCGAGAAAAACTTTTTCCAGTCAATCCTAAGAAAGCAGCCATCAAGATGGAGGTTGAGAAATTGCTCAAGGCAGGGTTCATTTACCCTATCCATTTGACTCAATGGGTGTCAAAACCCGTGCCGGTCAATAAAAAACAAGGCACAATTTGTGTATGTACTGATTTCGGTGATTTGAACAAGGCATGTCCAAAAAATAATTATCCAACCCCATTCATCGACGAGATCATTGATGAATGTGCCGGTTGTGAAGCCTTTTCGTTCATGGATGGTTTTTCGGGCTATAATCAAATCCAAATCAAACCTGAGGACCAACACAAAACGACATTCATTTGTCCGTGGGGTACATTCACTTATCGTAATATGCCTTTTGGCCTCAAGAATGCTGGAGCCACTTTCCAGCGGGCCATGTCTTTTGCGTTTCACGACCTCAAACATATAGTCGAGGCCTATCTAGATGATTTATCATCAGGCTCTCACAAGTGAAAGGATCATCCTATGCACCTCAGACTAATATTCGAACGCTGTCGCCACTTCAGGATTCGCTTGAATCCCAACAAGTGCAGCTTTTGCGTCACATCAAGACGTTTCTTAGGTTTCATCGTATCAACAACGGGGATCATGGTGGATCCTCTTAAGGTGGTGGCAATAATCTAGTTGCCCCCCCCCATGCACAATCTTACAACTTCAAAGTATTCAAGGCAAGGAAAACTTCTTACGATGCTTCATCACCAACTATGCCAAAATCACCAAGGGGTTTATGCATTTACTGAAGAAAGATGTTCCCTTTTTCTGGGACAAAGCCACTCAACGCTCTTTCGACGCATTAAAACATGCTCTCACAACTGCACCTCTACTACGACCACCTAATTATAAAAAATATTTCTTATTATATCTGGTTGCCGCAGAGTCAACCATAGGCATGGTTTTAGTTCAGGAAGATGATTCATTTTCAGAATACGTGATCTATTACCTGAGCCGAGGCCTCGAAGGACTGGAACTTAATTATTCCCATCTAGAAAATCTTGCGTTGGCAACATTTCATGATGTTCAACGGTTCTGTCACTATGTTCTGTTTCGCAAGACCACCATCATTGTTGTTGTGAATCCATTCCAGTACATGTTGACATGATGAGTTATGAGTGGAAAAATTAGTAGATGGATGGTCATCCTCCAAGAATTTGACTTAGACTTCATTTCATCCAAGTCCAAGAAGTCATTGGTCTTCGTGGAACTTATTTCGGAGCTTCCGGTTGAGTCAGGTGATGTTGTGCTTGAGGAATTGCCTATATGGGGGGATATGTTTTTGATTGAATATTTAGACCCCTGGTACGGAGATATATTGATCTATATCTAGACTTTGAAGTGCCCCACATCTGCTTCTCGTGACGAGCATCGGTGGATACACCAGCAGGCTAAGAACTATCTCATACTCGATGATACGTTGTATTGAAGAGGCGTAGACTGCATCTTGCGTCGATGTCTCACTCATGAGGAGGACGTCATAGTGCTCAAAGATTTTCATACAGGAGCTTGTGGCGGTCACTTATCTGGGTTGGCAACAGCCCAAAAAATTTTACGAGCAGGTTACTTCTGGCCCACACTTATCAAATATTGTATCGAGTTGGTCAAGAAGTGCCATCCGTGCCAAATCTTCTCTTGGAAGATGAGGGCATATCCAGCTCCTATGTTTCCTGTCATCACAGTTGGTCCCTTCACTAAGTGGGGGATTGAATACACTACATGCAACCCCCTATCAGCAAGGGGGCACCTCTATATCATCGTAGTTGTCGACTACTTCACTAAGTGGGTCGAAGCTATGCCAACGTTTAAAGATGATGGAGAGACTGCAACTCTCTTCTTATTCAACCAGATTATAGCACAATTCGACGTCCCGAGAGAGATTGTCATTGATCATGATAGTCACTTTCAAAACCAAATGATGTCCGATTTAATGTCAAATCTTGGGTTACGGAAAGAACATTCATCACCTTACTACCCCCAAGCCAATGGGTAGGTGGAAGCTGTAAAAAAAAATCTTAAGATGATTCTACAATGAACTATCAACTCAGCCAAGTCAAACTGACATTTGATGTTATACTCAACATTATGGGCTTACCGAACATTAGTTAAGACTACAACTGATTTCTCACCTTTCCAACTCATTTACGGGCTAGAGGCAGTCTTGCCCATTGAATGTCAAATCCCATCTCTGAAATTGGTAGTACAGTTATTGCCAGACACTTATCCACTTGAAGAGCGGTTAGTACACCTTGAGTAGCTGGATGAGCAGTGTTGCGATGCGGCTCTGTCCAACGAGGCTCATAAACATAAGGTCAAGTGTCAATATGATAGATCCGTTTGTCCTTGGATTTTTTCTGAGGGTGACCTTGTCTTGGTCTATGACCAAGACAAGGACCCCCTGGGGGCAGGAAGGTTTAAACCCATGTGGTTCGGACCCTTCATTATCAAGGAGGTTTCAAAAAAGGGCACTTATTGCTTGGTCGATTTTGAAGGGAATGCTTTGGTGGAGCCTAGAAATGGGCTCTACCTCAAGAAGTATTACTCATAGAAAGGTCACTGTGGGTATCTTTTTGTAACATATGTATAGTCTTTGTACTATTATTTTTTTACATTTATTTTAAAAAAGCGTTATGGACATGTCATTGATGTTATCTTTCATCAATATGGAAGATGTCAAGTGAGTCCGAGGTGTTCGTTGGGTATGCAGACGATGCTAGTCAACACATGTGGAGGCTTGCCTCTGCAACTTGGGTAATCTTTACACCACAGGGTCAGTTGTTATCTTCCGGAGGTATATTCTTAGGTGACACCACGAATAATGTTGTTGAGTATAGTGCAGTTATTGAGTTTCTTCATGACACTTTGTCATTGGGTATCTCTCATCTCTGGGTCTATCTAGACGCTCAACTAGTTGTGTCGCAGCTAAATAGAATATACTGGGTTCATGACCCAAATTTACACCAACGATTCCTTAGGGTACGTCTCTTGGAACGCAACTTTGATTATATCACATATTTTCATGTTCCTAGGAGTTTAAATCAAATCATAGATACTCTAGCTAATCACATTTTAGATTGGAATCTTGCTCACATATAAAAAGATCATGGACATAAACATGTAAATACATTTTTGCACACATAATCTATAAGACACAAAAAGAGATAAAAAACCATATATAAACATCATAAAATCCTCAGAGTACATAGATGGGCGCAAGCACCTCGAAAGTGGGAGCAGTAATGAGTCACTGGGCTTATACCCTCAAACAATATATACATATCAGTGCTTGTGGCACATAAAAGTATAAAGTCTGATCAGGGCCTATGGGCCCTATTATAATCATGTACATCTTGGGATAAACACCTAAAAAGTCAGACCCATGTCCGAGGTGGCCCCACAACATGAGTCTGCATAAAGGGTGGCAGGTCCTCTATCTCTGCCATGGGAACTGTGCAAGTGAGCGCAGTAAAGTTCCATTCAATTCGCCTCAAGACCCTCTCGGCCTCTCCTGCTAGGAGGTTCCCTGCTACTGCTGCTCCTCCAGCGGCGGTAGCTGCGGCTTCTGGCCGTGGGCGACGCCTGTTGGCTACAGTGACAACGTTCAGATCTATAGCCACTAACTCATTAGTGGCCTCGTGCTCCCTTTCCCTCCACTGAACATACATCCTGCCAACACAACAAGGTAAAAGGAGGGTCAATACTTGTTATTNGGGGGGGGGGGGTACCCGCGGCCTGTAGAGGTGACAGTCGTGGGTACCCATAGGTAGGCTTTGCTCTGCATGTGGGTACCTACGAGCTGTCCCTGGACAACCCATGTTTTCCTAGGGCCGACCTTTTTGAGGTCGATGCCCACCCCCAAAACACAACTAAATGCTACAAAAGAAGTATTGGATAGCTAGACAAGGGAGTTTATACTTACTTGGTCGAAGCAAAAGTTCGTTTTGTCCACTGTAGCTCTCGAAATCCCGATCTTTGGCAAAGGGGGTCTTTTGGCTCCAGAGTCAATTTCCAAATCAACAATGGTGATAATGAGCTGCCAGCTTCTATTTATAGACTTCTTGGCCTCTTTTTGTCACTTTTTTGGGACCTTTTATTAGTTTCTTTATACCAAAAACCATTTAGAGTGATCCAGGAGTTATGTGGGAGGGATTTGATCAGGTTTNCCATAATTTTTTTTTTTTTTTTCAAAATATCAACTTGAGCATATAGGTTATGATTCTACCCCATCTTTTCTATCTCGTTGCCTTTTTTCTTATGATGTAGGATCGATCCCATCCGGTTGTGACATCGAACCGTCATATCTGCTCTAGAAGTGTCGCAACTTGGTGGTAGAGCTTACCAAAACATGTATGGCCTTGGTAGGTCCTGGTTGCATTATGGTGTCCATGTCGTTTCTAACAACATTGTAGGCTCGGGAGTCCATATAGTCTTTCCTGAATATGAGTTTGAGCCTCATTTGTATGGGTCTTTTTCACTCTTTGACTTACTCTCCGGACTCCCAAAACATAACGGGTCTCCTTTTAAGCCCTTTTCAGACCCTCTAAACATGAAAAGATTGCTGAGCGATCTTGTGTCCTTTCACGCTCGTTAAACTGAAATTTGAAGTCAGTCTGTCTGGTGGTAGTTTACCCCTTTTTCGGTCTGGATGACCAACTGTACGAACAAAGGAATACTCTATTGAATTCCCATTCTTTAGAAGAGTATCCTCAGGTATAAGTTTATTCCTTTTTCGGGCCTGAGGGACTAAATTTATGAAAAAGAAACCCCCCCAGAGTCCATAGTTAAGCGCTTTTCAGACTTCCTAAAATTGAAAAGATCACCAAGTGACCTTATTCTTTCACACTCGTTAAAATGGTCCAGAAGAACATTCCCGATGGAGTCCATAGTTAATCTTTTTTCAGACTCCTTAAAAGTGAAAAAATAGCGGAGTGATCTTGTCCTTTTCACACTCGTTAAAATGGTTTTGAATTGACGTCTAGTCGGTGCTAGTTTATCCCTTTTTCGAACCGACTAAACTATTGTCGAAAAAGGTACCCCAATGGAATTTCCTTTTATGCTTTTTCAAACTCTCTAAATATGAAAAAACACCGAGCTTACCTTCTCTGGGCTCGTTAAACTTACATCGAAGGACGTTACCATTGTGTGTTCTATCAACCGCATTTGCATACCTTACTCATAAGCCTTGTAACAGTTTGCTTCTGCATCTTAACACCTTTGGCCACTGGAGGATTTTTCCCAAGTATCATTTCCCTAGAATATCAGTCTTGTCCTTGTGCATAGATCTTGTATGTTTGTAGTACTCGTTCCTCCATTGTAACGTAATATTCCTCTATTTTTTTTCAAAAATTATCAAAAAGAACAAAAAAATCAAATATACCCCAAAAAGAGGATGCGAAAAGTATTTTCTTTATTGGCAGCATAATGAGTCACCCTTGGATGAAGCACATCTGTCCATTTGATCATCAGATTATGGGATGTAATACGACCTTAGGAAGATTTTCGTCACTATATAGAGTTGTGTCCTCCACCGTTTGGTTACTCTTCCAGACATATGGAGAGTTTGTGTTGCCTCCTGCTTCGTAGACTTATGATTAACAGATATGCTCCCTGAGTCTTATCACTTGTCGTGCTATTGTCCAAGGGAAGTTTTTCACTAAGCCTGAGTTGGCCCCTCTACAATATGTCTCTTGTCCGCATACTCGTTCATCCTGAACGTCCAATCAAGTCTTTGTTCGAAATCACTGAAGCCTTCAGTCCGATCATCAAGATTATCAAGTCCATAACCGAAGAGTCGTCGAAGACCTCTGGGTAGTGCAGTCGTACACTCATATTACACTCCTACTCGAGTGTAGAAGGTTTTGAAGTTGTTGCTCGAGCTATGAAGTACAACCATCAGGCCGGATCAACTTCTGGGAGATGGATACTTTATATGTATATCTTTCTGATTTCGAGATGTAGCTCCGTTGTGTATTATTCGCGGCTACTCTTCATAGTTATTTGACATAGATATATAGTGTATTTGATTGGTAGCCATGGTTCTATTTTATCCCGAGCATGGGTATGCCCACCTCGGTGAGACATTTGTTATTTTGCAGATGGCACCTCCCGATTCCTGATTCTTGGGCTCACTCATTCAGCATATCAGTATAGATTGGTAAAATATTGGTAATGTATTTCGGCCATCAAATTCTCTTTTGACCTCACACATTAGGGGGCATATGTTATAACCCTAAATTAAACCACACATGCTTACCTGGCATCAGGCCAACACATATACCTTCATTGCCAAAAGATACATTGAACAACCTCTTTAAAAATCCTCTTGGGTAAAGGTACACGTGCCCTAACCCACTACTGCACACGTGTGAATGATGGAAGGCCTACTATAGCTCGCATTTACCTAACAAAACACAAAAATAGGAAAGTTTCCGACAGGAAAAAAAACTATGGGTCAGTTAACTGAAACTCCCGGCCATGCATGACCGAGAGTTCATCCAAAACCCTAGCTCCTTCTAGCCTATAAAAGAAGGGGTAGGGGTACTATTTGGAGGAGGAAAATTATAGAAAAGAAACTCTGCCCATTTGTCCCAACCCTTTAGCCTTTCCTCAAGCCTAAGGAGAATTAACACAAAGCAGTTGGAGGACAAAAGAAGAGGGGGAGCCCAGGATCAGGATCAAGGAGCGGTGGCCAGTCTCGACTTTGATTGTAAGTTGGTTCATTTTGAAAATAATAAAAGAATACTTTTCTCGTCCAAATGCATGAGTTATCTATGATTCGTGTAATTTATGCTTAATTTCTAACCCTCAAGTAGAAAAGTATCATGCATGCATAGTGTTTTGTCTTGATTGCAGGTTAACTTTGGAAGGAGCAGCGCAAGTAAGCGGGCAAAGTGCAACGGAGGATCTACACCGAACATCAGTAAAAAGGTTAGTAGTTCCTTTCCATGCATGTATCGTGAAAAAGGGGTTTAAATTTTGGGTGGTATGTTAAAAAGTCATTTCTTTATGGTCAAAAATCTACATGCAAATATGACCCTAGTTTGCTAGTCCATAGGGTATTTTTCCCAACAACAATCTGGTCCGGGGTTGTCTAAATAACCCAAGCCATTTTGGATAACCCACTCTAACAGGTTTAGCGGCTCTGTTGGCCGATCTAAGTCCTAANTAAAACAAACTAATAAACTAATCTAACTAGTATATATACAATCTACTATCTAATACTATAATAACTCTATGAATTTAAACATCTAAACTACTAACATAAATAAATCTTATTCACAAATGTAAAATATTTACAAATTACAGATTTAAATGAAAACATGCAAAACTCATTGGTAATCTATCCTAAGACAGCGAGACTAATTTTTTATTTTTTATTTTTATAATTTTATGAAAAAGAAATAGACTGAAAACTATCTAAACTAAGCAACTAAACTAATTAATCTAACCACAACTCTAAACTAATATATTTATCTAAGCTACTTATATTATACTAACTAATTAACTATTAAATACTAAATAACAAACTGACCTGAAGTAATGCTTCAGGTTTGTCTTGTGTAAGATGGTCAATTCAACTGTTTGGTGGGAGGAAACCCGCACCAGATTCTCCACGATCTTCTAATAAACGGGAAGCTATTGTTCTCTTCAGATGTAGTTACAGGACAAACAAAACATAAAAATTACAACAATCTTATGATTTAAAAATCTTCGCAGTTAGATAAATCTACATGCAAAGATCTATACAAAATGATTCAATTAATCAAGAAGAGAAATCTGTCATTCATTAACTGAAACAAAGTAATTGATGTACTTTAAAAATAGGAGAGATCATATACAGACATCATATAAATCAAATCACATCAGAATACAAAGAATTATGATAGTTAAAGTAGTTGATAATTAATTGCCAACTGATATGCAAAAACTTGAAACAAAAATTTGATATATTGAAAGCGAAAGTTGTTAGAAGACATAAAATTTCGTCTCAGTCTGAATCATAAATCCATAGTCTGGTTCTCCCACAGTGAGGATGATGATGTTTATTACAAAAAATAACAAGTATTTAAAGACCTCCCACAGGGTAAAACATCCCTGTGGGAATCATCAAAACAGTTTACAAA
>ML777251.1:188126-202579 GCA_009831015.1 Picea engelmannii
CAAGAATATATGAGAGATAATAAAACTTTACATTAAATCATCACCATCAACCAATCATCACATAGAACTTGATAATGCTTTTTGAGACTTCTTCAATTTCTGCAATTATTCAATTCTTGGAGTACTTTGATCCTGTATATAATTTTACTCAATGTATTCTCTGAAACTCCTCTAATTTTCACTCATTGAATCCTCCCCAAAAAGAGGTTATAGAAAGAATGGTAGACTTTATTCAATTATGGTCTATTCAGAAGACCCAACTTGTACAACATGCCCCGTGCTCAATATTTAACATATGATTCTAAAACTTCCACAAAAGAAACTAAATTCTGTACTATTTCTAATGGAAGTGGTCCCACTACATTTGGAGTCTGTATGAAAAAGTTATGACTGTTTTACCCAAAGCACCTGTTTATTGACTAGTTTCAGGACTGGTCACAAACCCTATATTCCAAAGAGTGTATCTCCATAATTATAGTGAATCAAGAGCTGAACTTTTTACCAAAGTTACCTTGATATGTCTTCTCAATACCATATTAATTTCACCATTTGAATAGTTCTAGAAAAAACGTTATAGAAAAAATGGTAAGATGACCTGAAAATAACATACCTTAGAACACATCACCAAAAGACTTCATCCTCCCTTGAAATCCGGCCTTCTTTTACTTCTTCTTCCCTCTGAAATTTGACTTGTATCAAATGAATGTATAATGATATTTATTTATACCATTTATGTCACTTCATTTTAACATTAGGGCCGACCTGACACTTTCTTATTTTGTAATTATTTTCTTTCATTATTTCCAGGGCCTACATGTACTTCCTTTTTCAATTCACTTTGTCATCTTCAAAAA
This sequence comes from Picea engelmannii, assembly GCA_009831015.1. Classification (NCBI taxonomy): domain Eukaryota; kingdom Viridiplantae; phylum Streptophyta; class Pinopsida; order Pinales; family Pinaceae; genus Picea; species Picea engelmannii. Next base: position 188,981 of record ML777251.1, read on the forward strand.
TTCATTTCTCCTCAACCATGAGGATCCATGTGACGTGACACATACCACCGAAAACATCATGATGTATACTATCCATTCATGGGTGTTGTATATGCATGTGCATTTTCCTTCATGTCCAAATACCTTTATCAATCTTGTGGTCCAAAAACCATGACTAGGGTTGACATCAATGACAAAAATCAATCTTCCAACAATCTCCCCCTTTGTCATTGATGGCAACACTCATGCTTCCCCTATCATCATGATCCCAATTTCTCTCCCCATTTGACATCAATGGCAAAGGGTATGGCTTCTCCCCCTGAGTTTAATGGAAAAAAGTAACCTTCTTCTTTGGGGCTACTCCCCCTAAACATGTGGCACTCAATAATACTTCATTCTTATTTTTGGTCTTTGGGACGTTTTCTTCATTAGAATCCTTTTGTGTGGCTTATGTCTTCTCTCTCTTCTTCATGTCTAGTATGTATATGTTGTTCGGTCTTCTTGTTGCAGTTGCAACCAAGTGTTGTATGAAATGATCCATACCAAGGGTTTACCCATAACACCAATGATTTTTTATATAACCAATGTGCCAAGTGAATTGATCAAATAACATGTAAATCCAATCACCAATCAATCGCAAACTCAATCATTCATGAAACGAAATTACATAATCAATCAAAGAATGTCAAATGAGTACAGATCAAAAGGTCTTGCCAACTGTATAATGATAAGTAGAATGTAAATGCAATGGGCATATCGACAAGATAACGACAATTCAGTGATGATTTTAATGCGACTTCGAAAACCAAGTTTTCACACTTGTAGTCGTGAAAACAAGAAGAAAGGTAAGTGTGCAAATAGAGAAAAAAATAAAAGTGTCGTTTTATTTGAGAATTGCGACGAAAAATTAAGGTTTGCAAAACACTGGTGTAGGAAACTTATAAGGATAGTAGAAAAATGTGAATTGGCTTCCAACAATGGCGACACACTGGTAGAAGCAGTTATCTCTGCCAAAAGAACAAACTCAAATTAGGATAACGCGAAAAATTCTAACTCAAAAATAACAACCAGAAAATCGTGTAAACATCATCATTAACCAAATATTCCAGCAGTGTTTAAAGGATGAAAACTGATAACAGTCTCAAGACAAGTGAGTTGTGATATTAAAGATAAAATCTTTAATATTGTTGACAGAGCCACTACTGCCAGTAGGCGTCCATAGCCTTGACAGGGTTTCCATTTAACCCACTCTGACATCTGTATCCTGTCAAGAAGTTCTAGATCAGAATAAAGGACATTTTATGGTTAAGAGGTTTCTTATTTTCAAATTTTCATATACCTAACATTGCTTCGCTGCCAGCGGGCCTGTTTAGTACCCTGACGAAGTTGTCTTGGCGTCATGCATGCATTTACCCACTGCTAGAAAACCTGTTCAGCATCCCGGTGGGTTTACAAGCAGTTCCCACAACTCTATTGATGATTTATTTTGTTTTGTTTTTCAAAGATATATAGTTGAGTAGGGTGACGCTTAAAATTATGATATTTTAACATATTTTTTTTTTTAGACCTCAGCAGATTTTTTTAGAAGTGTCCTTTATTAAGATCCAGAGATGTTTCATTTTCAAAACCAACTTCCTAAGGCAGGGAAACATCTTCTAAGTCATTCCCTTAAGGAATAGGGACATCGTAAAAAGATAATGGATGATCCCAACAAGCTTATGTTAGAGATTGAAATCAGTTAACTTCTTTCAAACAACAAACTTTTACCAATCACAGATGTAAATTTCAGAAGTATATAATTGATGTTTATACAATTTTCTTAGCAGTTTTTTCAGTGAAGGAATTTTCTGTTTTCTTTGTCTGAATGGCTCAGTATATAGGTATGTGTATATCAAAAACACAAGCTGATAAACTCAAAGGAGAAATCAAAACAAAAAGAAAACAAAAAGAAAAATATGTATATAATATACAAGGGTTGACATCAAGCAAAGTATCTTTTCAAGGCTTGGCCATTCACCGGATAGGTGTCAAGATGCCTCTGAAGATTCTGCAATCGGAAAGAACTGGGACCCAACTTCTCAGCAATTAAAAATGGTCCAAGCCATAAGTTTTGAAATTTCATGTGCTCTCCCTTTCCCTCATGTGGTTTGTCCCATTTCAAGACGAGGTCACCTACTTCGAAATTCCTATCAGAAGATGAATTAGAATCGAACCAGTTTTTAAACAATAGTTGATGTTGATCTAAATTATGTTTAGCTTGGGCTCTTACCTCTTCTAGCTTCATCAAAGTGTTAATTCAATTTTCCAAAGGGGGACAATCTTCTTCTTGAATTTTGTACGATAACTATAGTGAAGGAAGAAGAATGTGCAGGGGAAGAATTGCCTCTATGCCATAAATGAGAAAAAAGGGGAAGTTACCTACAAGATCTTTTGGCGTTACCTTATCATCCCAGAGCGCGTTTAACAGTGCATTGTGCCAATTTTTGTGATTTTCAGCCACCGTTCTCTTGATGATTTTAATCAAGTTCTTATTTGTTGATCCTTCCAATCCGTTGCCCTAAGGGTAATAGCTAGTAGAATACTTCAATTTAATTCATTTTTCCAATGCGAACTCACTCATATCAAGAAAGGAAAAGTAAGAAGCGTTGTCGAATACTAAATAGTCGGGAATACCAAAACGAGTGATAATATTCGAATTTAGAAAGGCAATTACCTAACTGGTGTTGACAGTTCTTAAAGCGACAACTTCAGACCATCGAGTAAAGTAATCTGTGGCTATTATAATGAAATTATGCTTTTGTGAGGATGGGGGGTTGATCGGACCTATGATTTCAAGTCCCCACTACTGAAAAGGAGAGTCTACTAAAACGAGTTGCAAAGGAAAGGCTGGTTTTTGTAAGCACCCTGATGCTTTTTGACAAATGATACACTTACGACACAAGGCATGGGCATCTCTAAAAAGTGTGGGATAGTAATAACCAGCTCTTAAAACCTTATGGGCAGTGGTTTCACCACCAAAATGACCACCATCTTCTCCTGCATGCAACTCTAGCAAGACTTTTTCTGCTTCGTCTCTCTCAAGACAGCGCATCAGTACGCCATCAAAACTTTGACAAAACAGGATACCATTAACCAAATGAAAGGAGGAAGACTTTAATCTCAATGCTCTTATTTTAGTGGGATCTAGGTGACAGGGTGCTGACCCATGTTCAAGACAGAATCTTATATCGTCATACCAAGAACTGATAGAGTTTTGTGCGCAACAGATTTCATTTTGATCGTGTTGTCCTAGGTTTGACGTATCGCTTTCTTCTTGTTGTCCTGCTGCTGAATCAAAAAATAACTTGCATAACCCTTGGCCTCTCACTATTTGATCTAGGGTGATTTCTAAGTCATACTCTCCTAGTACCTTCTGTACTAATAGGTTCCTAACAACTGGGTAAGGGACAATAACTTTTGTCCTTGATTTCAAAAGATAAGACCGAAAATGCTTGACTTCTTTGAAAAAAGCATATGTTTGCTGATCTATTACTGGGTAATTAAGTTCATCACCTTTGAAAGTAGAGCTCATAAAGGCGATGGGTACTTCATTGTTTTCGACATTCTTTTGAGTTAGGATGACGACATAGGAACGGTCAGAAGAAAAAGTGTAGAGTGTAAAGTCTTGAGAAAAGTCGGGGCTCATGAGAGACGGAGAATCTATTATGGCCTTCTTTATTGCATTAAAAGCTTGATTCTCTAGAGGTCCCCAGTGATAATGGGTGTCTTTCCTAATTAAATTCTGTAAAGGCCTGACCGTTTCGGAGAAACTGGGGACGCATCTCCTCACGAAGTTAATATGGCCTAAGAAAGACTGCATAGATTTTTTGGATGTAGGAGGGGGAAGTTTCACGATGAATTGAGTCCTTTCGGGATCGATAATCATCCCTTCGCTTGACATAATAAATCCCAAGAGTTTACCCTGTTCTACTACAAAGATGGATTTTTTAGGATTCAAAGAGATGTTGTATTTACGACATCATTGTAGAACGACTCGTAAATGAGCTAGATGATCGGTTTTGTTTTTAGAGAATACGGTTACATCATCTAAGTAAACTACGACAGACTAATTGATTAAGCCTCAAAAAGCAATGTCCATTGCTCTCTGGAAAGTGGCACCAACATTAATCAATCCAAAGGGAATTTTTCGATAAGCATAAGTGCCCCATGGGGTACGAAAGGTAGTTTTAAGTTGGTCTGGTGGAGACATCAGGACTTGGTTGTACCCCGAGAAACTATCCAGTAAGGATAGTCTCTCATAACTAGATACCTATTGAAGGATCTGTTCCATGGGTGGGATAGGATAGTTGTCTTTATCAAACGCTCTATTAAGGTTTCGAAAATCGACGCAGAGTCAGATTTCCCCACTTTTCTTCTGTATAGGGACGAGGTTATAAACCCATTGAGTGTGCCTAACAGGAAAAATTATCTTAGCATTTAGGAGCTTAATCAATTCTTTTTTAACAGTCGGCTCAAGCTTAGGGTGCATTTTTCTCAAATTTTGTTGGAAGGGTAAGATTTGGGGATTCATAGGAATGACATGCTGTATGATGTTAGGGTCGAAAGTTTTAAGGTCATCATACATCCATGCAAAGGCATCTTTAAATTCTTTGAACAATTTAATAAATGCAACTTTTTCTTGTTCAGAACATCCTACCCCTAGATTAATGCACTGTGGATTGTCCTTAGTTCCTAAGTTTAATTTTTCATATGATAACGAGGAACTATTGGTTTTACAGTTGACCAATTTTTTGAATTTATCTTGAAGATCATAAAATTTCTCTAATATAACTATAGATTTAGGGATCAAGTTTACCATGTTTGATGAAGATTAAGGAGTTCTCAGATATGGTATTACCGTGAAATCACGCAAATTGTCATCATGTGTGTGTTCGTCTATCACCGCGCCTTGAAAAGTTTCTTCCATGTGCATAAAGTTAATAATCTGTTGATCATCGTCAAAGACTCTCCAGTTTGTGATGTTGTCGTGAACAAATGGCCGGAACAACAGTTCAACGGAGAATGCATCTGGGACAAGCCTTCTGCAGGAAAGAGTTTATAAACTACGTTAGCTAATAGATCTACTTTAGAGTTATTGAGTCTAGGAATAGAAATTATATTGAAAGAAAAAAACTTATTCATTAAATTCCATACCTCAGATTGGTATCTTTTAAGATGCAGAGACAGACAGTGGATAGAATCTCTTACCTGTCTAACTACTATTTCAGAGTCACCAAAGACGGTCAAGTTTTGAATGTTCATATCCAAAGATTTTCTGAGACCTTGTAGTAAAGTCTCATATTCTGCAATGTTATTAGTACATTCAAATTCCAACCTACATGCAATCAATGTTTTGTTACCTGTTGGGTCGATAATAACACAACCTACACTAGCTCCTTCTTTGGACTTTGACCCGTCAAAATAAAGAGACCAAATTTGATTTCCATCAGGTACATGAGACCGTTGCGTAGGAGCTGTTAGCTGAACATATGCTACAATCTCGGAATGTTGTTCTGGATTGGTGATAGCTAAAGCCCCGGCCATAAAATTACCAAAAAAGGTATCCATCCCTTGTACTTCGAGTGAATCCACAGAAGGTGTAAATGGTTCGTTGGGATCGTTCGAATCTGTGACTGTGAACTTAAGGTAGCATTCATGATTTACCTTGATCTTGTTGGGCTTGCCATTCTCTAGAAGCCATAGATGAGACCAATCCATTGCAAAATAACCGTGTAGCTTCTCTGACCAGTCCCTTCTTAAAAACAGATCATACACTTCTGGAATATCCACAACAATAATATCAATAACTTGATGAACCTTGGGGTTAGATGATAATCTTATAAGCACATTCTTTAGTTCGCCTATAACTTTAACATTGGTCTGATCGAGTTGTATGATTTTTAAGGTGGATGGTTCAACTTCGGCATTAATATTTTAGCATACAGACCATGGCATCATATTGTATGACACTCCTGAGTCTACCATACAATTGTGCACATTTCTATTAAATATTTCAAATGTTAACAAAAAAGGAGGTATATTTTTGCAAGCACTAAGGGTGGTAGTTTGTGGCTTTTTAATCGTAGTTTCTAAAGCTAATTTATCTACATTATTTACATTATTTACATTACTTACATGAAGGCTTCCTTTATCTTGGGGATCAAGATTTTTTTTAGTGGAAGTCTTCTGAGAAACTTTGTTCTGCACAACCTTGTTACCACTTGAATTACCATTTTTGCCATTCTCTAAGATATTCTATAGCATTTTTTGTAGCAGAAATGGAAATTTCAATAACTCATAAACATAAATGTTAGCCCTTAACTTTTTAAGATCTTCAACTACATCATAATCTAAGTTGGGGTTCACATGACTCTGTTTAGTCTCAGCTAGTTTAGATTTCTTTGGAGGCAAAGTTGTAGTGTTTTCAGAAGAAGGTTTGTTTGTTGTCTTACTCCTGGTATTATAGGGATGTACTGTCTCGAAGTTAGCTTGAAATATGCTATCCGAGAAGTGTCCAAAAATATTCGGAGAAGACTCCTCTTCTTGAATTGTCTCTTGTTCAACTACCTCCTCAGGAATCTCAGGAGGCGTCAAGTTATCTTGGGCTTCTAGAATTGTTTGAAGGGCACATTGCAGACTTTCTAGATTAAGGCCTTCGATGGTTGGATTAGGTCGGTTGGTAGGAAAAGGCTTCCAGAATGGGGGTTTGTAAAGACCTTTGATTGAAGAAGCTTCTTCGGTCGTCCTTTTTAAGTCTATAACTTGATTTGATATTTTTTAAACAACTTTAGTTAAATTTTATAAATCAAAGATTTCGGGTTGTGTTTTACTTTGAGTAGGTTTAGGGAGGATTTGGATCTTCTTTTTGGAAGAAGAACTAGTCTCTGTTTCGTTGCTAGTAGAGTTTTTAATACTAAGTATGTCTTTTTCAATCTGGCTGGCCTCCTCGAAGGCTTCTAACAATGTGGTTTTCTTAGATCGTTTAACCCAAATAGCTATACTTTGATGCAAATATTTAGTATAGTATGCTATTATAAGATCCTCGACAAGCATGTAATCTGCAGGGATTCGGTTCTTAAGTGTTAAGAATATTTCATTAAAGTCTTTAACTTTTTCTTTTGGGTTCATTCTTAAGTTAGAAATATCCATGACTAGGACTTCCAGAGGCTTACCATCTCCTAACTTTACCAAAAAGCATGACTCAAACTTTTCCCAAGACACGATGGTATGAGGTTGTTGGGAAAAGTACCATGTAGATGCATTGCCCTCGAAAGTATAGGGGAACAACCTAAAAACTACGTCTTCATGCTCAACATTGCAGAGTCTTATGGCTAACATAGAATTTTTAATGTGATCTTCAATGATTTGTTTTGAGTCAGGGTCAAACTTGGGGAGCCATTTCTTCGGATGTTTAGGTAAGGGATGCTGAGATCCAGGTACAACTATGACATCTTGGTCGAGCCAAGGTCTAGTAGGATTGTTCTGGTTGGCCATTGGTGTAGTGGGTGTGGAAGGCTGAGAAGGGGAATTGCCTTCATCAGAGGAACCTCCTCCAGAAGAGGAAGGAGATGATGGAGGTGGTGAAGGAGGTATTCCAGATCCCCCTGTAGAAGGAGTGAGGATTGGATCTATAGGGTTGACAGTCAGGTTAGTGCCTTTGAGTTGTTCCCTGATATCAGAGAAATCTAAAGTTTGGTTCAACAAATGGTTTGGTTGCCTCAAATGGGCTAAGGCACTATGAGTTCTTATGAGAGATTGACGGACAATATCTTGTATGTCACCACCTATAGGATTTGGGTTTACTGGTTCAACTGTGACCCATGGATCGTCGGTTGATGTAGTTGTTGTTTGAGGGGGAAAATTATCATTCGAATGACTTCTTGTCACTATAGGTGAGAGATTAGGTGGTGGGGGAGTCTTACGATCGCCTCGTGCCATTAATTAATTTTAGACCCTCCTTCTAGCATCATTTGTTGTCGGGCGAAATTGACCGTCCATCAACTGGAAGAGTGGATCCAGTCCGGGGTTGTCTAAATAACCGAAGCCGTTTGGGATAACCCACCCTGATGGGTTTAGTGGCTCCGCTGGCTGATCTAAGTCCTAAAAAAAAAAAAAAAAACTACTCTGAATTAACTAATCTAAATGAAGAAGAAAAATTAAAACAAACTAATAAACTAATCTAACTAGTATATATACAATCTACTATCTAATACTATAATAACTCTATGAATTTAAACATCTAAACTACTAACATAAATAAATCTTATTCACAAATGTACAATATTTACAAATTACAGATTTAAATGAAAACCTGCAAAACTCATTGGTAATCTGTCCTAAGACAGCGAGACTAAATTTTTCTTTTGATTTTTGTAATTTTATGAAAAAGAAATAGACTGAAAACTATCTAAACTAAGCAACTAAACTAATTACTCTAACTAAAAATCTAAACTAATATATTTATCTAAGCTACTTATATTATACTAACTAATTAACTATTAAATACTAAATAACAAACTAACCTGAAGTAACGCTTCAGGTTTGTCGTGTGTAAGATGGTCGATTCAACTATTTGGTGGGAGGAAACCCGCACCAGATTCTCCACGATCTTCTCGTAAACGAGAAGTTGTTGTGCTCTTTAGATGTAGTTACATGACAAACAAAACATAAAAATTACAACAATCTTATGATTTACAAATCTTCACAGTTAGATAAATCTGCATGCAAAGATCTATACAAAATGATTCAATTAATCAAGAAGAGAAATATGTTATTCATTAACTGAAACAAAGTAATTGTTGTACCTTAAAAATAGGAGAGATTAGATACAAACATCATATAAATAAAATCACATCAGCATACAAAGAATTATGATAGCTAAAGTAGTCCATAATTAATTGCCAACTGATATGCAAAAACTTGAAACAAAAGTTTCATATATTGAAAGTGAAAGTTGTTACAAGACATCAACTTTCATCTCAGTCTGAATCATAAATCCATAGTCTGGTTCTCTCACAGTGAGGATGATGATGCTTATTACAAAAAATAAAAAGTATTTAAAGATCTCCCATAGGGTAAAACATCCCTGTGGGAATCATCAAAACAGTTTACAAAAAATCTGGGATGATATCCCAAGTTTGACTAAACTAACAACCTAAAATAAAAACTATATCACACAAATATCTCCTAGACTGCCACAGCATGCCCAATTGATTATTGCAATTTGAATGTACCTGAAAGAGGAAAAAAGTGGACAAGTTAAGAGGATATTTTGTTGATAAAATTGATAAAAATCTAATTCAAAAGACTAGCTACAGAATCTTACAATTCTTTAGATAGTCTAAATCAAACACAAAATCGTATTAAAAATCAATTTGAATCTTAAAAAATACATATTCAAACTATAAAAAATATTTGATTGTTAAAAGCATTATTCAAATCGACACTTGTATGCAAATTGAACAAACTAAATCAAATGATAACAGAGATGGATGCACTCTGTTTAATTCATTATCACCAATTCAGGTATACAGAATCGTATTGGATAATCGAACAATAATGAAATCGTTTTCATAACCAATTGAAATCAACACAAATAGTTGCTTCAACTATCCATAAGATCACTGTCGTATCCAAACAAAACCAACAAGATCGTTTTCAAATTGATATAACTGTATTAAATATAAATGATCATGCTAATCGTTGCACGCAATAATCACTTGCAACTCAAATCGAATAGGAACGAATTGAAATGGTTTGAGGCTGAAAAAATCGTTATGAATTAACACTGTTTACATTATTTTAGTGAATAGATCTTTGACACGGGTCAAATGAGAATATCGATTCCATACAAAACATAGTCGTTTTTTCCAAATCGAAGTCGAACAGAGTTGTTTTCCTGATTTAAAAGATTACATCATATTTATTAAACCAATCATTAATAATGACACATAACATATTTAAAGGATCATAACAATTCAAGCCCACGAAATCGTTCCAAAATCAAACCATAAAAAATAAATCAAAGCCGATATGATCGAACCACAACGAAATCATACCAAATCAAAACGTAGTCGTGCTCTAATTTTAGCATAAAAATCTCTTGTACAGGTCAGATGCAAACAAAATCCAAGCGAAAGCAAACTTCATTGCTCACATTAATTCATACCAGCAGAAATTTTCTAAAGTGAAACACACCAAGTCAAAAACAATAGATCACTTCTACTAAGTTGGGCAAGACAAAATCACATACCAAAATCATTACCATTATCAACTTTAGTAAAATGAATCTATTGTATAGGATCCACAAAACAACCATTTTTTATAATCAAACCATCACAAAAAAAAATAAACAGACTTATCGAAACTCAAAAACCAATTCATTATATTAATCCAAGCAATTGATAAAACGAAATTGATATCAAAATTCATACCTGGATAATCAGCAGACAACTTGGTCATGATAGTTTGGAATTGACGAAGGCTATCGCCGACTCGACATTCCTAAAAATGATCGAACCAGTGGTTTTCTTCTTATTGTCATTAGCTTGGAGCATGTCCCTTTCTCTTTTCAACACTGTAACTTGGTTTTCCAATGATTTGATTTTCGACTATAATAAGGGAACGTCGGTATAGTATCACTCCAGCCACACATTACATTGGTTACAGGATGTCTGTTCGGGCTTTGAAACGACAGTCGAGGGTTTGTTCAAATCACCAAGGGTTTCATTAGGTCGCTTGATCCTTGGGTAGATAGGATTGTTCTTTAGGCTAGGGGGTAAATTAGAAACAAATTCATAGGGTGGATCAAAGCATAGGCCATGGGAGTAAGGGTACTCTCTAGCCAAGAATCACTCGATATCAGAGTTTGAGTCTTCGCTGAGGACTATGGGATTTTGATCAACACTAGGTTTAGGTTTATTCTGGGCAAGTCTTGATATCAATCGAGCATTCTTTTTACCTTTTCTTTCGACAGTAGGGTTACCCTTGACTTTCTTGCTCGCAGGATTTTTTACAGCCTCAACCTTGTCTGTTAAAATGACGGGTAGGTCGATGTTAGGGTTGATCGAGGGTTTGGGAGAGGGTAGAAGGGCATGGAAAGGCACGGGTGGCCCGACCTTAGTCTCACTGACCACAGACTTGTTGATTTGGACAGACTCTGAATCAACAAAGTCGTTTCTAGACAGAAAATCTTGCCAATTATCGTCATGGAGGTTTAAATGATGAATGACGATGAGTCTAATCAAGCCATGGTGAAACAAGCTGCTGTCAGCCTTCTCGCATTTGAACCTCTTAGCCATTTTGTAAATACTATGCTCTAAATAAAATGGCATGTTCAATGGATAACCCATGAAATTCATTAACAGTCGAAGGTGATAAAGAAAAACCAATCCATACCGACCCTCACATGTCACAAATTGTTTAACCATTATCAAAAGATCATGCCACCTGGGTTTAAGCGTGGAAATAGGCATACCTTTGTCACAGGATGTGACTTTTCGTGATACGAATAGCAAAGGCCATGGAACCTCATTGACTTTAGAGTTTTAAAACCATCGTTGGCCCATGGCTTCTAATCCTGTGGTAGAGCTTATGAACTCTTCATTCAGCTCAAGCTGAATGTCACCTACTTTAGCCCTACACCCATCAAAGGTAAGGGAGAATTGTTGTGCAACAAACAAATTGAAACCCTCGAACCTCTGTACAAACGTGAGCCAACCACTATCCTCTAAATCCTTATGGGCATTATCGAAAAGTAGCAGGGCTTGACTACTGCTCGACTCCATTCGCACCACTGGTGCCATAGACAGGAGCACACAGTGAGTGATGTGAATGAGCCAGGGTTTGAATTACAACATACGCAGGGGCAGAACGCTCATAGGCTTACCCAAAACTAGCAGAGGTGAAACATGGATAGGGGGAAAGACATTAATGACATATCGTGTGAAGGTGGTGGAGCTATTTTGTCTCATGCACAACAGTCATATCCACAGTACAACCGCCGATGCTTATAACTATTCAAATGACTATATATATGTGCTAACAATTATGCCATTCAATCAACCAATGAAATCAATGGTAAGTGGATTAATCATTCGCGCGAGAAATATTTATACCATAGTTTTACAACCAAACAAATGAATCAAAACCAATACCAAGTGTTGTATGAAACGATTCATACCAAGGGTTTAACCATAACACCAATTCTTTTTTATATAACCAATGTGCCAAGTGAATTGATCAAATAACATGTAAATCCAATCACCAATGCATCACAAACTCAATCATTCATGAAACAAAATTACATAATCAATCACAGAATGTCAAATGAGTACAGATGAAAAGGTCTTGCCAACTGTATAATGATAAGTAGAATGTAAACGCAATGGTCATATCGACAAGATAACGACAATTCAGTGACGATTTTAATGTGACTTCGAAAACCAAGTTTTCACGCTTGCAGTTGTGAAAACAAGAAGAAAGGTAAGTGTGCAAATAGTGCAAAAAATAAAAGTGTCGTTTTATTTGAGAATTGTAACGAAAAATTATGGTTTGCAAAACACTGGTGTAGGTAGCTTATAAGGATAGTAGAAAAATGTGAATTGGCTGCCAACAGATATATATATATATATATATATATATATATATATAGGATGAATTCATAGATGATATACTATTGAACATTGTTGATAAAGTGAAAGAATATATGTTGTGGTTAAAAGTGGTATAAAGTGCTCATACTAATTCACCCCCCCGGCCCCCTGTTAGTATTCCAACATATTTTTTACAAAGTCTTATGAAAAATGTTTTCACTACAAAAAAGTTACATTTCTTCCCACATATGTTAACATTTTCATTGAACATTTCACTTATTTAGTAATGTGAGGTGCAGAGGTGCAGAAATATATCTGTGAAGATCACCCTGCCTAGATATGGTCATAGAAAAATGCTTCATACAACTTGAAAGTTGATAAGTAAAATACTAAAATTAAAATTATGACCAGTAATCAACGACCTTTTTTTTAAGTTAAACAGAATCATAAAAACCTTTTGTTCACTTTATATACTTATTTTTTATGATAAACATTGCTACTTAAAATAAATTCAACTCAATACTATTTTTTAAGTTAAACATATGCATAAAATCATTTTGTTGACTTTATAAATAGATTTCTTTATAATAAGAATTGTAACTTAAAATACATTCAACTAATTATGGAGAGTTAGTGGTGGAATCTTAGAAAATTAAATACCCATAAACGAGTCAGTTATCATGAAAATTATGTAATCTATGGTATGGAACTACTGAAAGTGTTGAATTTTGAACTGCGAGAGTGTGGTAGGATGAGTGATATGAATTGTGCACACAAGGTTTAAAACTAGACTAAGTCTTGGTTGTGTGGGGGATATGCTTGTGTGGACATGCACAATATATATCTCTAAGCACGATATGTTTGTGCTCAACATATATCTGTGTGGAAGATATATATGTTTAACAATATTTTTTTAGTTAATCATATGCATCAAAGAATATTTTTCTCTTTATATATTCAGTTTTTAATATATGTATAGACATAAATG
>ML777251.1:203412-222441 GCA_009831015.1 Picea engelmannii
TCTTTTCATTTAGTTATATTAAGTTGCATTATTCATCTCTTTTGCCGAAAACTCTACCCACTTTGGTTTCCACAATTCTAATGTGGAGATACTATGCATTGATTCTCGCTCATCTTAACCTCCAAACTCTTTACATTGCTTCCCGCATATGATAATGTCGCCATTGAAAAATTCATTTATTTACATTGTTCCCAGATATGATAACCGATATGATAACCTCCCCATTGAATACTTCATTTATTTACTAAGTTTTACTCCATATTGAACACTTTACCCTTTTTTTCTTTTTCTAAACGTTTTTTTGCTTCCCACATATGCTAACCTCCCCATTAAAAATTTCACTTATTTACTAAATTTAAATAGAAAAATTATTTCCAACAAAAGTTATATTGTATTCTATTATCGTCACATATTTATACATCAAGTTTAGGCTTAAGATAAATAGTCTATCTTACTTGTAAAATCCATTTAGTTGAGATACTATCTCAACCACACACATAAACATGATCCAGATCTAACAAACTCCTAAACAAACATATCATATAGAGTGTTGAAACAGATCTTAAATTTTTATCCTTAAGGCCTAGATTTTTATTTTTTGTGTTTTTCGGGTTTCGACTATCTTAAAACAAGAGTTTCGTCATTTCTAAATTCATGATACCTTTTTATTAATTGTTTTTTAGACAATGAACGGAAAAATGTTCACAAAAAATATAAAATTTCCAATGCTTTTTTGAAAATTATTTAAAACGTGTTGAAATTTAAATTTACGATTTTTTAAATTAAACTTTAAACAATTTTTGGGATTCAGGGTTTCCTACAAACAATTTTTTTATGCAAATCGAATCATGAAATCCCAATCCCCGATTTCCCGAAACGTTAAAATCTTAATTTAAAAATGAATTAATTTAGTCTCTTCTAAGAAAGGTTAAGGGTTAAAATAATTATGTCGTGATTTCGGGATTCGCGGTTCTGTGAGAGCATGTCTCCTATCATCATGTTTCCTGAAATCCCGATTTCCGAAACCCCGATTTCTGAAACCCCAATCCATAAGTCACATTAAATTAAACTATTTTTGTTTTGGCCTTAATCATGATTATTTAGTTAATTAAGATAAGTTAAGTCCTGATTTAAAAAAAAAAAACAAGCCATCGCAATTTCGCAATTTCCGAGATTGGATTTTATTAATAACACACGTCTCCTGTCATCATGTTTCCTGAAATCCTGATTCCCAAAATCTCGAAAAAAGTTTAATCTCAATGAATTAGCGTGCTAAAAACATTTGAATCTTAATTAAAGCATCGCGATTTCGCGATTTCGCATTTTTGGAAATTGTTTTTTCATCAACTACATACCTCTCGTCATTAGGATTTTCGAAACCCCGAAAAACGAAGTTTTCAGCTTTAAAATTATGATTAACATTAATTAACCTTTTCTTAAAAAGAAGATTAATGGTAATCATTCTTAGGTGTTTATTTATGTTTCACTTACCAATTAAGTAGGTTTCTTGTTTTCTTCAAAACCTGAAGGTACTTAAATACGGATATTAAAAGCGTATCTCGGTAAAATATCTTCCGCATTAAGAGCTTTAAATTCATGACAACTATACAAATCTTGTCATTTTTAAATATGTTCAAAATAAACATTCGAATGCCTGTGTTTTCATTCTAAGATGAGATCATTCATCCATTTTCTGTGACAGGTTTTCAATTAAATGCAGAAGTCATGGCACCCAGAAAAGAACCGAAGAAGAATGAAGATGCATAGGAAGGAGATATTATCTCCGATACCACTCCACATGCTATAGATTCTATTAAATCTTGGACTAAAATCTCAGATTTGCTGGAATATGAATTAGAGAATGCTCATCCTGACTCTGAAAATCATTTTCGGGACATAGCTGAGTCAGATCTAAATAAGATCGTTGCGCATTCGAGGCTTGTGGCATACACTGATATGATCAGCTGGTCTCTTGATAAGGTAGATATCCCAACAAGGAGCATTCTAAACGAGCAAGGATCCATCGTCGGCTCATTCAGACCAGAGCACATTCAAGTAATGTATAAACTCTCGTCGAATCATAAACATACTTTTAATGCTGAATTTTTAGTTGAGTTTTAGAGAAAGGAATGTATTGAGGCAGACCAAACATATCCCGATATGATTACAGGATGGGCGAGGTCTGAAGAAAATTTTAGGGCTGATGCTCATGGGATTTACGCTATAGCCTCTTTAAATTAATACATGGTTTATATAGGCATTATGTTATGCAGACTTTTCAGGAGAAAAGATCCCTGTCATTTTCATGCAGACTGGGTGCCCTTTTTAGAGGAAGCTTCAGAAGGAAATGGTTTTAACTGGCATAAGAAATTTTAAACTACAAAGCAGCCAAGTCAAAGGGACAACCAACATTTTTTTATATGTTTGCATACATTATGGATGCAATCTATGTTATGACTCCCTTTCCATTAATGAATTGGAGTTGGAGCATTTCCTGTCCAGAACCCATTCATAAATACCACTCGTCCCTTTGGGAAGAAAATGCTAAAGGTGCATTTTACAAGGTTTGTCATTTTATTATTATTCCTATGCACAAATTGTTTCTTGGATGCGAACCGCCTCGGATTTTTGATGCAATCATAGAAAGTCTTAAAGCAGTTGTCAACTGGTTTATTGAGGAAAATTTTTCCTACATTAGGGTTTATGGCTATTCCATTCCTCCTCACGCACTCCCTAAATTCCTACCGGATAGATTGGTGTGCAGAGAAGTATCTTATCAGATAGTAAAGGGTGGTGTTGGATTAGAATTAAAAGCACTTCAGAAGAAATCATGCCCATCTTTCCCTGTTCATATTGGAAAATTTTCTTTATCAAATTTAGGCCATTCTAAGGTAGAGGTTGAGTCTTTAGAAGAAGTGAAATTAGTACATATTGAGCACAGAAAAAATGACTTCTACCAAGTAATAAGTAGGCATTTCATACATTGTAATCTAAAGGCATATGAACATGAAGTATCCATTTATGATGATATATTTAAAGATGTTAAGTCTTATGAAGGAGTACTGAACAGAGTCCAGGCCTTACCACCTGAATCACAAACTAGATTCACATCTTTTCAAAGCCATAGGCGAAGTTGCCTACCTAAGAGCTTACATGGTGAAATTTCGACCCCACCGCTAGAACAGGAAGGACCCCCTCCAGGGTTTGAAGCTAATACACAGGATAAAGAAGATAACAAAGGTAAGTTGAAGAATACTGAGATACCTTGCCAATACACAAAAGGTTCTCAAACAAAAGAATCGGTAACGGAGAAGAGAAAAGAGTTGGAAACAATTCCAAAATTCATGAAAAACATTCCAGAAAAGATAGGAGGAACAACTTCAACAGAGCTCTATAGTCCTATCACATCGTCAACTCCATTGCAGTCAACTTTTGGAACCCCCCATGAGGGAGTTTTATATGTCAGCGATCTAGAGCCGATTTCAAGAGATGAAATCCCCCCATCAGATTACTTTTTCAGTAAAAAGCGAAGAGCAATCTTGAAACAGAAAATTCATCCAAGAGGAGAAGGGATGATTAAAAAGAATAGGGTTATTATAGATGGAAAGAAACTCAAGGATGGAGAATTTGCTACATAATTAGCAGGTACAATGGGTGCTATACCATTGGAAAATATGTATTATGTTGGCAATTTAACAACTATGCTCGAACAGAAGGAACAAACAATAATTCAGTTGCAAGACAAATTAAAAGAAAGCGAGAGAAATATTAGTTGGGGAATACAAAAGGGTCTAGAACAAGCTATACTAAAGGATATGCAAGAAATACATAAAATGAATAAATAATTGGAGAAGGAAAAACACATAATACAGGTCACATAGGAATAGGTTCGAAAACTGGAAAAAGAAAAAAAACATTTACAAGATAAAATTATTTCTATTACCAATTAGGTAGTAGAACTTGAAAATTTCAGGACACAAGCATTGGAGATATATTTAAGAATAGAGGAAGAACAACAGAAAGTGTTCTTGAATCTAGAAGTAGTCCAGAAATATTTTCAAGAAACAAATGATTCTTTGGAGAATGTGTTCCAGAAGGAAAGGGAGGCGAAAGCAACTAGAACAACTTTTTAGAAGGCAGTGGCTTTCTCATCAAAGGAAGAGGTTGGAAAGATTCAAAAATTATCTATTTCTGAATAGGTTAAAGGAGACATAATAATAAAAGTGTGGGAAGCAAAATTGGCCAAATATAAACAAATAACAAGAGAAGTCAATGATCATTTCCATGAAATTTTCTAGCTCTTAGAAAGAGCTTCATTGAATATCGGAACAGCTGATTGTTCTGGATTATTAGGTGAAATTAATATTGCCAAGCACCAGCTAAGGTTTAAAGAAGAGCTGGAGGAATTGAAAACAAAGATTTCAAAAATTAAATTGATCAATATTACAGAGATCAACAAATGGATGGTGACGTAAAATATGAAGTTGAAAACTATTAAATTCACAGAAAAGATGATAGAAAATCGTTTCCCCGAATTGCAGAAAACATTTTTCTTATTTGAAGAAAATGAGATACCAGATGCTCCCAGGACTTTTGTGAAGTTTTTGGGGAAATGTGTTCAGTGTATTGAAGCGAAGAAAGGAAGTTCGTCAACGCAAGCTTAAAATCTTTTAAAATGTTTTTATCATTAGATATTAGAAAGAAATTGTAAATGATTGACATTATTTTTATGTAACGTAATATTAGGAGGTTGGTTAGTCACCAACGAGAAAATTTTGATGAAAATGTATAAATATAGTTTCTAAAGACTGAGAAAAGGCTTCAGAATTTTTGGAGGGAGCTATTTTTGTAATAACAGTTTTCAAATACATCATAATATAGATCACAAACGAGATTCTGAATCCTGCAAATTTATAGCTATGTGTTCTTCAACCCTGTTTATTATACTCTGTTGAATTTTTATTTCAATGTTTTTCTAATGAATAATCAATTTGAATTTATCTACATCATTGATTTATATTTCATATTGGTTTGGATGTCAAATTATTTACAGTTTTTCCTCTGAAATTGCTATTAGTAATTTTAAGACCTGTAAATCTTTTGTACCTTAATACTTAACTTTCATTAGAAACCTCATTTTCTTTGATCATTATCTATTGAAATATGAGATTCTTTCTTGATTAAAGCCTCATATTTTTCTGTAGTGTTTATTTGTTATTTTAGGATTATCAAAATTGTTATAAATCCAGGAAACGACCTCGAATGTATTTACATTACTGTTTTGAATTTCAAAATTGTTTTTCTTTTTCTCATCTCTGGAAAATTTGAAGTAACATTTGATTAAAATCCTTTTACAAATAAATAAAGTTTTATCATCCATGATTGTTCCAAGTAGCAGACAACCCAACGTTGAACCAGTCCTTCAAGACCAAACCAGTATTGCCTTGAATTTATTTAATACCATTTTGCAAACAACAACTAATTGGGTTGAGTTAGAACGTTCATGGGATGCTATTGAGAGAGACATTAGCATCCAAGAACAACAGGAAGCAAGACAGAGACAGTTGAGAAATTGATTCTTCTTTAACCTTCCTTTGAATTCTTATTCTCAAATTATTCCTTTAAATATTTACGGATGCCTTGACGGTATACTTTATAGCCTTAAAGTATAAAATCAAGAACAACATCTTTTTGGCACTGTTGCCTGGGAATGAAGAAATGAATTTTTTCCCTGGGAAGAACGACATTGACATTTTTTGTTTTTGATAGTGAACAAGGACAAAAAACCTTCTAAGGCTTAATATTTTTCACTTGGCGACTCCACAATAACTAAACTGGCTATTAGTCACAAGAACACCAAAAAAAACCCGAATAACAAGCAGACCTCGCCAGTCTCCGATCCGGAAAAGATTTTAAAATCATGAAAATCACTTAAACAAGTCTTTTTATCCACATATACTATAGGTCAGCCTGACTTTACACAATCAAACACATCGGAAACTCTTGAAATATCACTTTCACTTCCCCCCTCATTTGATACTTTCTCATTTTCTGAAGTTTCTTCCCCAGATTTCCGAGAATCTTCTCCTCACACTTTCCGAACTTCAGTCTCAAATCTAACCATGGATGCACAAGGGGGTGATGGAGCTGGAGGTGGTGCCCCTGGAGGTGGTCAAGTACTGCTTCCAGGGATTTTCACTAAAGTAGCTGCTAGATATGCTCCCCTTGTTCTTCTTGTTCCTCTTCATGATCTCCCCGAGAATTATATGAAAAGCCTTCCGAAATTTACAGGGGAAGGTGATCTAACTTCCCAAGAACATATAAACTTTTTTGATCAATTTGTTGACATACTCGGAATAGAACATGAAGATGTTTATTCTAGACTCCTTGTTCAAACTTTCGAGGGACAGGTGAGGACCTGGTTCTGATCCTTAGTAGCTGGATCTTTAAGATCCTATGAAGAACTTGAAAGTGCATTTATTAGACAATGTGGAGAGAGGAAGGATCACCTCTACTACTTGACTAAATTTGGAGCCTTTAGAAACAAAAACTCTGAATCAGTTCTAGAATTCACACAGAGGTTCAATAAGTTGTATAATAAAATTCCAGTTGAGGTTAAACCTTCACAACCTCTAGCAAAAGTGACTTTTGTTGGCGCTTTTGATCCTAACTTCGCTTTATTATTGAGAGAAAGGAGATCAACAGATCTCACGAAAATGCAGGATGATGCGCTTGAGATTGAATCAAACATGATGGCATCAGAGAAACTAAAATAAAAGACTGAAACTGGAAACAAAGAAAATAGGAAATTTAAAGAGCAAGGTGGATCTTTAGGATCAGGAAAATACTCAAGAGATAGAATAGAAGAGATGTCTAGGGTCATTCAAGAACTTTCAAACAAGATCTCAAAAATGGAACTAGAGAAATCGAAAAGAGATAACTTCTCCATAAAAGATTTTCAAAGAAATCCTGAACCTCAGGGACCAGAGAAGATAATTAAAAATGAAGATAAAAAAATTCCAACACCTTTTAAAAGTGAAAACTACATTGGAGAGGAAGATTTAGGAGATTTTGAAGAAATCAATGAAGATATTAGTAACCTTAGCGATGATAATAAATCACCTTATTCATCAAGACAGGATTACGAAGAATCTTGAAGTAAAGAAAGTACATCGAAAGAACATGTTAGCAATAATATGATTGATGATTTCACATATCAAAATATTGGAGATGATATTATTGCTAAACTATAGGGAAAATATAATTTGAGACCAAGAAATAAAATTCTCCCAAATGTTCCGACAAAAAAGAGTTTTCCAAGAAGTGAAACTGATGAGGTATCTCCAAAAGTTGTTGATAAACAATATGCAAAAAGAAACACAACTGATACGCAACCTGTCCGGTCAGAACAAGTAGGAACACTCCCTGTGAAGACACAGGCTCCTATAAATGAAAACAAGTTCACATCTCAAAAAAAAACTGAAAAGAAAGGTATGGAAGCCCCAAACATCGAAAATGACAAGGCTCTAGGAAACTTCAATTTGGAAAACGAAATAAATAAAATCAAAATTCCTATTCCCCTTGTTGAGTTAGCTAAAAATCCCATATATAGAAAACAAATCGCGAAAATAATTAATTTTTCCGAAGATGAAAGTCAGGCCGACGTCATCAACTTAGAGGATGACAAACCTAACATAGTCTTCGGTCCACACTTCGAAGGTGAAAGAGACACCGTGGCTCCTTTTTATATTACATTAACCATGTTTGACCACCTTCTCCATAACTGTATGTTGGATTTTGGAGCTTCCCACAATGTTATGCCAAAGGCAATTATGGAAAAACTTAGTCTTGAAATCACAAGGCCCTATGGTGACTTATATTCTTTTCATTCGAGGAAAGTAAAATGCATAGGTATGATTAAAGACCTAGTGGTAGGTTTGGTTCAAATACATGCTAAAAGTATTCTTATGGATGTAGTAGTCACATACATTCCCCCAAAGTATGGTATGCTATTATCTAGATCATGGGGCGCCAAGCTTGGAGGATCTCTCCAACTAGATATGACATATGATACAATTCTAGTTTTCGGAGGCCAATACATTCATCTTTACAGAGAGACTAGGTTGGCATTTACTGTAGGTGACCCAAACAACCCCAAAAATCATCCAGTTTATATATATATATTTTTTTTGTAACTAGGGGAATCGGTAACAATGGCAGTATCGTACTCGCGTGACACGGGGTCGAATCCTGCCGGCTGCCTTATAACCCCTAGGGAGAAACGCACAGCCCACAATCATGCCCTCCAGGTAAATCAGGGTGAGAATCGACCTTGAGACCTCATTTTACATAGTTCCTTCCATTTACACGGCACTTGCCAATCGGTCTACACCCCTGCGGGCAAATCATCCAGTTTATATTGCCGACCAAGATTTAGGAAATTATATATTATCTATAGATGACGATTTTGAAGTAGATGTAGACGATAAATGTATAGAAGAAAAAATTGAAAAAAAAGAAATAGAGAAAAATATATATAGCACTGGTGTATGGAAAATGTATTTTGATGGTGCTTCATCTTTCCTTGGAGCCAGGGCAGGAGCACTTCTTGTAGCTCTTGATGACCAATTTTTTATTCCTTTTTCATATAGGCTTCACTGGAATGTGGATTGTACAAACAATGTATGTGAGTATGAAGCTTTAGTGATAGGATTAGAAGCTGCTAGAAGGATGAAAATTAAGAAAATCAAAGTCTTTGGTGACGCAGAGTTAATTATAAAACAGGTGAATCGGTAGTATCAAGCTAAGCATCCTAGATTAAGGTCCTATAGGAATTGTGTTTGGGATTTAATTAAGAACTTCTTCACATATGTGAATTTTCATTTCGTCCCCAGATCTTAGAATCAACAGGCTGATGCTTTAGACAAAGATGCATCCACTTTCACACCCCCGACTGCTTTTAAATTAAAATATCATATACAAATGAGACATCTCCCTTCAATACCAAATAAAATACAACATTGGCATGTTTTTGAAGATGATGAGCAGCTTCGAAAGTTTCTAGAATCATTAGATGAATTTGCAGAAACGCATACCGATCAAGAAAATCAAAATGATCCTATTTGGATCATGCAAGAAGGGGAGGATTCTAAAGAATTTCACGATAAAATTTCAAATCACCGAATACTTGTTCTCAAGGACAACCAAATTCCCAAAGGTCTAATCCCTTTGGAAAGAATTTTTAATCAAGATGATATCCCTTCAAAAACTACCCTACAACCCCAACCAGAGGAGGCTGAAGATTGTAATATAGGAACTAAAGAAAACCCCTGAATGGTTAAANAAATTCCCAAAGGTCTAATCCCTTTGGAAAGAATTTTTAATCAAGATGATATCCCTTCAAAAACTACCCTACAACCCCAACCAGAGGAGGCTGAAGATTGTAATATAGGAACTAAAGAAAACCCCTGAATGGTTAAAATATCCAAATATTTATCAACAGAAAACAAAAATAAATACACGAAGTTGTTAAGAAAATATAAAGATGTTTTTGCATGGTCGTATAAAGAATTGAAAACATATGACACTTCTGTGATCGAACATAAAATACCTCTCAAACCAGGTGTCAACCCTTTTAAACAAAAACTCCGACAATTTAACCCTATTTTATTACCTATTATCGAAAGAGAAGTCAAAAAACTTCTTGATGCTAAGATAATTGTACCCCTAAGATATTCTGATTGGGTAGCTAATCTGGTTGTAGTTAGAAAGAAAAATGCGGAAATTAGACTATGTGTTGATTTCAGGAATCTTAATAAATCTTCTCTCAAAGATAATTATCCTTTACCTAAAATGGACCATGTTCTTGAAAAAGTAGTAGGGGCTAATAGAATGTCAATGATTGATGGATTTTCAGGTTATAATCAAATTGTCGTCAGTGATCTTGATAAAGAAAAAATCGCATTTACCACTCCTTGGGGCACGTTTATGTACGATAGCATGTCATTTGGACTAATGAATGTAGGTGCTACTTTTCAACGCGTGATGGATATTGCTTTTGCTGGCGAACAAGACAAATTTGTAGTCATCTATTTGGATGATCTTACTGTTCTTTCTAAATCAGATGAAGACCATATGATTCATCTCAACCAAACATTTGAAAAATGCCACATGTTTGGTCTATCCTTAAATCCTAGAAAGTCTCATTTCGCTATGCAAGAAAGCAAGTTGTTGGGTCACATCGTATCTCGAAATGGAATCAGGATTGACCCTAAAAGAGTAGAGGCTATAGATACAATAACTATTCCTAGGAATGTGAAAGAAATTCAATATTTTTTAGGAAAAATAAATTTCTTGAGAAGATTTATTCCTAACTTCGCTGAAATTGTGAAATTGATTACAGATATGCTTAGAAAAAACAATGAAGTAAAATGGAAAGCATAATCTAAAGCATGTTTTTCCCATATTAAGAAGGTTATAAGTGAGGCACCAGTACTAGCGAGCCCCGATTATCTCAAATATTTTATTATTTTTTCATTTGCCTCTGAACACACGCTTGCTGTTGTACTCCTTCAAAAGAACGAAGAAGGTTTTGAGCAACCGATAGCCTTCTTTAGTAAAAGTCTTTGAGATGCTGAACTCAGATATAATATAATGGAAAAACAAGCATGTTCTATGGTAAATGCATTGAAATATTTCAGAACTTATGTTTTACATTCTAAAGTGATTGCATATGTACCCACTAGTTCTGTAAAAGATATTTTGGTTCAAGCAGACAGTGATGGGAAAAGAGGAAGATGGCTTGCCAAAATTCGGGAGTTTGAATTGGAGGTTAAACCAAAAAAATTGGTAAAGGGACAAGGCTTAGCTAAACTTTTAGCTGAATCCAATTTCAGAGCTCTTGGGATAAACAATTCTCGGGAGGAAGAAGAATGGGTAGACGTGAATGAACTTGAGGACCAAATAGTTGAAAACAAAATCGAGGAGAAATTCGCATTGTTGAATTGGTACAAGGACATAGTAATATACTTATTGGCATTGAAATGTCCAACTGACTTGTCTCCATCCAAAGGTAGAACACTAAAGCTGCATGCAGTCAAATACTGTATTTGTGAAAAACGATTACATTGGAAAGAACCGCTTGGCTTCCTCTTGGTCTGTCTGGATGAATCAGAAACATAAGAAGTTATAGGTCAATTTCACGAAGGAGTCTATGGAGGACACCACGCTTGGAGGGCTACGACATATAAAATTCTGAGGGCTAGTTATTACTGGCCTAAACTTTTCCGAGATGTCAATGCTAAGGTACAAGCTTGTAGCCCTTGCCAATTTTTTGCAGGAAAACATAAACTACCAACGATGCCATTGGTCCCAGTCAAGACAGAAGCTCCTTTTCAGCAATGGGCACTAGACTTCATAGGTGATATTAATCCTCATTCAAGTGCTCAACACAGATGGATCCTGACCACTACAGACTATCTCACCAAATGGGTGGAAGCTATCCCAACAAGGAAGGATATTGATTCAGTAGTTATAGACTTCTTAGAAGAAAATATCTTGTCTAGGTTCAACGATCTTAGAAAGATAGTCACAGACAATGCGCAGGCTTTTAAGTCTATGGCAATGGTCAAATTTTGCCAAAAATATAATATTGCGCTGGGTCATTCCACAACATACTATCCTCAGGGAAATGGTGTGGAAGAATATTCAAACAAGAGCTTAATCAGTATAATAAAGAAAGTGTTAAAAGAAAATAAAAAGTCTTGGCATCTGCATTTAAAATATGCTCTGTGGGCAAATCAGATAGGCACAAAAAAGGCTATCGGTACTTCTCCCTTTCAAATGGTATATGGAACAGATGTAGTGTTGCCCATAAACCTAGCACTTCCTGTGATGAAACTATGACAAGACAAAAAGGAAGAACCAAATCCTCTCACAAGAAGGATAAATTAGCTGATTGAAGTTCAACAGCACAGGGCTGTAGTGCATGAAAAGTTGCAGAAGTACCAGGATGACATGAAGGTATTATTTGATCGTAAAGACAAGGAAAATAATTTTCTCCCCGGGGGATCTGGTTTTGAGATGGGATGCTCGAAAAGAGGATTCAGGAAAAAATGGTAAATTCGATCATATTTGGTACAGACCATTTAAGGTAGCATCTCCTGAAGGAAAAAACTCATTTCTTTTTCAAAATTTGGACGGTAAAATTTTGAATGCCCCTGTCAATGGGCATTTTTTAAAACATTATATGGAATAATTAATTTACAAAAACTCTCATTGTATATACCATTTTGTTTTTCATTTTAGAAAATCTATTTTCATTTTGTAAATAAATAAAAATTAGTTAAGTTTTTATTAAATTATATATATATATATATA
This sequence comes from Picea engelmannii, assembly GCA_009831015.1. Taxonomy (NCBI): domain Eukaryota; kingdom Viridiplantae; phylum Streptophyta; class Pinopsida; order Pinales; family Pinaceae; genus Picea; species Picea engelmannii. Next base: position 215,791 of record ML777251.1, read on the forward strand.
TATAAATTTTGCGTTGCTTATACCGTAAGATGATAGGTAAATAAAAGTATTTGTTCTTGATACTTCGACCTTAAGGGTTTCACTTAGAACAAGTTTAAAGGCTTTTTGAGGTAAACTTTTTTAAAGAAAAGAGTCCAAAGAGTTATTTTTGAAATCACAACCTATGTTTTCTGGCTCACAGATTGTTGGAAATCTCCTTTTATACCCTCAGTACTATCTTTTACGTTTTTGGGATTTCTCATCGAAGTAGGAAAGATTATGTATTAACCTTTGAAATCAACAAATGATTAAATTCAGTAAGACTAGTCTTCATAGTTTTTATTCTCTGACTAAAAGTGATTATGTTTGGGTTGATTCTGACTCTCTTAGGTTTCTTAATAGTTTGTCTAAGGATTTAAGCTTGCTCAAGAGAAAACCCCTGAAAATAATCTTTACCTTTTTCTCTACAGACTGAGGGGTTTTGAAAGTTGAGAAAAGATTGGTCTAGAATAATCAAAATAGGTTGACAAACCTCTATTGTAAATTTTTACACAGATAACCACCCCTGATATTTTAAGTATCACTGATTGCCCCCACTTCGTATGTATAAGCTAAATATAAGACATATGGTGAAAGGAAATTCATATTTGATTGCCCCCATCTAGTCCCAAAGATGATGAAAGGAAATTCATTTAAATGATTGCCCTCGTCTAAATATAAAAGAAAAAGATAACTTCATCGGGGTACTGAACAGGCCTGCTAGCAGTGAAACAATATCTGAGTATAAATATATAATTAGCACTCAAAGCGGTGAAATGAAATTCAGTAAAAAGGGACATAAAACTTCATCGAGGTATTGAACAAACTCGCTGGCAGTGAAGCAATATCTGAGGTGTTTGTAAGGTTGTCATACTTATCTATCACTCTATTCTAGTTATCAGTTTTTCGAAACCGGATATTCATCTTAAGTCAAGATAGAGCTCCCCAATTAAAAATTATAAATTTTATTTTGATTGATGCAAGCAGAAATTTACAAATCTGTTGAGTTTCCTAAGATTGTTCTAATCATCTTAATACTAACTTAAATTCAGAACGAGAAGGAGAATATTATGAAGAAGACTACAACTGAGTTAAAAGTAAATAAGATGTTTTGAAAATATTTTCTGTAACAAACTGCGTTGTTATGACAACCGTGCTAGTGACAGGTGCAATTTTTTTTTTTTGTTTTAAGGTGTGTGCGCGCGTGTAGAAGTAACAACATACTTGACTCTATGTCGCCACTCGATGACCAACAAGATGCAACCACGACAAAAGTGAAACTGACCACCCTCCCATCCTACCCTGCAAGGTTAGGACCTCCAGGACACATAATCAACGCTCAAGCCCAGGTTCCCATCGTCTTTAACCACTTAAGGTCTCAGGGCTGGCGACTGTTCTGAGGAACATGGAGGTGTCTACATCCCTCCCGACACAACAAACCAAGCAACTTAATTGAATACAATCAAGTACGACATAAATAAGAAGAAAAAATAACTCACTTACGGAAGGCGCGTGACAAGAGGACTCTGACACAGAACCCAATTTCAACATCTTTTAAAGAATCAACAACCCTTACTTTCTAACTCAAAGTAAATTATGGTACGTAAGTCAAGCTATCGCGCCACATAAATATTATTAACAACAATAAAAATTTTCAAAAACCCTCTCATGAAATATTAACGCCTTCCATCTATATCACCTATTGGACCATGATTCTACAATTACCATACTTGATGTATGCTACGACTACCCAAAATTATAATGATCTTGACAAGATAGAAATTTTAATTTCAACATGAGGAACCTTCTGTGCAATGTCATTAAAATCAAACCTCAATGATAATGCAAATACCATCACATTCATAAGTGTCATCATAATTGGAAGTAACCTGGAACATCATAATTTTAAATGGCAATCTTAAAATACTAAAATTTAACATATTCATAAGTGTCATCATAACTGGAAGTAACACTAGAACATCATAATTTTTAAATGGCAATCCCATATACTAAAATTTAACATATTCATAATTGTCATCATAACTAGAAGTAACAGTAGAACATCATAATTTTAAAAAGGGCAATCTTATAATACATTAGAATTTAAAAGGACAGTGACAACTATCCATATTATAAAATTGACATCAGTTTTAATAATATCCTAATCATTATGTTTTTAAAGGACATCATATTTAAACCATCTTCATTAAATAATCCTTCATCAAGTTTAAATGACATCATGAGTGGGATCTTCAACATATAAGGCCATAACAATAATCAAAGGTCTCATTTAGGTATCAATTTAAAGGGATACTACTTAATAACCTTAAATATAAATTTGGCAAAATTTAAAAGAACGATAAATAAAATGACTTCTTTTAAAAACGCCCTATTTAATAATACTTAAGAATGTTGATATTGGAAGTAACAATAAACGAGGATGATGGAAAATAACTTCATAGGTAAAGGTCATCCGGTTCAAGGTAACGTTATGTCCTCAATTTAAAAAGTCAATATAACTATAGGTGGAAATATATAACACTAACCCAATTTATTTGACCAAGTTTAAATAGCAATTTAGAGGACCCTAGACAAAGTCAACCAGTGACAATGCCATTAGATAAAACAATATAGCATGAAACAGCATCAGAATTTACGGATAGCATCAGAAATTAAAATCAATATTAAAACAACAAAAGTAAAAGAAGGGCAATCCTGAAGAGGGCGATATGGGAATGACAAAATAACTGTATAAACAACAGATTTAAGAGAACAACATCAGAATTGACATAGAGAAAAGCAACGTATATCATAATTGGGTGTCAGTAAGGCTTAACGCATTATGTTATTCACTTATTTTATAATGTGGCTGCGTTTTCCATTTTAAATTAGCTTTTTTTTTAAAAAAGGTAATACGTCACGATGGAGTAACAACAGGTGGCAGAATGGACAATAAATAATGGCGAGGTATTTTCCGCTACAATGCTGAAGAAAACATACTGCCAGTGATATAACCATATCCAGACTATTATTAACATCAGTGTTAAACTGTCTTACGACTTCACGATTAAAAGACTACATGCAGGATTAATGACTTTATTTAAATCGACGCCTTTACAGGACAAAATTTGATTGGACCCGATTTAACAAATGAATACAAAACCAAAGTTTAACAGCAGCCATAATAAACTGACCTTTTAAAATTTCACGCTATGTTGGTATAACGATGGTGGCACCATCATCTACTAAGTTTAGGTAGTAATACTGCCCTTGAGATGTCTAAAACTCCAGCACACTACCGAACATATTTTAAAATATAAACCCCTTTTTAAAATATAAACAGTTTTTTTTCAAAAATAACATCCAACTAGCCCATTTTATGTACATACATTTTTAAATATATTGGAGCGCAGAGTTCATAAAGGGTAGATCGACACATTCACAGTTTTGATTAAAACGCAGAGGTAATAGAACAGAAACATTAAAACGCTGTGATATGGAAGCTAAACTTTAGGTAACTCAATGCAGACTTTCTTAGTTTGTGAAAACGCAGAGGTACTAAAAACAGAAACATTAATTCGCTGAGTATGGAAGCTAGATTTTAGGTAAGTCAAATGCAGACCCATGCATTAATAGATACGGAAGAGATGTAGATGTAAATAACACTACAATCCAGTAAATCACAGACATTATCCAGTGCCCAGAGATAGAAACGCAGACCCCCTTTTTACAGTGAGACGTAGATCAAGTGGAGACACACAAAAAATGAAAGGTAAGGTCGCTCGGCTTGGACGAGATCGCGCTCGAACGCAGCTCGAAATTAAATAAAATGCCCAAGCATAGTTGCCCACTGTGCAAATTAAATTCCTATCCCATAGATAAAAAAAATAAAAAATCGCCCAAGGCATCAGAAAAACGCAGAATTCCACAGACTGTTTTGAAAAGAAAATATAATTGATTGCGTTCAGATTCACCAGTTTGTATGGCCATTTAAAAACTCAAAACCCCCAAATTGAAATGGGAAGGTAAAGAAACCGAATGGCACCCAGATTGCCAGTTTCCCAAACAAATACAAAACGCCCCATGTAAAAACATTTAAATTCGAACGGAATCAATAACACAATTTTTTTTTTCCAATTAAACCTGGTAGCTCTCCAAGGGGGACATAACCAGAAACCTTCAACGAAGGAAAAATCGTATTCAATTTATCATGAGTCGAATATTTAAAAGGATGCTAAATTCGACAGTCAGTTAAATAGAATGGTTCGACTTACAACTGTAAAAAGTCTCAACACAAGAAGCCGAATCACATTTTATGAACATTGAAGGCTGATGCAACTGGTTAAAATCACAATTTCTTACTGCTCTCAATCGATGAAGAAAGGACTCCTATTAGTTTGAAACTACAACAGTTTGTCTAGATTAACATTAATAAATATGGAGGCCATTTAAGTTCAGATTTAACCACACATCATGTTAGATATAAAATCAGTCAATCAAAATGGAAGTCATTTCAGTTCAGAATTAAAAACTTAGTAACAAGCGTACTGTATTCCTTTAGCCTGCCTTGTATGTTGTTCGCACCTCGAATGGAAGTCCCACGGTCCTTGCCTCTCCCGCTTGCCGACCGCTGAATGCTCACCGGTACCTCCCAGCCAAACGCTAGGGGTACTTTGCTTCCCCCTTAGCCCCCTGAGCCACAAAGGGGCAACACAAGAACCAGAGATAGACTAGCATCTCATCTCACCTCCACGGCTGAGCTACCACTCCAAAAACACAGCTGAGACAAACCCAACTCCACACAAGAAAATCCGTCAAACCACAATTCAGCAGCGTGACGTTACACTAACCGTTCATCCCCTTCTTCCTTCCTTTCCCTTTCTTTTATAGGAAAATGAGACCCACCTACTTTCCTGATTATTAATTAATTAAATTTTAAAGACTAAACCTCTAAACAATCTCCGTCGTCCAAGTGTCACTCATCCCTAGGGTTCTCCAATAATGAATTTCTGTTTAATAAATAAAAGTCTAAATTCCCTCACACCCCCAAAATCGCTCCTTAATTTTCTCCTAGGGTTCCTGGATCCCCTCTCATGCTTTTATTCACTTTCCTAAAATGAAGTTTCTAAAAATTAGTAATTCCTTAAATGCTGATTCCCTTTTTTCTTTTTACCCTATGTCTCCTACTTTCCAATTTTTTTTTTTTTTAGTTTCCTAATTCCAAGTTTCCTTATTTTTATTTTTATTTTATTTTTTTATTTTCTTTTTCTTTTATTTCTCTTTCCATTTCTTATTATTATTACTTTTTTTTTGTTAAAACCCCCAAATGATAAATGCGCATAATATCCTTTCAATATATAAACAAGTATTTTTATCATTATTATTATTATTATTATTCTTTGAAATCCTAAATTTTATACTCCCCTCTTTAATACTTTTTAATTCCCCTTTAAAATTTAATCGCCATGGGTTTCCCTTAAATTAACCCCCTCATTACTTTACCCCCTTTTATTTTTAGAAGACTTTAATTAACTCCTAGGTGGGTGTTAGTTTACACCCTAGGTTCATTTTTGGAGGATCTTTTCATAGGGCCGGTCAAATTTATCTTAGAGATGTTTTAATCTAGGTTTGACTTGAACAGGGAGACAATTTAATTAGGGGAGGCGTTGTATGAATTTATCAGGTGCTAAGGTCTGAGAGTCATCTAGGTTGTCTCATCATCATCCTCAAAGCGACGTGCCCTTCAGGACGCACTACGTGCTCCAAGTGTGCCACTCGCCTCGATTGCTTCTATCGCACGATGTGCCCTTTAGGATGCACCACGTGCTCCAAGGGTGCCACTCACTGACTTGTAATTCTTTGTGAGACGTGCCCTTCAGGATGCACCACGTGCTCCAAGGGTGCCACTCACTGGCTTGATGGATTGGTAGACTCTATAACCTCTAGAGTCATCACTCCGCTAGGTGAGCTTGTGGGAGACTAAGGGCTCTAAGGAATAAGGCCCCCGCCTTATTGCGCGCCCCTCAGAATCATTGTGAGCGACTGTCGCATTCTTCCCTCACTGCATCGTGGATCCTCTCGAACTAGGTAATCATTAACCTACAGTTCGAGCCACGGTGGCAGTGCTGGTAGGCTGTGGTAGGGCTGCTATCCACACCTCTCCCTCAATCTCTCTGGAACTCGTGTGTGGCCCCTTTACTCCATATGTGAGTCCGATCGACAAGTTATCGTCAACCTGCATCATCAACCATCATGTCAGATCATGTCAACAACACATCATAAAATTAATAACATATCATCAAAACAAAACAATATCACCGTAAATGAAACAACTCAATTATCCCACTCCCTGACTCAATCCGGAGTCCAAGGGAGTTCCACCGATGCCTCTGCATCCTCAAGGTCCGAAACCCTGCACACTCAAAAAAAACTGAGTCAACAGCACCTGTCTACACCAAGGTAGTAAAAACATCCTGTCATATAACTCAACGCATCATAATGAAAGAAAAGTTTTATCATCATATAATTCCAGATCACTTGCGAGCAAGTGTCCTCAAAGAATAAGTTTGGTAAGTGCGCCAGAGCAGGATGTTACATACACCCCCTCTTTGTCTAAACTTCGTCCCGAAGTTT
>ML777251.1:222541-239432 GCA_009831015.1 Picea engelmannii
CATCATAACTAGAAGTAACACTAGAACATCATAATTTTAAAAAGGGCAATCTTATAATACATTAGAATTTAAAAGGACAGTGACAACTATCCATATTATAAAATTGACATCAGTTTTAATAATATCCTAATCATTATGTTTTTAAAGGACATCATGTTTAAACCATCTTCATTAAATAATCCTTCATCAAGTTTAAATGACATCATGAGTGGGATCTTCAACATATAAGGCCATAACAATAATCAAAGGTCTGATTTAGGTATCAATTTAAAGGGATACTACTTAATAACCTTAAATATAAATTTGGCAAAATTTAAAAGAACGATAAATAAAATGACTTCTTTTAAAAACGCCCTATTTAATAATACTTAAGAATGTTGATATTGGAAGTAACAATAAACGAGGATGATGGAAAATAACTTCATAGGTAAAGGTCATCTGGTTCAAGGTAACATTACGTCCTCAATTTAAAAAGTCAATATAACTATAGGTGGAAATATATAACACTAACCCAATTTATTTGACCAAGTTTAAATACCAATTTAGAGGACCCTAGACAAAGTCAACCAGTGACAATGCCATTACATAAAACAATATAGCATGAAACAACATCAGAATTTACGGATAGCATCAGAAATTAAAATCAATATTAAAACAAAAAAAGTAAAAGAAGGGCAATCCTGAAGAGGGCGATATGGGAATGACAAAATAACTGTATAAACAACAGATTTAAGAGAACAACATCAAAATCGACATAGAGAAAAGCAACGTATATCATAATTGGGTGTCAGTAAGGCTTAACGCATTATGCTATTTGCTTATTTTATAATGTGGCTGCGTTTTCCATTTTAAATTAGTTTAAAAAAAAAAAAAAGGTAATACGTCACGATGGAGTAACAGCAGGTGGCAGAATGGACAGTAAATAATGGTGAGGTATTTTCCGCTACAATGCTGGAGAAAACATACTGCCAACGATATAACCATATATAGACTATTATTAACATCAGTGTTAAACTGTCTTACGACTTCACGATTAAAAGACTACATGCAGGATTAATGACTTTATTTAAATCGACGCCTTTACAGGAAAAAATTTGATTGGATCGGATTTAACAAATGAATAAAAAGCCAAAGTTTAACAGCAGCCATAATAAACTGACCTTTTAAAATTTCACGCTATGTTGGTATAACTATGGTGGCACCATCATCTACTAAGTTTAGGCAGTAATACTTCCCTTGCGCCGTCTAAAACTCCAGCACACTACCGAACAGATTTTAAAATATAAACCCCTTTTTAAAATATAAACAGTTTTTTTTCAAAAATAACATCCAACTCGCCCATTTTATGTACATACATTTTTAAATATATTGGAGCGCAGAGTTCATAAAGGGTAGATCGACTCATTCACAGTTTTGATTAAAACGCAGAGGTAATATAACAGAAACATTAAAATGTTGTGATATGGAAGCTAAACTTTAGGTAAATCAATGCAGACTTTCTTAGTTTGTGAAAACGCAGAGGTACTAAAAACAGAAACATTAATTCGCTGAGTATGGAAGCTAGATTTTAGGTAAGTCAAATGCAGATCCACGCATTATTAGATATGGAAGAGATGCAGATGTAAATACCACTACAATCCAGTAAATCGTAGACATTATCCAGTGCCCAGAGATAGAAACACAGACCCCCTTTTTACAGTGAGACGTAGATCAAGTGGAGACACACAAAAAACGGAAGGTAAGGTCGCTCGGCTTGGACGAGATCACACTCGAACGCAGCTCGAAATTAAATAAAATTCCCAAGCACAGTTGCCCACTGTGCAAAGTAAATTCCTATCCCACAGATAAAAAAAAAAAATCGCCCAAGGCATCAGAAAAACGCAGAATTCCACGGACTGTTTTGAAAAGAAAATATAATTGATTGCGTTGAGATTCACCAGTTTGTATGGCCATTTAAAAATGCAAAACCCCCAAATTGAAATGGAAAGGTAAAGAAACCGAATGGCACCCAGATTGCCAGTTTCCCAAACAAATACAAAACTCCCCATGTAAAAACATTTAAATTCCAACGGAATCAACAACACAATTTTTTTCTTCCAATTAAACCTGGTAGCTCTCCAAGCGGGACATAACCAGAAACCTTCAACGAAGGAAAAAGGGTATTCAATTTATCATGAGTCGAATATTTAAAAGGACGCTAAATTCGGTAGTCAGTTAAATAGAATGGTTCGACTTACAACTGTAAAAAGTCTCAACATAAGAAGCCGAATCACATTTTATGAACATTGAAGGCTGATGCAACTGGTTAAAATCGCAATTTCTTACGGCTCTTAATCGATGAAGAGAGGACTCCTATCAGTGTGAAACTACAACAGTTTGTCTAGATTAACATTGATAAATATGGAGGCCATTTAAGTTCATATTTAACCACACATCATGTTAGATATAAAATCAGTCAATCAAAATGGAAGTCATTACAGTTCAGAATTAAAAACATAGTAACAAGCGTACAGTATTCCTTGCGCCTGCCTTGTATGTTGTTCGCGCCTCGAATCGAAGTCCCACGCTCCTTGCCGCTCCCGCTTGCCGACCGCTGAATGCTCAGCGGTACCTCCCAGCCAAATGCTAGGGGTACTCTGCTTCCCCCTTAGCCCCCCGAGCCGCAAAGGGGCCACACAAGAACTAGAGATAGACTAGCGTCTCATCTCACCTCCACAGCTGAGCTACCACTCCAAAAACACAGCTGAGACACACCCAACTCCACACAAGAAAATCTGTCAAACCACAATTCGGCAGCGTGACGTTACGCTAACCGTTCATCCCCTTCTTCCTTCCTTTCCCTTTCTTTTATAGGAAAATGAGACCCACCTACTTTCCTGATTATTAATTCATTAAATTTTAAAGACTAAACCTCTAAACAATCTCCGCCGTCCAAGTGTCACTCATCCCTAGGGTTCTCCAATAATGAATTTATGTTTAATAAATAAAAGTCTAAATTCCCTCACACCCCCAAAATCGCTCCTTAATTTTCTCCTAGGGTTCCTAGATCCCCTCTCATGCTTTTATTCACTTTCCTAAAATGAAGTTTCTGAAAATTAGTAATTCCTTAAATGCTGATTCCCTTTTTGCTTTTTACCCTATGTCTCCTACTTTCCATTTTTTATTTTTTTTAGTTTCCTAATTCCAAGTTTCCTTATTTTTATTTTTATTTTATTTTTTTATTTTCTTTTTCTTTTTTTTCTCTTTCCATTATTTATTATTATTACTTTTTTTTTGTTAAAACCCCCAAATGATAAATGCGCTTAATATCCTTTCAATATATAAACAAGTATTTTTATCATTATTATTATTATTATTATTATTCTTTGAAATCCTAAATTTTATACTCCCCTCTTTAATACTTTTTAATTCCCCTTTAAAATTTAATCGTCGTGGTTTTTGCTTAAATTAACCCCCTCATTACTTTACCCCCTTTTCTTTTTAGAAGACTTTAATTAACTCCTAGGTGGGTGTTAGTTTACGCCTTAGGTTCATTTTTGGAGGATCTTTTCATAGGGCCGGTCAAATTTATCTTAGAGATGTTTTAATCTAGGTTTGATTTGAACAGGGAGACAATTTAATTAGGGGAGGCGTGGTATGAATTTATCAGGTGCTAAGGTCTGAGGGTCATCTAGGATGTCTCATCATCATCCTCAAAGCGACGTTCCCTTCAGGACGCACTACGTGCTCCAAGTGTGCCACTCGCCATGATTGCTTCTGTCGCACAATGTGCCCTTCAGAATCCACCACGTGCTCCAAAGGTGCCACTCACTGACTTGTAATTCTTTGCCCGACGTGCCCTTCAGGATGCACCACGTGCTCCAAGGGTGCCACTCGTTGGCTTGACGGATTGGTAGACTCTATAACCCCTGGAGTCATCACTCCGCTAGGTGAGCTTGTGGGAGACTAAGGGCTCTAAGGAATAAGGCCCCTGCCTTATTACGCGCCCCTCAGAATTATCGTGAGCGACTATCGCAGTCTACCCTCATGGCATCATGGATCCTCTCGAACTAGGTAATCGTTAACCTACAGTTTGAGCCATGACGGGAGTGCTAGTAGGCTGTGGCAAGGCTACTGTCCACACCTCTCCGTCAATCTCTCTGGAACTCGTGTGTGGCCCCTTTACCCCATATGTGAGTCCGGTCGGCAAGATATCGTCAGCCTGCATCATCAACCATCATGTCATATCATGTCAACAACACATCATAAAATTAATAACATATCATCAAAACAAAACAATATCACCGTAAATGAAACAACTCAATTATCCCACTCCCTGACTCAATCCAAAGTCCAAGGGAGTTTCACCGATGCCTCTGCATCCTCAAGGTTCGAAACCCTGCACACTAAAAAAAAATTGAGTCAGCAGCAACTGTCTACACCAAGGTAGTAAAAACATCCTGTCATATAACCCAACGCATCATAATGAAAGAAAAGTTTTATCATCATATAATTCCAGATCACTTGTGAGCAAGTGTCCTCAAAGAATAAGTTTGGTAAGTGCGCCAGAGCGGGATGTTACATTTTCAAAGGTTGAAATAAAATCTCTTTTTCCTCTCCTTTAGCAGTTTAGCAATGATAAACCCTTGACACCATTTACCCAATGAAGGCACTGAGTCTACATGTTCTCCTCGTCCCACAGGGAGACGAGGTCCCCAGTTGGAGCCTATGTTGAAACAGATCTTAAATTTTTATCCTTAAGGCCTAGATTTTTATTTTTTGTGTTTTTTGGGTTTCGGCTTTCTTAAAACAAGAGTTTCGTCATTTCTAAATTCACGATACCTTTGTATTAATTGTTTTTTGGATAATGAATGGAAAAAGGTTAACAAAAAATATAAAATTTCCGACACTTTTTTGAAAACTATTTAAAATGTGTTGAAATTTAAATTTACGATTTTTTAAATTAAACTTTAAAGAATTTTCGGGATTCTTTCCTACAAAGAAATTTTTGATGAAAATCGAATCATGAAACCCCGATCCCCGATTTCCCGAAAGGTTGGAATCTTAATTTAAAAACAAATTAATTTAGTCTCTTCTAAGAAAGGTCAACGGTTAAAATAATTATGTTGCGATTTCAGGATTCACAGTTCTGTGAGAGCATGTCTCGTGTCATCATGTTTCCCGAAATCCCGATTTCCGAAACCCTGATCCATAAGTCACGTTAAATTAAACTATTTTTGTTTTGGCCTTAATCATGGTTATTTAGTTAATTAAGATAAGTTAAGTCATGATTTAAAAAAAAAAACAAGCCATCGCGATTTTGCGATTTCGGAGATCGGATTTTATTAATAACACACGTCTCCTGTCATCATGTTTCCCGAAATCCCAATTTCTGAAATCCCGAAAAAATTTAAATCTCAATAAATTAATGTACTAAAAGCATTCAAATCTTAATTAAAGCATCGCGATTTCACGATTTCGCATTTTTGGAAATTGTTTTTTCATTGACTACATACCTCTCGACATCAGGATTTTCGAAACCACGAAAAACGAAGTTTTCAGCTTTAAAATTATGATTAACATTAATTAACCTTTTCTTAAAAACAAGATTAATGGTAATCATTCTTAGGTGTTCATTTATGTTTCGCTTACCAATTAAGTAGGTTTCTTGTTTTCTTCAAAACCCGAAGGTACTTAAATACGGACATTAAAAGCGTATCTTGGTAAAATATCTTCCACATTAAAATCTTTAAATTCATGACAACTGTGCAAATCTCATCATTTTTTAAATATATTCGAAATAAACATTCGAATGTCTGTGTTTTCATTCTAAGTTGAGCCCATTCATCCATTTTCTGTGACAGGTTTTCATTTAAACATAGAAGTCATGGCACCCAGAAAAGCACCGAAGAAGAATGAAGACGCACAGGAAGCATATATTATCTCCGATACCACTCCACATGCTACAAATTCTATTAAATCTTGGACTCAAATATCAGATTTGCTGGAATATGAATTAGAGAATGCTCATCCTGACTCTAAAAATCATTTCCAGGACATAGCTGAGTCAGAGCTACATAATATCGTTGCGCGTCTGAGGCTTGTGGCATACACTGATATGATCAGCTGGGCTCTGGATAAGGTAGATATCCCAACAAGGAGCATTCTAAAAGAGCAAGGAGCCATCGTTGGCTCATTCAGACCAGAGAACATTCAAGTAATGTATAAACTCTTGCTGAATCATAAACATACTTTTAATGCTGAATTTTTAGCTGAGTTTCAGAGAAAGGAATGTATTGAGGCAGACCAGACATATCCCGATATGATTAGAGGATGGGCAAGGTTTGAAGAAAATTTTATGGATGATGCTCATGGGATTTATGCTACAACCTCTTTAAATGAATACATGGTTTATATAGCCATTATGTTATGCAAACTTTTCGAGAGAAAAGATCCCTGTCATTTTCATGTAGACTAGGTGCCCTTTTTAGAGGAATATTCAGAAGGAAATGGTTTTAACTGGCATAAGATTTTTTCGGATAACCTAACACAAAAAATTTTAAACTACAAAGAAGCCAAGTCAAATGGACAACCAACAACTTTTTATATGTCTGCATACATTATGGATGCAATCTGTTTTATGAATCCCTTTCCATTAATGAATTGAAGTTGGAGCATTTCTTGTCCAGAACCCATTCATAAATACCACTCGACCCTTTGGGAAGAAAATGCTAAAGGCACAATTTACGAGGTTTATCATTTTATTATTATTCCTATGCACAAATTGTGTTTTGGATGTGAACCCCCTCGCATTTCTGATGCAATCATAGAAAGTCTTAAAGCAGTTGTTGACTGGTGTATTGAGGAAATTGTTTCCTACATTAGGGTTTATGGTTTTTCCATTCCTCCTCATGCACTCCCTAAATTCCTACCAGACAAATTGGTGTGCAGGGAAGTAGCTTATCAGATAGTAAAGGGCAGTGTTGGATTAGAATTAAAAGCACTTCAGAATAAAGCATGGCGATCTTTCCCTGTTCATATTGGAAAATTTTCTTTATCAAATTTAGGCCATTCTAAGGTAGAGGCTGAGTCTTTAGAAGAAGTGAAATTAGTAGATATTGAGCACAGAAAAAATGAATTCTACCAAGTAATAAGTAGGCATTTCATACATTGTAATCTAAAGGCATATGAACATGAAGTATCCATTTATGATGATATATTTAAAGATGTTAAGTCTTATGAAGAAGTACTGAACAGAGTCCAGGCCTTGCCACCTAACTCACAGACTGGATTCACATCTTTTCAAAGCCATAGGCGAAGTTGCCTACCTAAGAGTTTACAGGGTGAAATTTCCACCCTACCGCCAGAACAGGAAGGACCCCCTCCAGGGTTTGAAGCTAATACACAAGATAAAGCAGATAACAAAGGTAAGTTGAAGAATACCAAGATACCTTCCCAAGACACAGAAGTTTCTCAAACAAAAGAATCGAGAATGGAGAAGAGAAAAGAGTTGGAAACAATTCCAAAAATCATGAAAAATGTTCCAGAAAAGATAGGAGGAACAACTTCAACAGAGCTCAGTAGTCATATCATATATTTAACTCCATTGCAGTCAACTTTTGGAACCCCCCATGAGGTATTTTTATATTTCAATGATCTAGAGCCAATTTTGAGAGATGATATTCCCCCATCAGATTACCTTTTCAGTAAAAAGTGAAGAGCAGTATTGAAACAGGAAATTCATCCAAGAGGAGAAGGGATGATTAAAAAGCATAGGGTTATTATAGATGGAAAGAAACTCAAGGATGGAGAATTTTCTACAGAATTAGCAGGTACAATGGGTGCTATAGAATAAGAATATATGTATTCTCTTGGCAATTTAACAACTATGCTCAAACAGAAGGACCAAACAATAATTCAGTTGCAAGACAAATTAAAAGAAAGCGAGATAAATATTAGTTGGGGAATACAAAAGGGTTTAGAACAAGATAGACTAAAGGATATGCAATAAATCTATAAAATGAATAAAGAATTGGAGGAGGAAAAACACATAATACATGCCACATAGGAACAGGTTCGAACGCTGGAAGAAGAAAGCAAACATTTACAAGATAAAATTATTTCTATTACCAATCAGGTAGTAGAACTTGAAAATTTCAGGACACAAGCATTGGAGATATATTTAAGAATAGAGGAAGAACAACAGAAAGTGTTCTTGAATCTGGAAGTAGTCCAGAAATATTTTCAAGAAACAAATAAGTCTTTGGAGAATGTGTTCCAGAAGGAAAGGGAAGCAAAAGCAGTTAAAATAACTTTTCAGAAGGCAGTGGCTTTCTCATCAAAGGAAGAGGTTGGAAAGATTCAGAAATTATCTATTTCTGAACAGGTTAAAGGAGACACAATAATAAAAGTGTGGGAAGAAAAATTGGTTGAATATAAATAAATAACAAGAGAAGTCAATGATTATTGCTAGGAAATTTTTGATCTCTTAGAAAGAGCTTCATTGAATATCAGAACAGATGACTGTTCTGGATTATTAGGTGAAATTAATATTGCCAAGCACCATCTAAGGTTTAAAGAAGAGCTGGAGGAAATGAAAACAAAGATTTCAAAAATTAAATTGATGAATATTATAGAGATAAAAAAAATGGATGGTGACGTCAAATATGAAGTTGAAAACTATTAAATTCAGAGAAAAGATGATAGAAAATCGTTTGCCCAAATTGCAGAAAACATTTTTCTTATTTGAAGCAAATGCGATACCAGATGCTCCCAGGACTTTTGTGAAGTTTTTGGGGAAATGTGTTCAGTGTATTGAAGCAGAGAAAGAAAGTTCGTCAACGCAAGCTTAAAATCTTTTAAAATGTTTTTATCATTAGAGATTAGAAAGAAATTGTAAACGGTTGACATTATTTTTATGTAACCGTAATATTAGGAAGTTGGTTAGTCACCAATGAGAAAATTTTGATGAAAATGTATAAATATAGTTTCTATAGATCGAGAAAAGGCTTCGGAATTTTTGGAGAGAGCCATTTTTGTAATAACAGTTTTCAAATACATAAGAATATAGATCACAAACGAGATTCTGAATCCTGCAAATTTATAGCTATGTGTTCTTCAACCCTATTTATTATATTCTGTTGAATTTTTCTTTTAATGTTTTTCTAATGAATAATCAATTTGAAGTTATCTACATCATTGATTTATATTTTAGATTGGTTTGGATGTCAAATTATTTACAGTTTTTCCTCTGAAATTGCTATTAGTAATTTTAAGACCTGTAAATCTTTTGTACCTTAATACTTAACTTTTGTTAGAATCCTCGTTTTCTTTCATCATTGTCTATTGAAATATGAGATTCTTTCTTTATTAAAGCCTCATATTTTTCTGTAGTGTTTATTTGTTATTTTAGGATTCTCAAAATTGTTATAAATCTAGGAAATGACCTCGAATGTATTTACATTACTGTTTTGAATTTCAAAATTGTTTTTCTTTTTCTCATCTATGGAAAATTTGAAGTAACATTTGATTAAAATACTTTTAAAAATAAATAAAGTTTTATCATCCATGACTGTTCCAAGTAGCAGACAACCCAACATTGAACCAGGCCTTCAAGACCAAACCAGTGTTGCCTTGAATTTATTTAATACCATTTTGAAAATACCAACTAATCAGGTTGAGTTAGAACATTCATGGGCTTCTTTTGAGAGAGACATTAGCATCCAATAACAACAGGAAGAAAGACAGAGATAGTTGAGAAACTGATTTTGCTTTAACCTTCCTTTGAATTCTGATTCTCAAATTATTCCTTTAAATATTTACGGATGCCTTTACGATATAATTTATAGACTTAAAGTATAAACTTAGGAACATCATAGGGATTACAATAACTAATATATTCTATGATGAATAATATCAAATACTAAGCACAAGACAAGTAGGAGTTAATATTTCCAACACCCTCCCTTAACAAATACTTTTCTTAATATTTTATTTGATTGAATCTTCATCAACATCCTTATCCACTTATGAATTATCTAGACTAAGATCCATTGCAATCATCCATTATGAGCTACCACTTGATGCATTGAATTTATGATTGCTTCATATAATCAATTTCATATTTGTAATGACTGGACTACTAGCCATTCTAGTGGCATACTTCCATGTGTTGAAATACATAGATCATTGTATTCACGAGTTATCTAGGAAAGAATTCTAGATATTGAATGTATATAGAAGTCAATCTTACAAAATGACATCTTCATCTATATTCATCATCGTCTATATTATACAACCTCACAAGTACACAAACATCATAAACTCTAGATACAAGTTAATGGCAGTGTTCTTGGGGCACTAAATTAACCAAGAACTACAAACTTTTTAAGTTATGTTACCTTTTTTTTGAAATAATTTAGACATAACCATTGGCAGTGTTCTTGGGGCACCACATTAACTAAGAACCACAAGCTCTTCAACCATGTTACATAAATTGTTCAAATCTTTCACAATTTCTCCTCTAGCTTTAGAGATACATATTTACATATTTTCAATAATATAAATGTACACTTATAAAATACATCCATTTACCCAATAAATGAAAAAATATGTTTTAAAATAAAACAATCCCACGTATTTATGAAATCTCCAAAGTCATATAGCAATGTTGCCATATTCCTTTCCAATGCTATTGAATCTCAATTTTGAGGTCAAAGATCAATAAATTCAGTTTCCTTGCAAGCTAGCTGAAATACAAATCCTAAGTGGAGCTCAAGGAAGATGAAATTGCTTTTCCAGTGCTAGAATTAGCTTTACCGACCTTAATATTGTTAAAAAATCTAATCATAGTTCATTAGTTTACCTAAATGTTATATAGTTACATTATGGTTATGGTATTTTGTATTATATATGTAAATCTACGTACATGATTATATGCTCATTTATGATTATAGAGTATGCCTTTTTTGCCAATATTCTATTTATCTATGTTCATCATGGTTTCTTGATTACTTCTGTTATTTCCACTATGTTTCTTCATTTTTCTTAATTATGAATCTAACAGTGTTATGAGAGCATGAATATGATCTTATGGGCTTGATAGTTTATCAGAGAACATTTATAATCATCTATATGTTAAATAGAAAGCACAAGAGAGGACACACTCAGTGATTTGGTACCTGGATGATGAATCCCTATGGTGATTGAATGTAGAGCAGTTCTTGTTTTTTTCTTGGTTTCAGTTATGGAGAATGTAACATCATGGTTTCCATATGCAAGAACCTGATGTGAACTCTTGATTTTTTTAAAGTGGTAATCACTGGCATGCTCTCCATTATATCCATGTTTTCCACCTCTTCCTATAATCCCTTCTTGGTTATAGCAGAAGAAGAGGAATCATGAACTTGGTTAAAAAAGTAAGAGAACATTGTTGTTGAAGGAGAAACAACCCTACCTGCAACATAGAACATGGTCCTCCATCATGGCCTTGGTGAAAGAAGCAAGAGAACCATTTCCAATCAAGCACTCGATAATATTGCTCGATGATCTGATATTTATTGGCACATATAGCAATAACCCTCGAGAAATTATTGTGAAAAGTCATAGGAACAGATGGTGTGTTAGCCAAGAGACCATACTGCGTGCTTGGAGAGAGTTAGAAGCAATCGAAGAAAGAAAGTGTTCGGTTCTATGTAATTTCCAAGAGCTTGTGAAAGACGACGTTGCAGAGAGAAAACCATGTGAGTTGTAGAGAGGAAGTAGAAACCTCCAACTAAGTCATAACACATTGCACAGTTGAAGTAATTTTTTGGTGCAAGACCTTATGTTATAGTTGCCGACAACAAAGGATTTCCTGGACATAATCCTCTAGACGGAACAATATGGAAAAGATTAGATCCGGTTGATCAAGCATGGGGACTCACTTTACCACTTCAAAACCCTAAGTGATGGCAAGAAATCAGTCATGATTTGGTACAATATATCTTTAAATATATATTTAAATAGCCATCCTCATTTGAGTAGTTCAATATATATTGAAAAAGTCACTCATTACATTTCATTTTAAGATATATATTGATATAGTTTCCCATCGTATATATATTTAACATTGTATTTTTTGACAAACCACCAAACATTGATGTTTGGGTGTATGAAATTGAATGTGGTAAAGAGGCAGATATATATACACTCAAAATATTGTGTTAAATTAAATACCAATTTTTGTATGGAGGAGTTTCCTCCATTGATTGTAATTGTAGTTATAAGGGTTTTTATTTTTCCTTGAACATGTAAAGGTGTTATAAGGGGTTTTTTAAAGTTTGTAAAAGGAGTTATAGGAACATCCAACATAATAAAATTGCATATTTGTCTTTGCATGACCCATCATAGGTGTGCATCTAAGTCATTGGTTATCCTATAGTTTTTGGCATTCATGCAGCGGACGATCGCTCATGGCATGAAAAACATGATAGAGAATTAAACTTTGTGGCATTAACATACAAACATCTCTCATCCATATTCTGCATAATGGAAAGAACTGAAGAAATATTAACAATATTACACACATTAATTAACTCAACTACGAAATCTAAAATTGCAATAAACAAGTTCACTCTTAGTACAATGATTACTTGTTTACAAGTAATGCACAAAAAATTTGATATGTTCAAGCATCAAAACAAAATGATATCTGATGAGTTAAATCTCCTTCAACACTAATCTTTCATATATGGTGCACGGCATATCATAAGAAAATTATACATCAATATTGATTGCTTGTATATTACCATTTTGATTCAGCCACTCAACTACAACTTTGGAGTCATCCCTAACCTGAATATGTTGAATGTCCAGGAGATTTGCAATGGAAAGAGAAGCCCACACTCCCACTAACTCTGCTTTGGTATTTGATCCTTCACTACAATTGAAGAACCATCTAACATATGGAGCATCTATAATTTTCAAGGATCCCATTGCCCCACACCCTATCCCCCCTGCAGTCGATGCCCCATCAAAAAATGCCAAAGTATATCCATTCAATCAGATGATTAGAATCATAGTCATGCTCCAACAACTTTTTGTTCGACCAAATGATGATTTCATATGTTATACAGAGAAATCGAGCTATTGAGCTCAAATCTTCTATGGTTTTTATAATTACTTCGATGATACTTTATATTAGGATATACTACATGATTGAATATCTCCAAACACAAATTTTGCATGTTCATTGTGTCTATGATCTAAAACGATGGAATTTGGTCGAACCATTATATATATATATATATATATATATCACTTGTGGGAATTGAATTTGGGTGGGGGAAAACACCCCTCAACACAAACCACTCAGGCTAAACCTAATTGACACTTGAAAAATATTTTCATTTTAATAAATAATTAAATTTCTTATTTACTAATAATATTTCGACATACTATTTAACAATAATCATAGAATCTACTCTTGATGGTTGGGAAAGAGGGAGGAGGATCTTTCATTCAAGGTGAGTAGTTGTAAGCATAAAGTAAAGACCCCTCATACCTACAGGTGTAAGGACCCTACCTTACGGTAATTACATTAACTAAGGTAGAGAATAATGGGACAATGTACATGAGACGGGTAAATCTAAGATATTTACTCCATAATGTTCAATTAATTTACTCCATAGGTGAGGTGCTTCCTCAACAGGGTAGGAACAAAGTAAGGTCAGACGTCTCGGTAACGCTATAGTTTCCAAGGTAACCCAGGCCCACTCAGGGGATCTTTACTAACATCATGGCTGTGTGCCATGTAGTTCATAATATTTTCATCGTAGCCATTCCGTCAGGGGATTTTTCCTCAGGAATAATTTATCCTTAAAAACCATGCTATGGTATTTATTGTTCAGAACATGACCTTAAAAAAACGGGATTGAATAAAACTTCAATTTCAATGCATTTCTAAGTTAAACTTTCAAACATCAATTGCACTAGGTCTTGTTTAGATGTAATTTTTATCAAGTTAATATTTGATATGGTCTCCAATTCTTAGAGACAAGTTAGTAAGGGCTTTATTACGTTAATTATTTTGAAGAAATCATGATCTCATCTCTAGTTTTAAGATGTTGTGCATAAGATAAACCTTTCCCATAAGGTTGTAATATCAACTTTACTATATGAATGTGAGATTTGATATATTGAATTTTAGAAAATAAAATGATCCCATGTTAAATGAGTTTTTATTTCCACTCTCTCTAAGTTCATCAGATTTAAGATATTCGTCCTTCATCTTAGTAAGATATTATTCCCTCATGCTATTATTTTTGTAGAGTTTGGGTTTAACCTCTTATCATTAGAACACCATTTAGGTTATTATCTCTATGCTCAACTTTGTTGCTTAGTTGAATTGATATTGGTATGCAGATGCATAATTTTTGTATGTTTCATTGTTATAGGTTTAAGAGATTGTAATTTCAAGAATTGTAGTGCAAGATCAATCCACGGGAAGAAAGAAAGAAGTTAGAGTTCAGGGATATGATGAGTCTACAAACGAAGAGTAATATTACTCTGCATTAGAGCGGGTATTTTTCTAATCCATCTGCCTTGGAGACTCCCAGTGAATGTGTATGTTGAATAGGGGGAGTTCATGCAATAGATACTATAGTTCAAAGAACCATATTTCGAGCAATATGAAGTTCTTGCAGAGAAAAATTCAGATCAATCAGATAGCTTAAGTACAAATTAACATATTGATCGATTTAGAAAGCAATGTTCCCACACATGTAGTAGTTTGAAGTTGCACAAGAATAAGTTTATGATTATATTGAATGCATGGATTCAGGAAGGTATATCTTCAATACAAGTTTTTTTAGACATGCATAGTTTGATGAGAAGATAGATCAAATCAGTGGACATATTGGATTTTGTTTGATCAACAAGAACATGTCATGATCAGTTGTAGTATATTGAAGAGAAGTATTCAAAATAATACGGTGAAAAATGGGTCAACATTTTGGACAGTTGAGTAGCAGGGTTATGAAAAATTCATGACGGTTAGGGAGATATGGCCTTGTAAGGTTGGAAGCCCCGAAGAGTGGTCAAAAATCCCCTAGTTGGTTACAAGTCTTGGTGAAAGGGTAAAATTGTTGTAACGAGAAACCCCTAAAAGAAGGAAATACTTTACCTACCATTAGTATCTAAACACCTCAAGGAATCTCTCATAAGAAGATACACACACTTACAATTGAATATCTATCTACTCTTTAATGTGGTATTTTGGCAAGTTTGTGATGACATTTTCCTGAGCTCATGAAGGAAGATCGAAGGTGAAAGTCTTGAGTTTGCAACAAGGTTTAGTAACCCTATTTTATGAGGTATTTCAAAATTTTAAGTTAGCAGGGAACGGATGTACGTGGGTTGTAGTGGAGGAAAGTACATATATTCACGGGTTGTATAAGAGCAAGTCACATATATGTAAAAGGACTTGTGAAAGGTTGTGAATAAATGTTTGTACCTAGTTTGTTGAGGACTTTGGAAGAGTTATAGGTCATTTTATAGTACAATAGTTCAACTTCAAGATCAAAGGTAAGTATTAAGGGTTATGGTTATGGTGTTATGAAACATGCATGGTGATGATAGCATGTGATATGGTACATATTGATGATGTTAAGATACATTTATTAGAATAATTATAGGATATCTTGGTGTATGATTTGGTTACATTTTATGGTGCATACTTGAGTCTTGGTATATCGTCTTATGAGGTTGTATCTTTGTGATATTGAGGAGCATGCTTGAGGCATGTGTTTGTGAGATTTGGTTTATGACTTGAGGAACATAATTGGATGCATGATATATATGTTGGTTGATGTATACTTGGTAAGATACATTGTTGGTTCATATATTGGTTTATTGGTATATGGTTTATGGAATGATATGGTATACGATTGATACATGGTATGGTGTTTATGTACATGGTTGAGGTACATGGTTGAGGTGCTTGGTTGAAGCATGGATTGGTATAAGTGTTGGTGCATGGTTGATGCACTTATTGTGGTACACAATTGATGCTTGGTATGGTACAGGTTGATGGTTTGGTATATTCTTTGGTACATGGTTCAGACACATAACCTGTGATAGTATGTTGGTGATCTTGGTACATGCGTGGTAGAGGCATGTGTCGGTGGTGTTCGACATCTAGTTGAGAGGTGTGATTGGTGTATGATCCATGTGAGAGGATATGTTTGAGTATCAATGACATTGAAAGGTTGGACATGTTGATTAGTGATAGGTTGGAAAGGTTGATCAGTGACAAGTTGGATATATTGACAGGTTGGATAGGTTGATGTGACAGGTTGGATATAGTGACAGGTTGACAGTCACAGGTTGGATATAGTGATAGATTGGAAGTGGCAGTGGTTATTGAATGACCGTGATAGGTTGTCTACATTTGAAATTTATATTTCAGGGTGGTTGGACGAGGTAAGGAGAGGGGGTCATATCCTCCTTCCATTTGGTTTTTAAAAATCAGGGAGTTGGAGCTTCCTTCAGGTTGGAGCCTGAGAATTAGGTTGTTGTAGCCACCTTTCGGTTGGATTCAAAGAACCTAGGGGGTTGTAGAGTCCTTCTGGTTGGAGCCAGAGAATTCAAGGAGTTGTAGCTTCTTTCAGTTTGGATCGTGAGAATAGGTGGTTGTAGCCTCCTTCCGATTGCATCTGAAGAATTTGGAAGTTGGTGCCTCGTATGAATGAATTATCGATAAATATATCAGAAATCATTTCGTGGTTTTCTCCCATTTGAGTTTCCACGTAAATACTTGTTTATTGTATTCTTCATGTGATTTTAATGTCATGTTGGTTATGTTTATATATATATATATATATATATATATATATATATATATATATATATATATATATATATATATATATTG
>ML777251.1:246589-276295 GCA_009831015.1 Picea engelmannii
GATCACTAATATAATGTCTCAAAACAGATACATGAAAAACATCGTGCATACGCCTCAAAGAATCAGGTAAGGCTAGTCGATAGGCCACGGGCCCCTTTCTCTCCACAATCTCTAAAGGTCCCACAAACCTAGGAGAGAGTTTATCTCCCTTTCCCAACTTGATCGAACTCTTATGCGGTTTAACCCATAAGAAGAATCGCTCGTCGACCTCGTAGCTATGGTCGACTCAGTGCACATCGGCATAACTCTTCTGTCGATCTTGCTCTTCTTTAATCCTTTGTCTTATGGATTGCATCTGCTCTTCATTTCTTGGATCGCTTCTAGTCCCACCAAGACCCTATCCTCCAGCCGATCCCAACTCAAGGGTGTTCGACACGGTCGCCCATAAAGAAACTCAAAAGGCACCATCTTTATGGTGCTTTGATAACTGTTGTTGTAAGCGAACTCTACTAGAGGCAAGAATTCCTCCCAACACTTTTGTTGGTCCATCACGTACATGCGCAACATGTCTTCTAAGGTTTGGTTCGTCTATTCTGTCTGTCCGTCCATCTATGGGTGATACGCAGTACTAAATTTAATTTGGGTTCCCAAGGCCTCTTGGAAACTTGTCCAAAATCGTCCAGTAAACAACGATCCTCGATTAGATATAATATTTTTAGGCACGCCATGCAACCTCACAATCTCACTGATGAAAACTATTGCTATGTCAGGTGCCTGATATGTCGTATGCATGAGAATAAAGTGAGAAATCTTTGTCAGAGTGTCTACTACTACAAAAATCAAGTCGTGTCTCCTTGCCGTCAGTGGCAATCCAACTATAAAATCCATCGAAATAACTTCCCATTTCGATTCCGAAATGGCATGTGGTTGAAGTAATCCTGTCGGGTGTCTATGTTCATCCTTTACCTGCTGACACTCGAGACATCTAGCCACAAATTTGACTATGTCGGCCTTCATTCCTTTCCAAAAGAATAAGGGCTTAAGGTCTTCCCTCATCTTCGTGACTCCTGGGTGAGCCATGTAAACCGCTCTGTGAGCCTCGCTCAGGATCAACATCCTCTACTCGTCGTTAGGCGGTACATAAATCCAACCTCTAAACCTCAATAACCCATCGTTATCCAATGAATATCCCTCATATCATGGTATCATCATCGTGTTTTGTCCCATAAAATCCTTGACTTCGGTGCACCAGTCATCCTCATGCTGCAAGGTGAGAATTTTCTCACATAGATTTGTCTGAAGAGGTAACACCGAAAATATGCGTGGCCTCCGACTCAAGGCATCCGCCACTCGGTTCACTGTTCCCTTTATGTAAGTAATATCGAAGTCGTATTCGCTAAGCAATTCCGACCAACGCCGTTGTCGCGCATTCAGGTCGCTTTGTGTAAAATTGTGCTGTAGTCCACAATGATCAGTCTTTAGTTCAAATTTTAGTCCAACAAGGTAGTGTCTCCAAACCTTCAAGGCATATATGATGGCTAGTAACTCCAAATCGTGCGTCGCGTAGTTCTCCTCATGCCTTCTCAACTTTCTCGAAATGTAAGCAATCACTCGTCCGTCCTGCATCAAGACTCTGCCTAAACCTTCCTTGGAAGCGTCAGTGGATACCAAGAAGTCTGCGTCCATGTCAGGGACCTTTAGTATCGGCACGGTTGTCAACAACTCCTTAAGCCTATGAAATGCTTCCGCGCATTTCTCTGTCCAAACAAACTTCTTGTTTTTCTTTTGCAATTCTGTGATCGGATTTGCTATCTTCGAAAAATCCTCGACAAATCACCGATAGTATCCTGCTAATCCCATAAAACTACACACTTCTGTGACATTCGTTGGCACGGGCCATTACATAATAGCCTCAACCTTGGCTGGATCTACGGCGATACCTTCACTAGAGATGACATGCCCTAAGTAGTGAATCCTTGATTGGTAAAAAGAGCATTTCGACAACTTCCCATACAATTTTTGTTCTCGTAAACATTGTAGTAACAAGCGCAAGTGTTCATCATGCTCCTCCGTCGTCCGAGAGTAAATCAAAATATCGTCAATGAATACTTGGACGGACTTGTCCAAGTACTCGCGGAACACCCCGTTCATCAAACTCATGAATACCCCTAGGGCGTTTGTCAGTCCAAAAGGAAAAACAATAAACTCGTAATGTCCAAATCTCGTCTTAAAGGCAGTCTTAGGGATGTCATCCTCCTTGATCCACAATTGGTGATATTCGGATCGCAAATCGATCTTGGAGAACACCGTCGCACCCTTCATTTGATCAAACAGATCATCAATTCTTGGTAAGGGATACTGATTCTTGATCGTAGCCTTGTTCAGTTGATGGTAGTCAATGCAAAGCCTCCATGATCCATCCTTCTTTCGAATAAAAATAACTGGTGCACCCCATGGTGACACACTAGGGCGTATCAGTCCCAGGTCCAACAACTCCTTCAGTTGCATTTTCAACTCTTGCAACTCCGGGGTCGACATACGATAAGGTGTTCTTGGTATCGGTTCGGTTCCCGGTTTCAGGTCTATGGTAAACTCCAGTTCCCTTTCTGGTGGCATCCCAGGCAACTCCTCTGGAAATACGTCCGCAAATTCCTTCACCACTGGAAGGTGTTCTAGACCTTCCACTACTCCCTTCTCATTCAGTGCGAGGATCTCATAAAGTTTTCACCCCTTGCGCATACTCTTCCGTAACTGTAAGGAAGAGACGAACTGCAGAGAAACTCCCTGGTTCCATCCTACAATCACACGTCTCTGTCCTTCGTCATCAACCAAGCTCTACCGTTTCGTCTTACAGTTGAGTATCGCATCATGCGTTTCCAACCAATCCATACCAATCACGATGTCATAAGATCCTAAAATCGTGATGTACAAGTTGAATTTCGTGACGAACTCTCCCAGGTTAAGGGCACAACCCATAACCTTTCCTCCAACCCTCTGTTTGGCTCCAGAAGCCATCTCCACAAAGCTAAACTCATCTTGTTCAACTGCCTTTACCTTAATCCTTTTTGGCGGTGCACCAGAAATGAAACTCTCAGTAGCTCCTAGGTCTATCAAAACACTAAGGGTCTAGTCAGCGATCGTACCTGTCATATCGAGAACAGTCGACTGGTGCTCTGCCTGGCGGTTATTCACCGCTGCATGTGTCTGATGGGCCTTGCCCATATCTCCCACGGTAGCGGGTCCGGATGATCCAGACGTCTTGGCCCTCTCCACAGGACATTCGCGCTGGTAGTTTGTCTCCCCACATGTCCAACACCCCTTCTTCAACCCAGAAGTCCTGGTACCCGAAGTAGAAGAGGACTGCCCACCAGCCTGAAACCCTGGTCTGTTCTGCTGAACAGGCCTAAACTGCTACTGCTGCGGGCAACGGTACTGCTGGTGTTGTGGTCCTCGATAAGGTGTCCACTGCTGAGGTAGCGGTCATCGAGGTGTAGTGAACGTGGATCCCCTCTGGAAGCCACGATGTCCCGACGTATGTCTCACTGGTGCCTAATGCCGCGGTGCACCAGATGAACTCTACCCTGCGGGTCTCGCTGGAGTCCTGGTCTGACCCCCACTGATAAGCTCCTCCTCTACTATGAGGGCCTTTTGGATAGCGTCGTGCAAGGTTTGAGGCATCAATATCCTAACCTTTTCACGTAGACTGTCGTTAAGGCCAAACATGAACCTGTTGACTTTGAGCTTCTCTGTGTTAAGGTGCAGAGCATACTGAAGCAGTTCCATAAATCATGCCTCATACTCGGGCACCGTAAGACCCCCCTGTCGTAGCGCGTTGAACTCGTTGAGCTGATGCTCAATGAATTCCTTAGAAAGGTACCTCTCTCAGAACCGTTCCTCGAACAGTTCCCATGACACGTCTTCCACAACCATGTTCAGCTGCGGCAGGAGTGTCTTCCACCATAGAAGAGCGCTCCCCTTCAGTTGAAAGACCGCCATGCAGACCTTCATGTTGGAGGTATAATCGCGAAGTGCGAGGCACATCGCCATATTCTCCAACCATGCCTCGGCGGCTGTGCCGTCTGGGGCGCCAAAGAACTCAGGAAATTTTACCTTCTCAAGTTCATGGTGAATGCTACCTGTGATGGCCAATGCGTGCGAAAGAACCTTAGGGGGTGCCGACACCCTGGCCTTGTCTCTGTCCAAACGGCTGATCAGAGCCTCAGACATGCACTGAAAGGATCTCATCATCCCAAATAACATCACCCACTACTATATGTTCCTGTCTAAACACCTACTTGCCTCCCTGGGGGTTAGACCCCTCAGGCATGGATGCTGCTGGAGGCGTCTCGCCTCCTCCCCTAGCACCCCGCCGTCTGCCTCCGCGATGTCCTCTAACCATGATTACCTGTACGCACACAATCAACTCGATCAACAATAGTATAATAAAACCAACTCATGTCAACGAAAGCTGTAGCGAATCCCAAGTCGCGGGTCGAACCGGATCTGATACCATATGTAACAACCCTCCTAGTTAAGGACAACTACTCTGTCAATAGGTGCAAAGTTTTTTTTTTTTTTGTTAAGTGTGTGCGCGCATGTAGAAAAAACAACCCCCTCGACTCTATGTCACCACTCGAACCAACAAGACGCAAGTAAGACAAACACAATCAAGATGACCCGACATATCACAGTGACAATAAGAAATAAACGACCCTAGACATAAGGTGTGCAACTAGCAGCTGTAAATAGAAAAAGACACTAGGGGTTAGGTATAGTACTATCACAGAATGAAAGAATCCAACAGTAGAGTCGCAGTAGTTGAACTGTGCCATTAAACAGCCCGAGACTGTTGATACGGCTCAGAGTGTGTCACAAGAGTGGAACTGTGCCTTTAAACAACCCGAGACTCTTGATATGGCACTGGATTCCTTTCACTGGATTTACACATAGACATAATACTCAGCTACAAGAGGTGCCTATATCTCGCCCGACGCGAACATACTACGCAATACAATACCACCAAGTACTACAAAATCAGGGACAATCATGACCTCTACGGGAGACGCAAGTCGGGAGGACTCAAATCGACCAACCACTATTGAGACCCGAAGACATCCGTCAAGATCAATTGCACCATTCATTATCATTAACCGATGAACACTTCATCGTAAGGTAAAAACCAATAATCTCAACCCCCATTATTTAGTTATAAGGTCATTTTGAACTAGTTTAGGGACAAGCCATAATGACAAGCATATTGCATTTTCTGTTTATCGCCATAGTTGAGCAGTGATTTCAATATCATAAGGGTAAGCCCTCGAACATTACCTTCTCATGTTATCTTGCCTTCCCTCCCAATTTATTACCATATATTGGAATAACCTAACAACTATTGCATTGCAATTTCGACCTTAGATTAACCTTCAATTTAAACAATTAAAAACCTTGCACATTTAACACCGTCACGGACATTCACTTAAACAATTATTGACATTGCGGTTCAATCATCATCGTTAACATGGCAATTTATAACAAATAATATTAGTGCAATTTTAACAAGTATCACCATTGCTCTTAAGCAATTATTAAGGTTGCAGTTAAGCTTCATCATTAGCGTTCAATCTAAACATTATTAATCATTGTCATTAACAAGTATAAGTCATTGGGAATTAACAAATATTAATAACTCAAGTCAACAATCATCATAACATTGCAAATTAAAGAAAATATTAGTATTGTAATTTAAACAAGTGTTACCATGGCAAATTAAGCAATTAAATTCATTATTTGATAAACATAGTTTAAATAACCACCTAACTATTATCTAAAATTTATATCCCCATTAGGGTTGCAGTTTAAGCTTCATCATTAGCGCTTCAATTTAACTATAATTACGTGCCATTGACACGTATCATCATTGCAATTTTAACAAATAATAATAATTCGATTCGTCTTCTTCATTAACCTTGCAAGTTAAAACAAATATTTTTATTGCAATTTACACAAGTATTCCATTGAAAATTAAGCAAATATTCCATTATATAAATAAGCACAATTTAAATATTAACGCAACTAATTGTCTAATCATATGCCCGACAACAAAAGGTAAAACGTTAACCAACAATAAATCTACAACCCTAGAAATCATCGTAATTAGGGTTTTGTCCAAATATCAACACAATTTATTCCCAAGAATTAATAATCATGTACCATATTCGTTTCAGGCTTATCCTGATGAGTCGGTGTCACGCATTCACAACATGATTATTTTAAGCCAATTATACTTCATAAATCAAATTTGATAAAGATAAGCTCTTACATACAACCAAAATTTGACTAAATAATAAACTGTACATTTCAATAAATAAAATAGAGTTGCCCCTTTATAATTCCGGTTGCAATACAGTGTTAGAGTGATATAAGTTTTTCAACCAAATTTTGATAAAAAAGAATCTCTTATCATACAACCCAAAATTGTACTAAATAATAACCTATAAACTAAAGTTACTCATTAATGCTTTCGGTTGCAATACAGAAATAAATAATATTGTTTTTCTAATCGATTTTGAATGGAAAAGAAGCCCTAGCTGGCAGTTGCATAATTCTTTTATGGCAGTCAGGTCCTTTAATTCCACCAGGATTCCAAACGTTTACCTACACCTGATCGTTATTTCTGTTTGCCATATTATAAGGTAGTTTTGCACTCTAACTAACAACGACTGTTCAACCCAAATTATTGCCAACTTAAAACAGTAGGTGAGGAACATAAAATTGAAATCGAAGGGAGTCCGGGGGAGGAGAGCCCATGAGGGCCTCCGCATGGTTTGTGCAATAGTCGCACTCCCCCATAGCTGATAATAAAAAAAAATACAACAACAAGCTGGGCAGTAATGAAGGTCGTTGCCAGCATTACAAAACTGTTAAAAGGGTAATTGGAGGTCGTGACATTTAAAATGAGCTGGAAGCGACAATTAATAACCAGACAGGGCGGTCATTTGTTTTATCCTGACCCGATATATTCCTTTAAAAAGAACTAACATTGCAATTAAGTACACAAAGGAACAGAATTAAAAAATTGGTTACGTTATGTATCAAAAGATTCAACGCATGGAAAGTATGTACAGTACGCAAATTTTAATTGCCAAAAATTACGATTTCAGGTATACGGCCTTATGATTTCACAGTTGACATTATGCACCATGAATCTGGACAATGGAGTCCTGCATTATTTTAATTGAAGGATTGTATTTGCAAAGAAATAAATAGCTGCCGAAGGAGAATTACTACGGGAACACATAAACATCGTTATCTGTTGCGTTGTTGACCTACATCTGTGGGCGATGGGGGCGTACATCAATGCCTACTTAAATACACATTAAATTTTGCCAAAAAAAGGATAAAATTTTGGGAACGGAGTGCAGGCTATTGAAAGCAAGTGGAATCGAACGTGAGACCCAACCTCATCAATATCATGTCATGCGATAATGTGGGTTCACTTTAGATGCAAAAGGGGGATCAGTGATCTATTCAACTCGCAGAGAAGAGACCATAAAACATCGAAAAGAAGCCTGAAATATATTCCCAAATTTGCAGAGAAGCAAACAACTAAACTTTTGATAACGACAGATCCGACAAACTCCTCTCTTTTTCTGTACATCTAGAAACGATTTATCGGTGTTGACACGAGCCCACAACCCTATAGACTTCAACCTTGTGATAGCTAGGAAATGAATTTATGATTTT
Organism: Picea engelmannii; assembly: GCA_009831015.1. Classification (NCBI taxonomy): domain Eukaryota; kingdom Viridiplantae; phylum Streptophyta; class Pinopsida; order Pinales; family Pinaceae; genus Picea; species Picea engelmannii. Next base: position 254,273 of record ML777251.1, read on the forward strand.
GGGAAGCCCTCTGTAGAAGTTGCCCATTGTGTGTAGAACATCCAATACAAAAGAAAAAGAAACCCTCTAAAAAATTGCCCACCGTATTCAACCCAGCAAATAAAACGCCCATGGAAACGACCATGAAAACACCCAAGGTAAGATGAGAAAAACTATAGACCAAGAACACGCCCACTCTGTACATAAAAATCACCCAAGTCAAACGAAGAGTAACCCATGGTAAAAGAACCCGCCCTAAAAAAAAACGCAGGTCACAAGGAAAACGCCCAGCCATAAATTAAATAGATGATAGTAAAAATGAATTAGCAGTGACCTATGCAATGAAATGCCCATACCATGGAATACCAGAAGCTACAAGTTTACACCAATAACCATTGCAACTACAGATTTTAAACACGAATCACAACAGAACCATTGAAACTACAATTTGCATATTAGCCATTAAAACTACAGTTCATAAACACACGCAACAAGATAGAAATGCCCAGAGATTTACATACCTATGTCCTTAACGCTTGCAGCAAATGATTCTTGTGCTCCTGCAGCTCCTGCTCCAGCTTGTCGACCGCAAAGAACCCACCGATACCTCCCAGCCAAATGCTAGGGGTACTCTTTTTCCCCCTCAGCCCCCCGAGCCGCAAAGGGGCCACACACAATCAGAGAGTAACTAGCTTCTCAGCTCGCCTCCAAGGTTGAACTACCACTCAAGTCTGTTGAGAATCCCCAACTCCTACAAGAAATCAGTCCAGTCTCTAGTCTGGTAGCATAAAAATACCAATCTCAACAAAATTACCCTTCTTTCCCTCTCTCCCTTTCTTTTATCCAGTCTCAAACCCTAATTCCTCTTTTTCTTCGGTTTCCCCCCCTTTTCCCTTTTGATTTTCTTATTTTTCTTTTTAATTTATTTTTTTTATATTATTTCATTTTATTTTTCTTTTCAAAAACTCAAAGAGCATGTGCACTCATTATTAATTTCCTTTTATTTTCACATTCTTAACTTTATTTGTTTACCATTTGTTTATAATATAAATATACATATATATATATTCAGTTTTCTATTTATAAGTATGCATTCATCATTGTAGTTTATCATTATCCATCATTTAAATTTACCATTAATATATATATATATATATATATATATATATATAGGATAAAGAGAGATTAGGGTGATGGCAAACATGTATAGGGGAAAAGTAAGTGTATTACATAAAACAAATAAAGAGGATTTACGGGGAGGGATGGCGATTTAGTAATGTGAACTGGACAAGTAAAAGGGAGATGGATACTAGAAGATCAAGGCGATGGAGGATAGTTTAAAAGTAGACATGGATAATGAGAGGATAATGGTCCGAGTTATTTTTTTTTTTGTTTTTTTTTTTTGNTCTTTTATTAAGGTCACACTAAATTCCCCCCTCCTTTTCTAGAAAAGTCTTAGGCTTAGGGCTTAGATTCTGAGCTAGGCGACGATTGGTTAGGGGAATTTCTTAAGGTTTTACTCAGGTGCTGAAGACTTAGGGTTACCTAGGCTAACCCTTCCTCCACAATAATGCGATGTGCCCTTCAGGACGCACCACGTGCTCCAAGGGTGCCACTCGCCTCTGGAATTTCTTTTGGGCGACGTGCCCTTCAGGACGCACCATGTGCTCCAAGGGTGCCACTCGCCAACTGAGTTTCTTCTATGCGATGTACCCTTTAGGATGCACCACGTGGTCCAAGGGTGCCACTCGCCGACTGGACTAATTGGTAGACCTCTATAACCCCTAGAGTCAACACTCCGCTAGGTGAAATTGTAGGAGACTAAGGGTTCTAAGGAATAAGGCCCCCGCCTTATTGCACACACCTTAGAATCATCGTGAGCGACTATCGTAGTCGGCCCTCACGACATCGTGGGTCCTCTCGAACTAGGTAATTGTTAACCTACAGTTCGAGCCACGGCGGGAGTGCTAGCAGGCGCTGGCAGGGCTGTTGTCCATCCCTCTCCCTCAACCTCTCTGCAATAATGTGTGGCCCCTTTACTCCATGTGTGAGTCTGGTCGGAAAACTATCGTCAGCTTGCATCAACAATAATCATGTCAGAAATGTCAACATCAAATCATCAAATCAAATGAAACATCATAATAAACATATCAACCCAAAAGCACACTCCCTGGCTCAGTTCGGAGTCCAAGGGGGTTCTACCGATGCCTCTACATCCTCAAGGTCAAAAACCCTACACACTCAATAAAAATGAGTCAATAGCACCTGTCTACATCAAATAGTAACACATCATGTCATCTGTCAATCACATCATAATCAAATATAAAAGGTCTAACATAAAAAAGGGTCCATATCACTTGCGAGCAAGTGTCCTCAAATAATAAGTGTTCTTAGTGCACCAGAGCGGGATGTTACAAATTCTAATGTGAAAATACTTTTCATTGGTTCCCTCGCATTCTAACATACAAACACTATACATTGCTTCCTGCATGTGCTAACCTCCACATTGAACACTTTACTTATTTACTAATATTTATTGCAAGATTAAATACTTTACCTTTTAGCTTATTTTTACAATGTTTTATGGAAAACACACTTAACATTGCTTCCCACATATGTTAACTTCTCCATTCAATATTTCAATTATTTACTAATCGGAAGTGTGGAGGTGCAAAAGATATATATGTGAAGAACATAGATATCATCATAGGAAAAATGGATAAGTAAAATATTAAAATTAAAATTAAAATTATGGTCATTAATCAACATTTTTTTTAAGTTAAACATATGGATAAATCACTTTGTCCACTTTATATACTTTTTTCTTATAATAAACATTGTTACTTAAAATAAATTCAAGTCAACTATATTTGTTAACTTAAATATATGCATAAAAAAATTTCATTCTCTCAATATACTTAGATTTTTATAATAAACATTAAACATATCCATAAAAGATTTTTTTTCACTTTCTATACTAATTTTTTTTATAATAAACATTGTTACTTAAAATAGATTCAACTAAGTATCCAGAGTTAGTGGTGGAATCTTAGAAAAACAATCTGCCATAAATGAGTTGGTTATCATGAAAATTACATGGCTTATCACAACATGTGGCTAATATATATTTTCATGGAAGATATATATGTTTAACAATATTTTTTAAGTTAAGAATATGCATAGAAACATTTTGTTCACTTTATATAATTATTTTGTAATATATGTATATGCTTAAAAATTGAAATATCTAAAAAGTTAAAATACTTTCGTTTTAATGTTTTCGGGTTATCAACTTTTACAGGTTGATGGATCGACATTAAATATAATATCAAGGATATCTTATCTTTTCATTTAGTTATATTACGCTACATTATTCATCTCTTTGGCCGAGAACTCTAACCACTTTGTTTTCCACAATTCTAATGTGCAGATACTATGCATTGATTCTCGCTCATCCTAACCTCCAAACACTTTACATTACTTCCCGCATATGTTAATGTCTCGATTGAACAATTCATTTATTTACATTGTTCTCAGATATGATAACCTCCCCATTGAACACTTGATTTATTTACTAAGTTTTACTCCACATTAAACAGTTTACCTTTTTTTTCATTTTTCTAAATTTTTCTTTGCTTCCCACATATGCTAACCTCCCCATTTAAAATTTCACTTATTTACTAAATTTAAATAGAAAAATTATTGCACACAAAAGTTATATTGTATTTTATTATCATCACATATTTATACATCAAGTTTAGGCTTAAGATAAATAGTGTATCTTACCCATACAATCCATTTAGTTGAGACAATATCTCAACCAGACACATAAATATGATCTAGATCTAACAAACTCCTAAACAAACATATCATATAGAGATTACAATAACTAATATATTATATGATGAAGAATATCAAATATTAAGCACAAGACAAGTAGGAGTTAATATTTCCAACACCCTTCCTTAACAAATACTTTTCTTAATCTTTTATTTCATTGAATCTTCATCAACATCCTTATTCAGTTATGAATTCTCTAAACTAAGATCCATTACAATCATCCATTATGAGCTACCACTTGATCCATTGAATATATCATTGCTTCATGTCATCAATTTCATATTTGTAATGACTGGACTACTAGCCATTCTATTGGCATACTTCGATGCATTGAAATAAATAGATCATTGTATTCACCAGTTATCTAGGAAATAATTCTAAATATTGAATGTATATAGAAGTCAATCTTACAAAATGACACCTTCATCTATATTCATCATTGTCTATATTATACAACCTCACAATAACACAAATATCATAAAATCTAGATACAGATTAATGACAGTTTTCTTGGGGCACCACATTAGCCAAGAACTATAAACTTTTTAAGTTATGTTACCTTTTTTAAAAAGAATTTAGACATAACCAGTGGCAATGTTCTTGGGGCACCACATTAACTAAGAACCACAAGCTCTTCGACCATGTTACACAAATTGTTCAAATATTTCACAATTTCTCCTCTCACTTTAGAGATACATATTCACATATTTGCACTAATATAAATGTACAATTATAAAATACATCCATTTACCCAATAAACGAAAAAATATGTTTTATTATAAAAAAATCCCACATATTTATGAAAGCTCCAAAGTCAACTAGCAATGTCGTAATATTCCTTTCCAATGCTAATGAATCTCAATTTTTAGGTCAAATCTCAAGAAATTCAATTTCCTCGCAAGCTAGTTGTAATACAAATCCTAAGCGGAGCTCAAAGTAGATGAAATTGTTTTGCTAGTACTAGAATTAGCTTTACTGACCTTAATATTGTTAAAAACTCTAATCATAGTTCGTTGGTTTACCTAACTATTATACAGTTACATAATGGTTATGATATTTTTATATTATATATGTAAGTCTATGCACATGATTATTTTTCATTGATGATTATAGAGTATTCCTTTTCTGCCAATATTCTATTTATCTATGTTCATCATGGTTTCTTGATTGCTTCCGTTATTTCCATTATGTTTCTTCATTTTTCTTCATTGTGAATTTAACAGTGGTATCATAGCATGAATATGATCTTATGGGCCTGATAGTTTATCAAATAATGTTTATAATCAAATATATGTTTAATAGAAAGCATAACAGAGGACACACTCAATGATTTTGTACCTAGATGGTGAATGCCTATGGTGATTGAATGAAGATAATTTATTGTTTTTTTCTTGGTTTCAGTTATGGAGAATGTGACATTGTGGTTTCCATATGCAAGAAGATGATGCGAACTCTTGATTTTTTCAAAGTGGTAATCATTGGCATGCTCTCCATTATATCCATGTTTTTCACCTCTTCCTGTAAGCCCTTTGTGGTTATAGCGGAAGAAGAGGAATCACGGACTTGGTGAAATAAGTAAGAGAACATTGTTTCTAAAGGATAAACAACCCTACCTTCAACATAGAACACTACCCTCAATAGTGGTCATGGTGAAAGAAGCAAGAGAACTATTTCCAATTAGACACTCGATCATATTGCTCGATGATCTGATATTTATTGGCACATATAGCAATAACCCTCGAGAAATTATTGTGAAAAGTCACAGGAGAAGATGGTGTGTTAGGCGAGAGACCATACTATGTTCTTAGATAGAGTTAGACGCAACTGAATAAAGCAAGTGTTTGGTTCTATGTAATGTCTAGGAGCCTGTGAAAGACGATGTTGCAGAGAGAAAAATGTGTGAGTTGTAGAGAGGAAGTAGAAACCTCCAACCAAGTCGTAACACATTGCATAGTGGAAGTCATGTTTTGGTGCAAGACATTATGTTATGGTTGATGACAGCAAAGGTCTTCATGGACATAATCCTTTAGTGGGAACAATATGGAAAATATTAGATCAAGTTGATTAAGCATGGGGACTCACTTTACCGCTTCAAAACCCTAAGTGATAGTAAGAAATCACTCATGTTTTGGTACAATATATGTTTAAATATATGTTGAAATAGTCACCCTCATTTGATTAGTTCAATATATATTGAAATAGTCACTCATTACATTTCATTTTAAGATATATATTGAGATAGTTGCCCATCGTATATATATTTAACATATCAGTTGAATATATTTAACATTGTATTTGTTGACAAACCACCAAACATTGATGTTTGAGTGTATGAAATTGAATGTTTGGGTGTATGAAATTGAATGTGGTAAAGAGGCAGATATATATATGCTCAAAACATTGTGTTAAAAGAAATACCAAGTTTTTTGGATGTCAATTTTTGTTTTAAAAGAAAGACTAGGTTTTGTATGGAGGAGTTTTATCCATTGATTGTAATTGGAGTTATAAGGGTTTTTATTTTTTCTTGAACATGTAAAAGTGTTATAAGGGGTTTTTTTAAGTTTTTAAAAGGAGTTATAGGATCATCCTACATAATAAAATTGCATATTTGTCTTTGCATGACACACTCGAAATTGAATAAGGGGCTCTTAGGATCTTTGTGTGCATCTAAGTCATTGGTTATCCTGTATTTTTTGGCATTCATGCAACAGATGATCGCTCTTGGCATGAACAAAATGATACAGAATTAAACTTTGTGGCATTAACATATAGACATCTCTCATCCATATTCTGCATAATGGCAAGAATTGAAGAATATTAACAATATTGCACACATTAATTAACTCAACTCTAGAATCTACAAGTGCAATAAATAAGTGCACACTTAGTACAATGATTACGTGTTTACAAGTAACGCACTAGAAATTGGATGTGTTTTTAACAAAACAAAATGACATCAAGGATAAAAATAATGAAGACGTTCAATTGCTTAGTGATGGCAGTCATAAACATGAAGATGAGTTGGATGAATTCCTTATGTCAGAAAAAAGTTGTGGATAAATGTGGAAAAGAAATTAGAATTGTTCGACCATGGGAAGAATTACACTTTAAACAAAATCAATATGGACTAGGATATGAAAAGGATGCTGACAACCTTTTTCATATTCCTAATTATAGAAAACCTATTTTCTTTGTAAGTGGAGTTTTTTTTAATGATGATCAAAAGACAAAGCTTGAGGAACATGTACAAGATATTGTTGATAATAATGAACATGATGTTGATGTTTCTACAGTTATTCCATATTTTTATGATCAATTGGATAAAGAACCCATACAGTGGAAACAATGTCATCGGTTTGGGCGTAATAAGTCAAACTGTTTTGATCTTCACCCATGCTGATTTTGTGGGAAGACAAATCACTCCTTAGTAAGGTGTCTAAAGAGCAAGCGAAAACATATTTATTTTGAATTGTTAGGGAATTGGCGTTGGCATTTGGAAGCCAATTTATTGGAGCATTCTTATCGACGGATTTATACACGAGTACAACCATTCTTGATTGGAGATATTTCTACAGTTGATGAACATGAATGTTTTTCATGATTGGATGATATAGGGTATGATTAGGGCCCAATTGATGTAGTGTTATTAGTTCAATATCGAGTTTTCAGACTCCATCAAAATATGACTTGATTACCCTTTTCCATAGTTTCTTTATCTAGACTTCTCACTTTTCAGTTGACATGGGGGGAATTAGTGAAAAATGTCAGACTTCAAGTTTCGAAGTATACCTTTGATTTGCAGTTCATTCAAGACTTGTCTATGTCCTGTATTCTCAATTTGTTTCTGTTCATAATATGATTGCGTGTCTGTTCAGATTATGATTGTAATTGGGTGCATGATCGGTTGTACCCGACACCCCTAAGAGTTGTAAGTCTTTCTGTAGGTTGTTGTATTCCCCATCTATGTAGTAAGTTATGTTGAGTGAGGAAGTTGTATTCCTCTTTTCCATAGAGAGGATGTTTGTGTAGCTTGATGGTGTATGAGAGACATTGAATCTTTGATTAAGGGGGGGGAATATGAGATAGTAATATAAGATTGAGGGACCAAAGTATGTGAACAAATTATCAAATAGGAAACAAGCATGCAACCTTCTCACAAAAAAATGAGTGAAGTCAATGAAGTTGATAATGATCATATGATAGATTAGTGTTTCTCTCTTCATCCGTGTATACATTGTGAAAGCGTACACATTGTTCCAGTAGCTTACACATGTGTTGAATCTCTTCTTGGCTATACTTGTGAATGACAGTCAAGCGAATTTAAACCACTTGTCCCTAATAGGGGGACAATTTAAATTTTTCATTCAGGTTATACTTGTGAATGGATCAACAAAATCTAAACCGATTGTCCCTAACAAGCAGGAAATCTAAATTTTTCAATCGGGTTCCAAGTTTGATTTAGTGCTTCTGAACAAATGATCAAGTATGCAACCTAGTTCATGGTATGTAGTCTTGTTCATGAACATATTGTTGTTGATATGGTTTGTGGTAATCCTAAAACCATTCATAGTTTGTGGTCAACTTAAAACCACCAATTAAGCAGAAGACATGAAGTTACGCTTGTTACATTTTCATATTTTTGAGCCTTGACCTCTTTTTAGTTTATGGTCAACCTAAAACCATGCCATTTAGTAGAAGACATCATCTTCTGCAACAAATTCGGTTTGTGGTCATCTTGAAACCACCAGTTTGGTTTGTGGTCATCCCGAAACCACCAAATGAGTTTGTGTTCACCCTTAAACCACTAATTTAGTAGAAGACACCAACTTCTGCTATTTTTTCAAGGTTCAGAGAGAATCTTCAACCAACCCTTTGAATATTCGGTTGACACATGTGATTGTCAAGTAGTGGTTCAAGTAAGAACAAACTTATGATAAAGGGGGGATGTTAAAAAATCTAATCATAGTTCATTGGTTTACCTAACTACAGTTACATGACAATTATGGTCTTTTTGTATTATATATGTATGTCTATGTACATGATTATTTGTTCATTGATGATTATTGAGTATGCCTTTTCTGCCAATATTCTATTTATCTCTTTTTATCATGGTTTCCTGATTTCTTCAATTATTTCCATTATGTTTCTTCATTTTATTCATTAGGAATCTAACAAATATAACACAATATAGTAAAAGAGAAGAAATAAATCTTTTCGAGATTGAACAGTGAGATCGCCATGACTATGTTCCTTAAAACTCTAAGGAATGGAATGAAAGGGAATCTCATCGCTGCTTGTTACTTGCTAACAATGATAGCAAGTGTTATTTTATCATGGACCCTCTACGTTCGGTCTTGTTCTCCTTATTTATCCCATACTCGGCACGTTTATGTTCATCGTGACTTTTCTCTTCACAAGAATGGTCACTACACGAGCATGGATGGACAAACAAACAGTGATCAAACAACGATTTACTCTCATATATTCTTGGGCCTCAACCACTCTCAGCCAAACATCTGACTTACTACATATTCTTCAGCTTCAACGACACTTTCAACCAAATTACTACATATATACATATTCTTGGGATTCAACGACACTTTCAACCAAATTACTACATATTCTTGGGATTCAAGGACACTTTCAGCCAAACATCCAACTTACTGCACATTCAACATTTTAATTTTTCATTTATTTTTACAATGTTTTATTTTAAATATTATTACTTATTTTTATAAACAATAATATTTTTTTTTATTGTATGAATTTCCTTTAAAAAAATATTATTCATTTCATATGCATTTAACTATATTAAATTTCATTGTTAAACATTTATTTCCCAACTAACTCTCTAGAAACTCCCCTTGTCCAACATTGGTTCTGGGTGTTTCCATTTAGGGAAGATTTTTTTTAACATTAACTCCTCATATGACCGAGGGCTAAGAACTAGGCGCTCTAGGGATTTGGGCATTTTAAAACCTCATATTTTCTGAATGGGCGAACTGGAGAATAGGACAATAGTTCAACGGTCCTCGTTTATTTGAGATCAACTACTCATATTTCTCTCTTTGCTAAGCAATTAATCTAAATTAAATAGATAAAATATGAAATTGCATTTTCTTATTTAATTATAATTAATGTCTTTTAAAAAAAATATAATTATTTTTATTTAATTATAATAAATGTTACTTTAAAAAAAATTATACTTGTCCTTTTTAATGTAAAATTAAAACTTAAATGTCATTTAAAAAAAAATTATAATTACTTCTTCTTAATGCAAAATCAAAATTTAAATGTAATTTTTTTATATATAATATTAAAATTTAAATTTCAAATAAAATGTTTAATTTGAAACTTAAAATTAAAATATAAATTTCTTCAAATACCATATTAAATTTAAACTCTCTAAAAAAACCTTTGATCATACCTAAAACTTTAAAGTCTCAAAATTAGAATCAATATTACAATTTAAAATCTTTCTTTTAAAAATTGAAAAATCTTAATTAAAATTTCAAATGTTCCTTAATTTTCAAATTAAAATTAGATAAAAATGTTTTTTTTTAATATCTTCCATTTTATGTTTTATGTAAATTATTATTATTATTATATGTAAATATTACATATACTTACCTTATTATTTCAATCAGAATAGAGTGATAAATAGATTGAGAACATATCCATTTAAAAAGGTCTTTAACTACTAGAAATATGAGTAATATGAATTAGGACAATATAATAATAATAATAATAAAATAATATTAATAATGCATTTTTAAGGTCACAGCTAAGCCAAACATCTAATTGGTGTATAAGATCCCTTTGTTTATGAGACAAGGGACTCCCTCTGCCTAACGATTTGACTCGTAAAGTCTATTGAGGTATACATACTCTACCCCCCTCTGGATTTGAACTTGTGACCTCTTAAGAGGAAACATTCATAAAAACATTCTATTTAATAAAAAAGAATAAAAGAAACTCATTATATCATAATAGAGTGATAGATAAATTGAAAACATATACATTTAAAAAGTTCTTTACTATTAGAAATATGAATTAGGTCAATATACAATCATAAGCACATTATATTTAATTAAAAAGATTGGAAGAGACTCATTATAGGATAATATATATTCATAAAGACATTTACTTAATAAAAAAAATTGGAGACTCATTTTTTAGATAAATAGAAAAATGAAAAGGGAACATCACATTTTTTATGAGCTATTAAATATGTTTTGGAGATCTTCAAATTTTGGGAGGATGTGTTTTGATTACAACAATTCATTCTAATAGTACATTTTTTTTAGATAAGTAGACAAATGAAAAAGAAACATCAAAGATCTCTAAATTTTAGGAGGATGTGTTTTGATTACAACATTCATTTTAATAGTACAAAATAGTAGAGGTATCAAACTACTTCATAAACTAGATTTATTTTCATACTTGTACTACATTAATAAACAAAATTAAGAGGAGACAAATAGGATCTAATACACAATTGAGATAAAAAAATATATCTTGTAACCTGAAATACCCAAAAGCACTTTAGGACTTCTTATTGCATGTGTGTATACAAACACACAAATAGAGATATTTAGTTATCCTACATTAAATTCAATATTTTTATTTTTTATTTTTTGTAAAATATTATATTGGGCCAACATATGCAACAAACACAACATAACTAACATGAAAGAAGAAGGGATTTGTAAAATTGTTTTTAATTCTAGTGAGCAGCCTAAGCATTTGCAACATATTTGAATATAGGAGAGAGACACAATATTCATTCAAATTGTAGTCCTATAAAAAATTATAGGATAAGAGAAAATAAAGAATTCATTCACCCTACTCTAAAATATTAAAGACATCTTTTTATTTTAACCAGTTTAAAAAGAAAATCAATATTGCTAAAATAAAAAAACTCACAATCTAGTAGATTTTAACAATCGTTCTCATAATAATTATCATTATAATACTTGTATGTACAAAATCAAATGGATTATTTTAAATGATTTCAAATAAAATCATGATATCATAATTTTTTTTAATAAATCATTATCATATTAAATATCAATATTATCATTATAATACTTGTATATGATGATTAACGTCCACTAAGACTTAATTGGTCTATCAGACGTTAAGAGGGTAAGTGATTACTTGTGATTCTTTAGAATTTTGTTTCCATGCTCGAAAAGCATTAAGAGAAGCTTTCCAAGATCACCATACTTTTGTTGAGTTAAGAGGCTAGGAAGGTTGGCAGTGTGATCAATATTTTGAAAATGAGATCTAATATGGGTATAGGCTGGACAATCTAAGAGAAAGTGATTTTCATCTTCAACCTTCTTAGTGTCACAAAGGTGACACACTCTTTCATCCCATGGCGTTTTATGAATTGACCAAAGCCCAATTTCACTATGGAGCTCGTGAGAATTTGTTCTTATCTTAGCAATTCTTATTTTTTTCTTTACACTTGGTAAAACAGATAGATAATTTTGATCTTCTAGATTAGGGTTGATTACATCTTTATAATACCTTAATTTTCTTTTTTCCTCTAACTCTTTGTAATGTACCCTCAACCGTTACGACTGGTGCGATGTACAACCGGTAAAAGCACATTTATATATTATTTTATTATTTTTCTACTTTTGTGCAAGGTTTAAAAAAAACTCTTCTCCCTAACATGCAAAATATAAAAGGCTTGAGTGAAGTAAATTAGGCTTCCTTGATGTACAACATCTAATACTTTTCTTAGGGTTGCGTAACATGCACTGACCTTAAAATTAATGGTACACAAGTGATAATATAATTTCTTGTGAGTGATTAACATAATTTAACAAGGTGGAATCATTAAATGAAATGCTTGTTAAGTCATTAAAATAAACTAAGCCTTTTTCTCAAGGTAGTTCCTAAGAGAATCATCAATAAACAAGGAAGTCATTGGCATTATTTCCTTGAAATTCCTATTGAGTATGTAAGTAGTGAAAAATATTAAAACAAGTGAGAAGGTTTAATCAATTACTTCTAAGAGAAGTTATTCTTAAGAGAAGGTAATGAGTGCTTAAATTTGATTACAAGGTAAGTGGAAAAACTCTAAAGTTTAACTTATTGAACAATCCTTTTTAAACCAAAATTCTCTTTAATATTTAAATCCCTTCCTTTATCAAACTAAAAGTAACCATTTAAAAATCATTCTTTTTCAACAGAACTTCTTATTTTAGTAAACATTCATTGTCATCACTGAATTAATAATTAAAAATCATTCCTTTTTCAACTAATCCTATTTATAATTAGTACTCATTCCCTTTTTCACTTTCTTATTAGTCCATCCTTGTTGGAAAGTAATTGAAGAAGCAAGTTAATGATAAGTGGAGTCACATTTTAGCAAGGAAATAACGTGAATAAATGTTTAATCTGCGGTAAGATTTAAATCCATCATTTTCTTAACGTTTCCATTGATTTGAATTAAAGAGAAAGGGATTTATCCAATACACTTCAGGTCGGCCAATAAACAAATTGTAATTTACTACCGGATGGGATTAACCAATATTTATCAACATTATCAACAGAAGGAATTGAACCAGTAAATCAATATTATCGATAGAAAGGAATCAACCAATATCATTGATCATTATCTACAATAGAATGGGTTTAACCAAATTAGCAAAAATGCAGTGCAACACTCAAGGGAAAAAGTAGCCACAGTTTGAAGGTGAATCGTGGTCTTTCCGACAAGCGAACTCATGATTGAACAACTAAAATCATGGGTGAATTCTATAGCAACAAAGTCAGCGTTTTTAGCAAAACAACAAGGGCGTTAATAGCGAGAGGGAAATGGTTGGGAACCACAATCCGTGGGCGTTAAGTCTGGTAAAATCCTATGTAAAAAAAAAGGGAGTCCGTGATTATCAATCATATAAATCCCAGCAATACAGAACCCAAAGGAAATACATTTGTGTTAACAACAATATTGTCCCACTTAAATGGTAAACATTTCATGCTAAAATTACATCATACAACAGTCACCTTTAAAGTCAATCGTGGGCAATCACAGGAAGAATGCAACATCGATCATATTAAAAAAAAATAGTTGTACAGGAAAGTAACATTTTTATGCGTTAGAGAAATGATGCCTACCTTCAAGTATTGTGGTGTGTTTATTGGGCTGGGATATGTTAGGTGCACACTATCATAGAGATGTTCTACTTATCAGAGTAATGGAGATGGGTTCATGGTAATATCAGGACTAAACACATCACAGATTTGGCTTACTTATCAGAGTAATGGAGCGTTGTTTATGGTAAATGTAACCATGCAACAACAGTCTCACACCACCTTTAGAGGTCAAGTCGTAACCACTCAACACCGCGTGGTCAACCAGACACCAATACACTACACCATAAGGGAAAAATGTGGGCATTAAGGCAGTAACAAGAAGGAGGTAAAATCTGAGGTAATAAAGCGTGGTAATAAGATCTGGTAATAAACCCGTGGTAAACAAAATCATGGTGTATACAACAAGCTCAGGAAAGCGGTTTAAAGAAAAATTGTGGGCGTGTTTATGAGTGGAAAATGGTGATCGTTTATACAGCAAAATTCTTGCATCCTTTAATTGCAAATTGAGGGCATTAACCAGGAACAAATAGTAGTAAACTTTTATGCCAAACGCAGTCTTCTTCAAGGGAAATCGTCTCAAAAATAAAAATGAAATATAGACAGAGAATTTAATTTGTTTTTCCATTTCCAGGATACGCAGACCAAGAATTACAGAATCATTTGTCCAAATCCATTCTACCAAATAAAATACGCAGACTTAGAAATTAAATTGATTTTCCATTTTTAGGATGCCAACATAGAAACACAGATTTGAAATTACATCTTTTACATTCCAGGATACCAACATAAATTGCAGACTGAAATTAAATTTTTTACATTACCAGGATACCAACATAAATTGCAGACTGAAATTAAATCTTTTACATTACCAGGATACCAATCCAACGTAGACAATAGTATGTTAACACAAATATCCAATGAGATAAGTCATTGAAGATGTCGCAGGGATAAACCAACACTGATACAAGAAATCCATATGCAGAGGTACTATGCTAGAAGGCATAAGACAAAAGTAATCCAAGGGAAATAATGGAGCTAGATGACTGACAGGAATTCCCTTCACTCATCATCCTTGCACATAAAAGAAGGGCGTTGAGATCCATAAGTCTATTAACTTCGAGGCGATGACCGTAGATTAGGATCTTGACCGACTGTTCAGGCGAGGACTGGTGAGCTAGGGACAAAGGATAAACAACCACAAGGTCACAAACAAAAAACCATAAGGTGGTCAAGACATGTGGGGAAACGAAGGCCATGGGAGTCAATCAGTCATCGAGCTAGGCTAAGAAAAATTTCAGTCATCAATATAAAAAATCAGTTTACTTACTCCATTAAACATGCAGATCCAAGCATAAATCCTACAACAATCTACCATACAAAAATGAAGAGAGCATATCGTTGCCTAATCGCCCACTCTGAGTGACGTCCCATGCGCTCCATGCAACTCCCGCTTGCCTACCGACGAGACTTCACCGGTACCTCCCAGCCAATGTTAGGGGTACTCTTCTTCCCCCTTAGCCCCCCGAGCCACAAAGGGGCCACACACGCTATCCAAAGATTCAATTAGCTCCCATCTCGCCTCGCAAGGCCGCGCTACCACTCCTCACCGAGCTTGGCATCCCAACTCCCACAAGCAAGTAAGTCAAGTAGAGATTTCTATAGCGTAACATTATGCAAATCGAAGAGATGATTCCTCCATCTCCTCCCTTCATTATATAGAGTTTCAAAGTCCCTTACTTTCCTAAAATCTCATTTAATTAAGTTTTTAAAAATTAAATAATAAAAATTCCTCCCCGTACAAGTGTCACCCATCCACTTCATCCCTCCACAATTTATTTTTTTTAATTAATTAATTCCCCTTATTTCCCTCACCCACCTAGATTCACTCCTAGAATTGTTCCTAGGTTTCCCCAAATTCTCTTACAAGTTTTAATAACTTTCCCCATTATCAATTTGCTAGTTCAGTTTTAAATTAGAAAGTTCTTAATGGTAGATACCTTACTAAGTTTGACTTTCTGGTTTTTTTTTCCCTTGGGTTTCCCTTTTCTTCTTAAGTTTCCCTCTTTTCCTAGTTTCCTAAATATTTTAGATTTCCCTCTTTACCCTTTTTAATTAGGACTCAAATTGGAAGGTGTAGAAATTAACCCCCTTTTTCGTTTTTCCCTTTTTAGTTAATAATTTTAAATTATCATAAAAAAAAATAAAACAATTATCCCCCCTTTTCTTAAATTTTACCCTAACATATTTTTATGAATTATTTAAATTGCTTACCCCCTTATTGTTACAAGATTTAACGAAGAGTATAATTATTATTTATGTTGTTTTTATTTTTATTTTATTTTTAAATAGATAGCTAAAATTTTACCACTAGCATAATTTATACTTAGACCTTAAATTTTTGTATTGTGCGACATTTTATTAGGGAAATTGTTTTTTAATAGTTATTAACGCGTTATTCATCCTAAGTCCATCTAGGTTCATCATTTATCATCAATAGCACGATGTGCCCTTCACGACGCACTAGGTGCTCCAAGGGTGCCACTCACCTTAATTTGTTTCCCTTGCGTGACATGCCCTTTAGGACGTGCTATGTGCTCCAACGGTACCACTCGCCTCTTTCCATTTTTCTTGCGTGACTTGCCCTTCAAGATGCACCAAGTGCTCCAAGGGTTCCACTATCCTCTTGACTGGCTTCCTAGACATCAAAACCCCTGGAGTCAATACTCTGCCAGGTGAACTTGTGGGAGACTAATTGCCTCTAAGGAATAAGGCCCCCACCTTATTCCGTGCCCATTAGAATCATCATGAGTGACTATCACAGTCCGCCCTCACAGAATCATGGGTCCTCTCGAACTACGTAAACGTTAACCTACAGTTCGAGCCATAGCGGAAGTGCTAGTAGGCTGTGGCAGGGATGTTTTTCACACCTCTCCCTCAACATCTCTGGTAGTCATGCGTGACCCCTTTACTCCACATGTGAGTCTGGTCGACAAGCTATCGTCAGCCCGCATCATCAACGAATCATGTCAGAAGATATCCATATAATATGATCTAATTAGATGCACTAATATCATAGTAAAACAATCAAACACCAATGGTACACTCCCTGACTCGATCTAGATTCCAAGGCGTTCCATCGATGCCTCTACATCCTCGAGGTCAAAAATCCTGCACACTCAGTAAAATTGAGTCAATAACACTTGTCTATGTCAATGCAGTAAAATAACATGTCATCAACCCATAACACCTCATAATCAAAATCAAAAGTTTTAATAGCATAATAATTCATATCACTTGCGAGAAAGTTTCCTCAAAGAATAAGTTCACTCAGTGCACCAGAGCGGGATATTATATACACCCCCTCTTGGTCTAAACTTCATCCTAAATTTTCACAGTATAAGTGCCGAAATAATGTGTATCACAGTATCATAATTCTATCTATTAAACAAAAATGGAAATTGTTGGCGCATATCATATGCATCCTCCTAGGTCGTCGACTGTGGACTATAGTTTTCACACTAGACCTTGACCTGATCTACTATTCGACATCATAGCTGTCGAATGTGATGATCTAATATGCGAATTGGCTCAGCCATGAGCACCCCCTTGTCCAATACCTTCAAGCAACTCATGTCAATAACATGTGTAGGATCACTAATATAATGGCTCAAAACAGATACATGAAAAACATCATGCATACACCTCAAAGAATCAGGTAAGTCTAGTCGATAGGCCATGGGCCCCTTTCTCTCCACAATATTGAAAGGTCCCACTAACCTAGGAGAGAGTTTATCTCCCTTTACAAACTTGATCAAACTCTTATGTGGTTTAACCTGCAAGAGGACTCGATCGTCGACCTCATAACTACGGTCAACACAATGTGCATCACCATAAATCTTATGTCGATCCTGCACTTATTTAATCCTTTGTCTTATTGATTTCATTTTCTCTTCCATTTCTTGGATCGCTTCTGGTCCCACAATGACCCTATCCTCAAGCTGATCCCAACTCAAAGGCATCCGACATGGTCGCCCGTAAAGAAACTCGAAAGGCGCCATCTTAATGGTGCTTTGTCAACTATTGTTGTAAGCGATCTCCACCAGTGGTGAGAATTCTTCCCAACGCTTTTGTTGGTCCATGATTTACATGCACAACATGTCCTCCAAGGTCTAGTTTGTTTGTTTGGTCTGCCTGTCATTCTCTAGGTGATACGCCATATTGAAGTTAATTTAGGTTCTCAAGGCCTCTTGGAAACTCGTCCAAAATCTTCCAGTAAACACCGATCCTCGATCGGATATAATCCTCTTAGGGACTCCATGCAGCCTCATAATCTCACTGATGAAAACCCTAGCTATGTCAGGTGCTTAATACATTGTACACACAAGAATAAAGTTATAACTCTTCGTCAGAGTGCCTACTACTACGAAAATCGAGTCATGTATCCTTGCCATCAGTGGCAATCCAACAATAAAATCCATAGAAATAACCTCCCATTTCGATTCCAGAATAGCGTGTGGTTGAATTAATCCTTCTAGGTGTTTACTTTTAGCCTTTACCTGCTGACATTCTAGACATCTGGCCACATAGTTAACTATGTCTTCCTTCATTACCTTCTAGAAGAATAAGGGTTTAAGGTCTTCCCTCATCTTCATGACTCTCAGGTGAGCCATGTCAACTTCTCTATGAGCCTCGCTCAAGATAAACATCTTCAACTCGTCATTCGGCGGTATGTAAATCCGATTTTTAAACCTCAATAATCCATCGTCATCAAACGAAAATCCTTGAAATCTTGGTACCATGATTGTGTTTTGTCTGATAAAACCCTTGGCCTCTTTGTACCAGTCATCGTCATGCTGTAAAGTTAGAATCATTTCATGCAAATTCATCTGAAGAGGCAACACCGAAAATATGTGTGGCATCCAACTCAATGCATCTGCCACTTGGTTCACTGTTCCTTTTATGTATGTAATCTCGAAGTCGTACTCCCTAAGCAATTCTGACCAACACCATTGTCGTGCGTTCAAGTTGCTTTACGTAAAGATGTGTTGTAGTCCACAGTGATCAGTCTTTAGTTCACATTTTCATCCAACAAGGTAGTGTCTCCAAACCTTCAAGGCATATATGATGGCTAAAAACTCCAAATTGTGCATCACGTAGTTCTCCTCATGCCTTCTCAGTTTCCTCGAGATGTAAGCGATCACTCATCCATTTTGCATCAAGACCCCGCCTAAGCCTTCCTTGGATGCATCAGTGCATACCAAGAAGTCCACATCCATGTCAGGGACCTTTAGTATTGGTGTTGTTCTCAACAACTCCTTAAGCATCCGAAATGCTTCCGCGCATTTCTCGGTCCAAACAAACTTCTTATTTTTCTTCTGCAGTTATGTGATTGGATTTACTATCGTCGAAAATACCTTGATGAACCATCGATAGTATCCCACTAAACCCATGAAGCTACACACTTCCAGGACATTCGTCGGCATAGGCCATTCCATAATAGCCTCAAACTTTGCTAGATCCATGGAGAGGCCTTCATCGGAGATGACATGCCCTAAGTAGTGAATCTTCGATTTATAAAATGAGCATTTGGACAACTTCCCATACAATTTGTGGTCTCATAGAAACTGTAGTACCAAGCGCAAGTGCTCGTCATTCTCCTCCATCATCCGAGAGTAAATCAAAATATCATTAATGAATACTTAGACGAACTTGTCCAAGACCTCGCAAAACATCTCGTTCATCGAACTCATAAATACCCCTGGGGCATTTGTCAGTCCAAATGGTAAAATAGTAACCTCGTAATGTCCAAACCTCATCTTAAAGGAGGTCTTAGGGACATCATCCTCCTTGATCCGTAACTGGTGATACCCTGATTGTAATTCGATCTTTTAGAACACAGTCACACCCTTCATCTGATCAAATAGATCATCAATCCTCCGCAATGGTGATCTAGAATTGGATCCAGGAACCTGACAGGGCTCAAAAAGGCTAAAAAATGAAAGTGTTCGAAATCTGACGAAACCAACGCCATTGCATCTGTCTTGTCTTCTTGATTATGGCCATATATTTACTTCATCAAATGGGCTTCGTTTGCAAAAGGTATCGTGTTTTGTCCAAAAACCCAAACAGGAAAAAAAAATGGGTGACTGTACAATCCGTAGAGTCTGTACAGTGCCACATGGCAGGCTAACTATATAGGTCGTATGGCTGTATAGATGCCGTGGAAACTTCTGGTGATGACACATGGCAGGTGATGGAGCACATGACAGGTACATTTGGACCAGTTAGAGGGTGACACATGTCACCACTGTAAGGGTGACATGTGGCATAGGCTAACGTGGCATGGATGACGTCAACAGGTTGACTAGGAAGGTACGGTGACAGGTGGTAGAGTACATGGTAGGCAGGTGGATGAATCAATGCTCGATAAGTGGAATCATTCTCTGGTTTACGTGGCCCAGTCATGGGCTTCCACATGGCACCCTATGGTTGGCTCTCCGGTTTATTCAAAATTGGTTGGAGTCCACAAGAGTCAAACCCCCAACCTCCTCCTCCAAGCTACGGAGTGGTAGGACCGGGCTAACTGCCTGCTCCACATTGTTACTTAATATATGTATTGCATTTGATTTTATTTAAAATGAATATGTTGAAAATGGCGCAAAAAAGGAGGGGGCTGGGGCTAAGTCGTAGCTCGTGGTCGCGTAACCTCCATATACCCAGAGCACGGGGTTTAACATGCGCGGGAGTTGGATAAGGGCCATCCCTTGGACCCCGCACCAACATGTAACCACCACCAATGGAACCGGGGCCTATCCACCAAATTTGGGCATGGGGATTAAGTTTGTTAGCTCACGGCCCTATGCCTATGCCCGAAGACTAGGAGCCACGGACAGGGGGCTAGTGCATAACGGATGGAGCGCCTGGCCACATGGCCATCCACCATATGACCAAGGGCGCGCAAGCTTGGGGGTTGCACCCAAATATTCATGAAAAGTGGGTTTTTTGTTATATAGTTCTGATTTTTATTTGATTTTAGCCTGTTATTAATGGATTTTGGTCATTTTTGGGAGATATTGGATATTTTTGGAGCCCAAATTTTGGGAGGAAGTTGGGGAAGGATAAACAACTTCAGATATATAAAAACTAGGCATGTTTGAGGCCATGGAGGATGGTCAAAGTAGAGTTGTGCTGAAGGGAAGCCGAGCCAAAGACATTTTTATGCAGGGAAGCTATTGAGGAGCAGACGCTTGCGGGCCATTTCTGGGAGATCCAGACATCCGTTTTGCATGTCGTTTTCTTTGATGGGTTCTAGAGATCAGGAAGAACATGATTAGATCAGTCTTGTAGCCAATTGGCACTGCTGCGGTGTATTTTTGAGCTTTTGAACAGAAATAAAGAAGCCTCCCCCACAGAGACCAAGGCCTGGAGACATAGGCAATGTTGTGACGAACTGTGTTATCAATCCTCATGTTATGGTTTGTTGTTTATTAATTCATTTCAGATCTGAATATGTGTATATGGCTGTCATAATTCCTCTATTTTCCTCATTCTTTCATTAATCTTCTCATATGGTTAATTAACACATGCAAATTAAAAAAACTCAACCATAGTCATTAAAAGATCCTACGGATCAAGTGGTATCAGAGCCAGGTGACATTTGGATTTGAGTTTTGCATGTTAACCAAGGAAAAGCTACAACGTGGTGAAGGTGAGCTTGTTGCAGAGAATCCATTAATTGGATTGAGAAAGAGATCTTCTCACAACGAGAAGATGACATTGGAAGAAGGGATTTCTCAGGATGCGAAAGATTTCCTGAAAACTTTCCTTGCTATGTCGGAGATGGTGAAAGTTTTGTACAAGGATTACTTGGAACAAAAGAGACCAGTTTTGGGTGAATATTCAAAGGGAAAAAGTGAAGAGGAAGAGGATCATCCTTAGATTCCTCCTTCACCTCCATCATCACCTCCTTCTTCTCCTTCTTCTTCAAGTTCAAGTTGTAAATCTAATGGAAAGAAAAATGTTCATAAGAATAAGAATGAAATGCCATTGTTAAAACTTGATGTTAAATTTGAGTTGTCCATATATGAT
>ML777251.1:276395-362379 GCA_009831015.1 Picea engelmannii
AAGGAATTGAACCAGTAAATCAATATTATCGATAGAAAGGAATCAACCAATATCATTGATCATTATCTACAATAGAATGGGTTTAACCAAATTAGCAAAAATGCAGTGCAACACTCAAGGGAAAAAGTAGCCACAGTTTGAAGGTGAATCGTGGTCTTTCCGACAAGCGAACTCATGATTGAACAACTAAAATCATGGGTGAATTCTATAGCAACAAAGTCAGCGTTTTTAGCAAAACAACAAGGGCGTTAATAGCGAGAGGGAAATGGTTGGGAACCACAATCCGTGGGCGTTAAGTCTGGTAAAATCCTATGTAAAAAAAAAGGGAGTCCGTGATTATCAATCATATAAATCCCAGCAATACAGAACCCAAAGGAAATACATTTGTGTTAACAACAATATTGTCCCACTTAAATGGTAAACATTTCATGCTAAAATTACATCATACAACAGTCACCTTTAAAGTCAATCGTGGGCAATCACAGGAAGAATGCAACATCGATCATATTAAAAAAAAATAGTTGTACAGGAAAGTAACATTTTTATGCGTTAGAGAAATGATGCCTACCTTCAAGTATTGTGGTGTGTTTATTGGGCTGGGATATGTTAGGTGCACACTATCATAGAGATGTTCTACTTATCAGAGTAATGGAGATGGGTTCATGGTAATATCAGGACTAAACACATCACAGATTTGGCTTACTTATCAGAGTAATGGAGCGTTGTTTATGGTAAATGTAACCATGCAACAACAGTCTCACACCACCTTTAGAGGTCAAGTCGTAACCACTCAACACCGCGTGGTCAACCAGACACCAATACACTACACCATAAGGGAAAAATGTGGGCATTAAGGCAGTAACAAGAAGGAGGTAAAATCTGAGGTAATAAAGCGTGGTAATAAGATCTGGTAATAAACCCGTGGTAAACAAAATCATGGTGTATACAACAAGCTCAGGAAAGCGGTTTAAAGAAAAATTGTGGGCGTGTTTATGAGTGGAAAATGGTGATCGTTTATACAGCAAAATTCTTGCATCCTTTAATTGCAAATTGAGGGCATTAACCAGGAACAAATAGTAGTAAACTTTTATGCCAAACGCAGTCTTCTTCAAGGGAAATCGTCTCAAAAATAAAAATGAAATATAGACAGAGAATTTAATTTGTTTTTCCATTTCCAGGATACGCAGACCAAGAATTACAGAATCATTTGTCCAAATCCATTCTACCAAATAAAATACGCAGACTTAGAAATTAAATTGATTTTCCATTTTTAGGATGCCAACATAGAAACACAGATTTGAAATTACATCTTTTACATTCCAGGATACCAACATAAATTGCAGACTGAAATTAAATTTTTTACATTACCAGGATACCAACATAAATTGCAGACTGAAATTAAATCTTTTACATTACCAGGATACCAATCCAACGTAGACAATAGTATGTTAACACAAATATCCAATGAGATAAGTCATTGAAGATGTCGCAGGGATAAACCAACACTGATACAAGAAATCCATATGCAGAGGTACTATGCTAGAAGGCATAAGACAAAAGTAATCCAAGGGAAATAATGGAGCTAGATGACTGACAGGAATTCCCTTCACTCATCATCCTTGCACATAAAAGAAGGGCGTTGAGATCCATAAGTCTATTAACTTCGAGGCGATGACCGTAGATTAGGATCTTGACCGACTGTTCAGGCGAGGACTGGTGAGCTAGGGACAAAGGATAAACAACCACAAGGTCACAAACAAAAAACCATAAGGTGGTCAAGACATGTGGGGAAACGAAGGCCATGGGAGTCAATCAGTCATCGAGCTAGGCTAAGAAAAATTTCAGTCATCAATATAAAAAATCAGTTTACTTACTCCATTAAACATGCAGATCCAAGCATAAATCCTACAACAATCTACCATACAAAAATGAAGAGAGCATATCGTTGCCTAATCGCCCACTCTGAGTGACGTCCCATGCGCTCCATGCAACTCCCGCTTGCCTACCGACGAGACTTCACCGGTACCTCCCAGCCAATGTTAGGGGTACTCTTCTTCCCCCTTAGCCCCCCGAGCCACAAAGGGGCCACACACGCTATCCAAAGATTCAATTAGCTCCCATCTCGCCTCGCAAGGCCGCGCTACCACTCCTCACCGAGCTTGGCATCCCAACTCCCACAAGCAAGTAAGTCAAGTAGAGATTTCTATAGCGTAACATTATGCAAATCGAAGAGATGATTCCTCCATCTCCTCCCTTCATTATATAGAGTTTCAAAGTCCCTTACTTTCCTAAAATCTCATTTAATTAAGTTTTTAAAAATTAAATAATAAAAATTCCTCCCCGTACAAGTGTCACCCATCCACTTCATCCCTCCACAATTTATTTTTTTTAATTAATTAATTCCCCTTATTTCCCTCACCCACCTAGATTCACTCCTAGAATTGTTCCTAGGTTTCCCCAAATTCTCTTACAAGTTTTAATAACTTTCCCCATTATCAATTTGCTAGTTCAGTTTTAAATTAGAAAGTTCTTAATGGTAGATACCTTACTAAGTTTGACTTTCTGGTTTTTTTTTCCCTTGGGTTTCCCTTTTCTTCTTAAGTTTCCCTCTTTTCCTAGTTTCCTAAATATTTTAGATTTCCCTCTTTACCCTTTTTAATTAGGACTCAAATTGGAAGGTGTAGAAATTAACCCCCTTTTTCGTTTTTCCCTTTTTAGTTAATAATTTTAAATTATCATAAAAAAAAATAAAACAATTATCCCCCCTTTTCTTAAATTTTACCCTAACATATTTTTATGAATTATTTAAATTGCTTACCCCCTTATTGTTACAAGATTTAACGAAGAGTATAATTATTATTTATGTTGTTTTTATTTTTATTTTATTTTTAAATAGATAGCTAAAATTTTACCACTAGCATAATTTATACTTAGACCTTAAATTTTTGTATTGTGCGACATTTTATTAGGGAAATTGTTTTTTAATAGTTATTAACGCGTTATTCATCCTAAGTCCATCTAGGTTCATCATTTATCATCAATAGCACGATGTGCCCTTCACGACGCACTAGGTGCTCCAAGGGTGCCACTCACCTTAATTTGTTTCCCTTGCGTGACATGCCCTTTAGGACGTGCTATGTGCTCCAACGGTACCACTCGCCTCTTTCCATTTTTCTTGCGTGACTTGCCCTTCAAGATGCACCAAGTGCTCCAAGGGTTCCACTATCCTCTTGACTGGCTTCCTAGACATCAAAACCCCTGGAGTCAATACTCTGCCAGGTGAACTTGTGGGAGACTAATTGCCTCTAAGGAATAAGGCCCCCACCTTATTCCGTGCCCATTAGAATCATCATGAGTGACTATCACAGTCCGCCCTCACAGAATCATGGGTCCTCTCGAACTACGTAAACGTTAACCTACAGTTCGAGCCATAGCGGAAGTGCTAGTAGGCTGTGGCAGGGATGTTTTTCACACCTCTCCCTCAACATCTCTGGTAGTCATGCGTGACCCCTTTACTCCACATGTGAGTCTGGTCGACAAGCTATCGTCAGCCCGCATCATCAACGAATCATGTCAGAAGATATCCATATAATATGATCTAATTAGATGCACTAATATCATAGTAAAACAATCAAACACCAATGGTACACTCCCTGACTCGATCTAGATTCCAAGGCGTTCCATCGATGCCTCTACATCCTCGAGGTCAAAAATCCTGCACACTCAGTAAAATTGAGTCAATAACACTTGTCTATGTCAATGCAGTAAAATAACATGTCATCAACCCATAACACCTCATAATCAAAATCAAAAGTTTTAATAGCATAATAATTCATATCACTTGCGAGAAAGTTTCCTCAAAGAATAAGTTCACTCAGTGCACCAGAGCGGGATATTATATACACCCCCTCTTGGTCTAAACTTCATCCTAAATTTTCACAGTATAAGTGCCGAAATAATGTGTATCACAGTATCATAATTCTATCTATTAAACAAAAATGGAAATTGTTGGCGCATATCATATGCATCCTCCTAGGTCGTCGACTGTGGACTATAGTTTTCACACTAGACCTTGACCTGATCTACTATTCGACATCATAGCTGTCGAATGTGATGATCTAATATGCGAATTGGCTCAGCCATGAGCACCCCCTTGTCCAATACCTTCAAGCAACTCATGTCAATAACATGTGTAGGATCACTAATATAATGGCTCAAAACAGATACATGAAAAACATCATGCATACACCTCAAAGAATCAGGTAAGTCTAGTCGATAGGCCATGGGCCCCTTTCTCTCCACAATATTGAAAGGTCCCACTAACCTAGGAGAGAGTTTATCTCCCTTTACAAACTTGATCAAACTCTTATGTGGTTTAACCTGCAAGAGGACTCGATCGTCGACCTCATAACTACGGTCAACACAATGTGCATCACCATAAATCTTATGTCGATCCTGCACTTATTTAATCCTTTGTCTTATTGATTTCATTTTCTCTTCCATTTCTTGGATCGCTTCTGGTCCCACAATGACCCTATCCTCAAGCTGATCCCAACTCAAAGGCATCCGACATGGTCGCCCGTAAAGAAACTCGAAAGGCGCCATCTTAATGGTGCTTTGTCAACTATTGTTGTAAGCGATCTCCACCAGTGGTGAGAATTCTTCCCAACGCTTTTGTTGGTCCATGATTTACATGCACAACATGTCCTCCAAGGTCTAGTTTGTTTGTTTGGTCTGCCTGTCATTCTCTAGGTGATACGCCATATTGAAGTTAATTTAGGTTCTCAAGGCCTCTTGGAAACTCGTCCAAAATCTTCCAGTAAACACCGATCCTCGATCGGATATAATCCTCTTAGGGACTCCATGCAGCCTCATAATCTCACTGATGAAAACCCTAGCTATGTCAGGTGCTTAATACATTGTACACACAAGAATAAAGTTATAACTCTTCGTCAGAGTGCCTACTACTACGAAAATCGAGTCATGTATCCTTGCCATCAGTGGCAATCCAACAATAAAATCCATAGAAATAACCTCCCATTTCGATTCCAGAATAGCGTGTGGTTGAATTAATCCTTCTAGGTGTTTACTTTTAGCCTTTACCTGCTGACATTCTAGACATCTGGCCACATAGTTAACTATGTCTTCCTTCATTACCTTCTAGAAGAATAAGGGTTTAAGGTCTTCCCTCATCTTCATGACTCTCAGGTGAGCCATGTCAACTTCTCTATGAGCCTCGCTCAAGATAAACATCTTCAACTCGTCATTCGGCGGTATGTAAATCCGATTTTTAAACCTCAATAATCCATCGTCATCAAACGAAAATCCTTGAAATCTTGGTACCATGATTGTGTTTTGTCTGATAAAACCCTTGGCCTCTTTGTACCAGTCATCGTCATGCTGTAAAGTTAGAATCATTTCATGCAAATTCATCTGAAGAGGCAACACCGAAAATATGTGTGGCATCCAACTCAATGCATCTGCCACTTGGTTCACTGTTCCTTTTATGTATGTAATCTCGAAGTCGTACTCCCTAAGCAATTCTGACCAACACCATTGTCGTGCGTTCAAGTTGCTTTACGTAAAGATGTGTTGTAGTCCACAGTGATCAGTCTTTAGTTCACATTTTCATCCAACAAGGTAGTGTCTCCAAACCTTCAAGGCATATATGATGGCTAAAAACTCCAAATTGTGCATCACGTAGTTCTCCTCATGCCTTCTCAGTTTCCTCGAGATGTAAGCGATCACTCATCCATTTTGCATCAAGACCCCGCCTAAGCCTTCCTTGGATGCATCAGTGCATACCAAGAAGTCCACATCCATGTCAGGGACCTTTAGTATTGGTGTTGTTCTCAACAACTCCTTAAGCATCCGAAATGCTTCCGCGCATTTCTCGGTCCAAACAAACTTCTTATTTTTCTTCTGCAGTTATGTGATTGGATTTACTATCGTCGAAAATACCTTGATGAACCATCGATAGTATCCCACTAAACCCATGAAGCTACACACTTCCAGGACATTCGTCGGCATAGGCCATTCCATAATAGCCTCAAACTTTGCTAGATCCATGGAGAGGCCTTCATCGGAGATGACATGCCCTAAGTAGTGAATCTTCGATTTATAAAATGAGCATTTGGACAACTTCCCATACAATTTGTGGTCTCATAGAAACTGTAGTACCAAGCGCAAGTGCTCGTCATTCTCCTCCATCATCCGAGAGTAAATCAAAATATCATTAATGAATACTTAGACGAACTTGTCCAAGACCTCGCAAAACATCTCGTTCATCGAACTCATAAATACCCCTGGGGCATTTGTCAGTCCAAATGGTAAAATAGTAACCTCGTAATGTCCAAACCTCATCTTAAAGGAGGTCTTAGGGACATCATCCTCCTTGATCCGTAACTGGTGATACCCTGATTGTAATTCGATCTTTTAGAACACAGTCACACCCTTCATCTGATCAAATAGATCATCAATCCTCCGCAATGGTGATCTAGAATTGGATCCAGGAACCTGACAGGGCTCAAAAAGGCTAAAAAATGAAAGTGTTCGAAATCTGACGAAACCAACGCCATTGCATCTGTCTTGTCTTCTTGATTATGGCCATATATTTACTTCATCAAATGGGCTTCGTTTGCAAAAGGTATCGTGTTTTGTCCAAAAACCCAAACAGGAAAAAAAAATGGGTGACTGTACAATCCGTAGAGTCTGTACAGTGCCACATGGCAGGCTAACTATATAGGTCGTATGGCTGTATAGATGCCGTGGAAACTTCTGGTGATGACACATGGCAGGTGATGGAGCACATGACAGGTACATTTGGACCAGTTAGAGGGTGACACATGTCACCACTGTAAGGGTGACATGTGGCATAGGCTAACGTGGCATGGATGACGTCAACAGGTTGACTAGGAAGGTACGGTGACAGGTGGTAGAGTACATGGTAGGCAGGTGGATGAATCAATGCTCGATAAGTGGAATCATTCTCTGGTTTACGTGGCCCAGTCATGGGCTTCCACATGGCACCCTATGGTTGGCTCTCCGGTTTATTCAAAATTGGTTGGAGTCCACAAGAGTCAAACCCCCAACCTCCTCCTCCAAGCTACGGAGTGGTAGGACCGGGCTAACTGCCTGCTCCACATTGTTACTTAATATATGTATTGCATTTGATTTTATTTAAAATGAATATGTTGAAAATGGCGCAAAAAAGGAGGGGGCTGGGGCTAAGTCGTAGCTCGTGGTCGCGTAACCTCCATATACCCAGAGCACGGGGTTTAACATGCGCGGGAGTTGGATAAGGGCCATCCCTTGGACCCCGCACCAACATGTAACCACCACCAATGGAACCGGGGCCTATCCACCAAATTTGGGCATGGGGATTAAGTTTGTTAGCTCACGGCCCTATGCCTATGCCCGAAGACTAGGAGCCACGGACAGGGGGCTAGTGCATAACGGATGGAGCGCCTGGCCACATGGCCATCCACCATATGACCAAGGGCGCGCAAGCTTGGGGGTTGCACCCAAATATTCATGAAAAGTGGGTTTTTTGTTATATAGTTCTGATTTTTATTTGATTTTAGCCTGTTATTAATGGATTTTGGTCATTTTTGGGAGATATTGGATATTTTTGGAGCCCAAATTTTGGGAGGAAGTTGGGGAAGGATAAACAACTTCAGATATATAAAAACTAGGCATGTTTGAGGCCATGGAGGATGGTCAAAGTAGAGTTGTGCTGAAGGGAAGCCGAGCCAAAGACATTTTTATGCAGGGAAGCTATTGAGGAGCAGACGCTTGCGGGCCATTTCTGGGAGATCCAGACATCCGTTTTGCATGTCGTTTTCTTTGATGGGTTCTAGAGATCAGGAAGAACATGATTAGATCAGTCTTGTAGCCAATTGGCACTGCTGCGGTGTATTTTTGAGCTTTTGAACAGAAATAAAGAAGCCTCCCCCACAGAGACCAAGGCCTGGAGACATAGGCAATGTTGTGACGAACTGTGTTATCAATCCTCATGTTATGGTTTGTTGTTTATTAATTCATTTCAGATCTGAATATGTGTATATGGCTGTCATAATTCCTCTATTTTCCTCATTCTTTCATTAATCTTCTCATATGGTTAATTAACACATGCAAATTAAAAAAACTCAACCATAGTCATTAAAAGATCCTACGGATCAAGTGGTATCAGAGCCAGGTGACATTTGGATTTGAGTTTTGCATGTTAACCAAGGAAAAGCTACAACGTGGTGAAGGTGAGCTTGTTGCAGAGAATCCATTAATTGGATTGAGAAAGAGATCTTCTCACAACGAGAAGATGACATTGGAAGAAGGGATTTCTCAGGATGCGAAAGATTTCCTGAAAACTTTCCTTGCTATGTCGGAGATGGTGAAAGTTTTGTACAAGGATTACTTGGAACAAAAGAGACCAGTTTTGGGTGAATATTCAAAGGGAAAAAGTGAAGAGGAAGAGGATCATCCTTAGATTCCTCCTTCACCTCCATCATCACCTCCTTCTTCTCCTTCTTCTTCAAGTTCAAGTTGTAAATCTAATGGAAAGAAAAATGTTCATAAGAATAAGAATGAAATGCCATTGTTAAAACTTGATGTTAAATTTGAGTTGTCCATATATGATGGTGAAGTAAATGCAGGAAAACTTGACAATTGGATTAGGCAGATGGAGGTTTACTGTAGTGTGCAACAGATCAAATATGAGGCCACACAAATCAAGTTGGCATCTTTGAGACTTGCAGGTACAGCTCTCATCTGGTGGCAAAGAAAGTTGCAAAATGGAATGCAACAAGTGGGTAAGGTATTTCCATCATGGAAGAGTTTCATTTCTGCACTTAGCAAACAATTCTATCCTTTGGGTTATAAAGAAAAAGCATTAATTTTATGGCAATCTTTAAAACTAAGAAAAGGAAAAATAGTGCAAGAATACACCGATGGATTTCGAAAAATGGCATTAATGTTAGATATCCCTTTACAAACACAAGAAAATCTTATGAAGTATATAGGAAGTTTAACTGTGCATATTAGAAACAATGCTTTCATGTTTGGACCCACTAACCTTGATGAGGTTTCTGTTCAAGCTACGTATATTGAAGCAGGAAAAGCAGGTGTGTCAGGGGAATCATTGTCTTCAAGGAAAGAGGACAAGAGGAAAAGGCATGGAAATAATGCAAATGCAGTGACAAGGAAGGAAGGAAAGTCCTCTTGCAAGCATTGCAAGAAAGAGGGACATGATGAGGACAGATGTTGGCAGTTGCATCCCGAGAAGAGGCCAAAGTGGTTCAAAGAAAAGAAGGAAATGCAGACAGTGGCAACGACAAGAAAACCCATAGACTTGGGATCGGATTCAGATGATGAATCAAAGATCTCATTGGTTGGTATGACAAGTAAAATTGGTGAAGGCATTGATTGTAGAAGCAAATTCTTTCATGTGACACACTAAGATAGACACATTAATCGATAGTGGATCTCAATCTAATTTAATCTCAGAAGAATTGGTTAAGTAATTGGGGTTAAAAACACAACTACATCATAAGCCTTACACACTTAAATGGATAAGCAATCATCATCAAATGCACATATCAAAGCAGTGCACAATCAAATTTTCAATTTCATCTAAGTATGTGGATGAAGTAACATGTGATGTAGTGTCATTAAGAGAATGTGGAATGGTCTTAAGTAGTCCATATTTATATGATCGTAAGGCAATCTTCTACAGGACAAAGAATCAATATCAATTTACCAATGCAGATGAAGATTATGTGGTTCATGCTCATCATGTTAAAGCAAATAAAACACTTCAAACAATGGAACAATTAAAGAAGGCAGTACAAGAAAGCAACAAACAAATAATTGTTTCAAATGAAGTAATCGATCTTAAGCAAGAACAAAAAATTATTGTTGAATGGAAAATCAATCATAAGTTGCTTCAAGATAAGCTCATGTCGTGCAAATATTTCAAGTATATCATCTCATTTGTAGTCATATTTTTTATTCTATCATTAATAATGTTGTCTACATGGATGATAGTGGATTTAGTAAGATGCAACAGGGTTCAAATGGCTAACAATATTCTATCAGTTGTCATGACTATGTTACAGTTGATCTTGATGAGATAGGTGCACAGGACAGAGTTCAAAGACAGAGGACAAGTCGGGTGGCCTATCCCGAGCTTGTTGACGGATAAGTAACCTTTTGGGGAACAAAAAGGTATTTTAGTGGATGGATAAGTAACCTTTTGGGGAACAAAAGGTCTTTTAGTGGGGAGGTGTGATCTAGAATTGGATCCAGGAGCCTGACAGGGCTAAAAAAGGCTAAAAAATGAAATTGCTCGGAATCCGACAAAACCAACGCCATTGCATTCGTCGCGTCTTCCTAATTCTGGCCATATATTTACTTCATCAAACGGGATCTGTAGAGAAAGATACCACGTTTTGTCTGAAAACCCAAACAGTCAAAAAAAATGGGTGACTGTAGAGTCCCTACAGTGCCATGTGGCAGGTTGATTGTATAGGTTGTACGGCCATACAGATGATGTGGCATCTTCTGGGGATCACATGTGGCAGGTGATGGAGAACATGACAGGTACTGTTGGACCAATCAGAGGGTGACACGTGTCACCACTATAAGGGTGACATGTGGCACAAGCTGACGTGGCATGGATGACGTCAGCAGGTTGACTAGGAAGGTACGGTGACAGGTGGCAGAGTATGTGGCAAGTAGGTGGATGAATCAGTGCTCGACAAGTGTCATCATTCTCGACGAATGGAGAGGTGCCACGTGGTCCAGTCATGGGCTACCACGTGGTACCCTGTGGTTGGCTCTCCATTTTATGCAAAAAATTTTGGAGTCCACGGGAGTCAAACCCTCGACCTCCTCCTCCAAGCTACAGACTGGCAGGAACGGGATAACCGCCCACTCCACATTGTTACTTAATATATGTATTGCATTTGATTTTATTTAAAATGAATATGTTGCAAATGGCGCAAAAAAGGAGGGGGTTGGGGTTAAGCCCCAACCCGTGGTCGCGTAACCTCCATATACCTAGAGCACAGGGTTTAACATGTGCGGGAGTTGGATAAGGGCCAGCCTTTGGACCCCGCGCCATCATGTAACCACTGCCAATGGAACCAGGGCCTATCCACCAAATTTGGTCATGGGGATTAATTTTGTTAGCCCGCGGCCCTATGCCTATGCCCGAAGACCAGGAGCCACAGACACGGGGCTAGTGCATAACAGATGGAGCGCCTGGCCACATGGTCATCCACCATATGACCAAGGGCATGCAAGCTTGGGGACTGCACCCAAATATTCATGAAAAGTGGGTTTTTTGTTATATAGTTCTTATTTTTATTTGATTTTATCCTGTTATTAATGGATTTTGGTCATTTTTGGGAGATATTGGACATTTTTGGAGCCCAAATTTTGGGAGGAAGTTGGGGATGGATAACCAACTTTAAATATATAAAAACTAGGCTTGTTTGAGGCCATGGAGGATAGTCAGAGCAGATTTATGATGAAGGGAAGCCGAGCCAAAGCCATTTTTATGCAGCGAAGCTATTGAGGAGCAGATGCTTACTGGCCATTTCTGGGAGCTCTGGACATCCATTTTGCATGTCGTTTTTCTTGCTAGGTTCTAGAGATCTGGAAGAACATGACCAGATCAGTCTTGTATCCAATTGGCACTGTTGTGATGTATTTTTGAGCTTTTGAATATAAATAAAGAAGCCTCCCCCATAGAGACAAAGGCCCAGAGACGTAGTCAACGTTGTTTCGAACTCCATTATGAATCCTCCTGTTATGGTTTGCTATTTATTACTTCATTTCAGATCTGTATATGTGTATATGGCTGTCATAATTCCTCTCTTTTCCTCATTCCTTCATTAAGCTTCTCATATGGTTAATTAACACATGCAAATTAAAAAAACTCAACCATAGTCATTAAAAGATCCTACGGATCAAACAGATATTGATTCTTGATTGTGGCCTTGTTCAATTGATGATAGTCAATGCAAAGCCTCCACAACCCATCCTTATTTCGTATGAAAATAAGAGGCCCACCCCACAGTGACACACTTGGATGTATCAGTCCCAGGTCCAACAATTATTTCAGTTGCATTCTCAACTCCTATAACTCCAGGGTCGACATCCGATAAGGCGTTCTAGATATCGGTTCAGTTCCTGGTTTTAGGTATATAGTAAAATCCAATTCCCTCTCCGGCAACATCCCAGGTAACTCCTCCGAAAATACGTCCGCAAACTCACTCACCACCGAAAGGTGTTCTAGACCTTCCGCTACTCCCTTCTCGTTTAACACAAGGATCGTGTAAATCTTGCACCCCTTTCGCATGCTCTTTTGTAGCTGTAAAGAAGAGATGAACCTTAGGGAAACTCCCTGGTTCCGACCTACAATCACACGTCTTTGTCCCTTGTCAACGACCAAGATAAACTATTTCATATTGCAGTTGAGTATCACCTCATGCGATTCCAACCAGTCCATACCAATCATGACATCACAAGATCCTAAGATTGTGATGTACAAGTTGGCCCTGGTGACAAACTCTCCCAGGTTAAGGATACATCTCATAACCTTTCCTCCAACTATTTTTTTGTCTCTTGAGGCCATATCTACGAAGCTAAACGCATCATGCTCGACTAACTTTACCTTAATCCTTTTCAGCATTGCACCAGAGATAAAACTCTCGATAGCAATGAGATCTATCAAGATACTAAGGGTCTGGTTAGTAACGGTACCTCTCATCTCAAGCATGGTCGACTGATGTTCTGCTTGTTGGTTATTCACCGCTACATGAATCCGATGGGCCTTGCCCATATATCAAACGCTAGTGGGTTCAGCTGATCCCGACGCTCTAGTCCTCTCCATAGGGAAGTCACACTGGTAGTGTGGCTCCCCACACATCCAACACCCCTTCTTCGGCCTAGTAGTCCTGTTACCCGAAGTAGAAGATGATGACCCACCGGCCTGGAATCCTAGTCTATTTTGTTGAACATGCCTAAACTGTTGCTGCTATGGTCGATGTTGTTGTTAATGTTGTGGTCCCTGATAAGGTGTCTGATACTAAGGCATTGATTGTCAAGGTGTAGTGAAAGTGGATCCCCTCTGGAAGCCATGATACCCTGGCATATGTCTGGCTATTGTATGATGCTGCAGTGCACCAGAGGACACCTTCCCTATTGGTCTCGTTGGAGTCCTTGTTTGACCCCCGCTGATAAGCTCCTCCTCTGCTATGATGGACTTCTGGACGTCATCATGCAAGGTTTGAGGCATCTAAATCCTAACCTTTACACGTAAGTTGTCATTAAGACTGAACACAAACCTATTGACCTTAAGTTTCTCAGTGTTAAGATGCAGAGCATACCAGAGTAGCTCCATAAAATGGGCCTTGTACTCGGGAACTGTACGACCTCCCTTTCGTAAGGCATTGAACTAATGGAGCTGATGCTCAATCAGTTCCTCTAATAGGTACCTCTCTCGGAGCTGTTCCTCAAACAGTTACCATGAAACATCTTCGATGACCATGTTCAGTTGCGGTAGGAGCATCTTCCACCATAGAAGAGTGCTCCACTTTAGTTGAAATACCACCATGCGGACCTTCATGTTGGAGGTATAATTGCGAAGTGCAAAGCACATCACCATATTCTCCAACCATGCGACAACTACAACACCGTTCGGGGCACCAAAGAACTCAAGAAATTTGAGCTTCTCGAGTTCGCGGTGAATGCTACCAGTACCAACCAGGGTGCACGGTGGACCCTCAGGGGGTGTTGGTGCTCTGGCCTCATCTTTGTCCAAACGGCTGATCAGTGCCTCAGACATGCACTGAAAAGATCTCATCATTCTGACCACATCACCAACTTCTATCTGCCCCTGCCCGAAAACCTGTTCGTCTCCCTGGGGGTTAGATCCCTCAGGCGTGGATGCTACTGGAGGTGTCGCACCCCGTCATCTTCCTCCATGGCATCCTCTAACCACGATTACCTGCACACATATAAGTCAACTCAATTAGCAACATTATAATCAAATCATAACAATGAAAGCCGTAGCGATCCCTAGTCGCGGGTTGAACCTGCTCTGATACCATGTGTAACGTATCGTCAACTGTTACAACTCCTACGATGTACAATCGGTAAAAGTACATTTATATATTATTTTATTATTTCCTACTTTTGTGCAACGTTTAAAGAAAAAACTTCTCCCTAACTTGCAAAATATAAAGGGCCCAAGTGAAGTAAATTAGGCTTCCTTGACGTACATTATCTAATACTTTTCTTGGGGTCGCGCAACATGCACTAACCTTAAAATTAATGGTACGCAAGTCATAATATAATTTCTCGTGAGTGATTAACATAATTTAACAAGGTGGAATCATTAAATGCAATGTTTGTTAAGTCATTAAAATAAACTAAGCCTTTTTCTCAAGGTAGTTCCTAAGAGAATCATTAATACACAAGGAAGTCCTTGGCATTATTTCCTTGAAATTCCTATTGAGTATGTAAGTAGTGAAAAATACTAAAACAAGTGAGAAGGTTTAATCAATTACTTCTAAGGGAATTTATTCTTAAGAGAAGGTAATGAGTGCTTAAATTTGATTACAAGGTGAGTGGAACAACTCTAAAGTTTAACTTATTGACCAATGCTTTTTAAACCAAACTTCTCTTTAATATTTAAATCCCTTCCTTTATCAAACTAAAAGTCACCATTTAGAAATCATTATTTTCAATGGAACTTACTATATTAGTAAACATTCATTTTCATCACTAAATTAATAATTAAAAATCATTCCTTTTTCAACTAATCCTATTTATAATTAGTACTCGTTCCCTTTTTCAACTTGCTTATTAGTCCATCCTTGTTGGCAAGTAATTGAAGAAGCAAGTTAATGATAAGTGGAGTCACAATTTAGCAAGGAAATAATGTGAATACATGTTTAATCTGTGGTAATATTTAACTCCATCATTTTCTTAACGTTTCCGGTGATTTGAATTAAACAGAAAGGGATTTATCCAATACACTTCAGTTCGGCCAATAAAGAAAATTTAATCTACTACCGGATGGGATTAACCAATATTTATCAACATTATCAATAGAAGTAATTGAACCAGTAAATCAATATTACCGATAGAAACGAATCAACCAATATCATTGATAATTATCTACAGTAGAATGGGTTTAATAAAATTAGCAAAAATTCAATGCAACACTCAAGGGCAAATGGGACCACAGTTTGAAGGCAAATCGTGGTCATTCCGACAAGAGAACTCCTGATTAAACGGCTAAAAGCGTGGGTGAATTCTACAACAACACAACCATCATTTTCAGCAAAACAACAGGGGCGTTAACAGCTAGAGGGAAATGGTTGGGAGCCACAATTCGTGGGTGTTAAGTCTGGTAAAATCCTGTGTAAAAAAAGGGAGTCTGTGACTGTCAATCATTGGAGAAAGGATGCATAGATATAAATCCTAGCAATGCAGAACCTAAAGGAAATACATTCGTGGTAACAACAATACCGTCCCACTTAAATGCTAAAGATTTCATGCTAAAATTAAAGCATACAACAGTCACCTTAAAAGTCAACTGTGGGCAATCACAGGAAGAACGCAACATCAATCATATAAAAGAAAAACAGTTGTACATGAAAGTAACCTTTATATGCATTAGAGAAACAATGCCTACCTTCAAGTATTGTGGTTTGTTTGTTGGGCTGGGATATGTTAGGTGAAAAATATCATAGAGTTGTTCTACTTATCAACGTAATGGAGATGGGTTCATGGTAATATCAAGACTAAACACATCACAGAGTTGGCTTACTTATAAGAGTAATGGAGAATTGTTTATGGTAAATGTAACCATGCAACAACAGTCTTAGACCACCTTTAGAGGGAAGGTCGTAACGACTCAACATCGCGCGGTCAACCATACACCAATACGCTACACCATAAGGGAAAAACGTGGGCATTAAGGCAATAACAAGAAGGAGGTAAAATCTGAGGTAATAAAGAGTGGTAATAAAATCTGGTAATAAATCTGTGGTAAACAAAATCGTGGTCAATATAGAAAGCTCGGGAAAGTGGTTTAAATCAAAATTGTGGGCGTCTTTATGAGTGGAAAATGGTGGTCATTGATACAACAAAACACATGCATCCTTTAATTGCAAATCGAGAGCATTAAACGAGAACAAATAGCAGTAAACTTTTATGCCAACCCAGTCTTCTTCAAGGGAAATCGTCTCAAAAATAAAAACAAAATACAGAAAGAGAATTTAATTTGTATTTCCATTTCCAGGATATCATTACAACGCAGACCGAGAATTACACAATCGTTTGTCCAAATCCAGTGTACCAAATAAAATACACACACTTAGAAATTAAATTGATTTTCCATTTTCAGGATGCCAACATAGAAACAGAGATTTGAAATTACATCTTTTACATTCCAGGATACCAACATAAATTGTAGACTAAAATTAAATCTTTTACATTACCAGGATACCAACATAAATTGCAGACTAAAATTAAATATTTTACATTACCAGGATACTAATCCAACGTAGACAACAATATGTTAACGCAAAGATCCAATGGGACAAGTCATTGAAAATATCACAGGGATAAACCAACATGGATGCAAGAAATCCATATGCAGAGGTACTATGCTAGAAGGCACAAGACAACAATCATCCAAGGGCAATAACGAAGGTACACGATTGATAGGAACGTCCTTCTCTCATCATCCTCCCACAAAAAAGAAGAGCATTTAGATCCATAGGTCTATTAATGCCGAGGCGACGACCGTACATTAGGCTCCTGGATGACTGATCAGGAGAGACTGGTGAGCTAGTGACGAAGGCTAAACAACCACAAGGTCACAAACCAAACACCACAAGGTGGTCAAGACATGTGGGGAAACGAAGGCCGTGGGAGTCAATCAGTCATCGAGCTAGGCTAAGAAAAATTCCAGTCATCAATCTAGACAATCAGTTTACCTACTCCATTAAACATGTAGATCCAAGCATAAATCCTACAACAATCTACCATACAAAAATGAAGAGAGCATATCGTTGCCTGATCGCCCACTCTGAGTGACGTCCCGCGCGCTCTGTGCAACTCCCACTTGTCGACCGATGAGACTTCACCGATACCTCCCAGCCAATGCTAGGGGTACTCTTCTTCCC
The DNA here is from genome assembly GCA_009831015.1 of Picea engelmannii. NCBI lineage: Eukaryota > Viridiplantae > Streptophyta > Pinopsida > Pinales > Pinaceae > Picea > Picea engelmannii. The sequence continues at coordinate 293,600 of ML777251.1, forward strand.
CATTAGCCCCTCAAGCCGCAAAGGGGCCACACACACTATCCAGAGATTCAACTAGCTCCCATCTCACCTCGCAAGTCCAAGCTACCACTCCTCACTGAGCTAGGTATCCCAACTCCCACAAGCAAGTCAGTCAAGTAGAGATTTTTGCAGCGTAACATTACGCAAATAGAAGAGATGCTTCCTCCATATCCTCCCTTCATTATATAGAGTTTCAAAGTCCCTTACTTTCCTAAAATCTCATTTAATTAAGTTTTTAAAAATTAAATCCTAAAAATTCCTCCCCGTACAAGTGTCACCCTTCCCCTTTGTCCCTCCACAATTTAATTTCTTTAATTAATTAATTCCCCTTATTTCCCTCACCCACCTAGAGTCACTCCTAGAATCACTCCTAGGTGTACCCAAATTCTCTTACAGGTTTTAATAAGTTTCTCCATTATCAATTTTCTAGTTCAGTTTTAAATTAGAAAGTTCTTCATGATAGATACCTTACTAAGTTTGACTTTCTTCTCTCTCTTTTTTTCCCTTGGGTTTCCCTTTTCTTCTTAATTTTCCCTCTTTTCCTAGTTTCCTAAATATTTTAGATTTCCCTCTTTCCCCTTTTTATTTAGGGCTCAAATTGGCAGGTGTAGTAATTAACCCCCTTTTTCCTTTTTCCTTTTTTAGTTAATAATTTTAAATTATGATAAAAAAAAAAAAAACAGTTATCCCCTTTTTTCTTAAATTTTAACCTAACAGATTTTTATGAGTTATTTAAATTGCTTACCCCCTTATTGTTACAAGATTTAATGAAGAGTATAATTATTATTTATGTTGTTCTTATATTTTTTTTAAATAGATAGCTAAAATTTTACCACTAGCATAATCTAGACTTAGACCTTAAATTTTTGTACTCGGCGACATTTTATTATGGAATTTGTTTTTTAAAAACTTTTAAGATGTTATTTTTCCTAAGGCCATCTAGGTTCATCATTTATCATCAACAACATGACGTGCCCTTCAGGATGCACTATGAGCTCCAAGGGTGGCACTCGCCTTAATTTGTTTCCCTTACGCAACGTGCCCTTCAGGACGCACTACATGCTCCAAGGGTGCCACTCACCTCTTTCCATTTTTCTTGTGCGACGTGCCCTTCAGGACACACCACGTGCTCCAAGGGTGCCACTCGTCTCTTGACTGACTTGGTAGACATCAAAACCCCTGGAGTCAATACTCCACCAGATGAACTTGTGGGAGACTAAGGGCCTCTAAGGAATAAGGCCCATGCCTTATTGTGTGCCCCTTAGAATCATCGTGAGCAACTATCGCAGTCCACCCTCATGACATCATGGGTCCTCTCGAACTAGGTAAACATTAACCTATAGTTCAAGCCACGATGGGAGTGCTAGTAGGCTGTGGCAAGGCTGTTGTCCATGTCTCTCCCTTAACATCTCTAGTATTCGTGCATGACCCCTTTACTCCACATGTGATTCTGGTCAGTAATCTATCATCAGCCTGCATCATCAACGAATCATGTCAGAAGATATCCATATCATATCATCTAATCATATGCACTAATATCATAGTAAAACAATCAAACACCAATGGTACACTCCCCAACTCGATCCAGAGTCCAAGGTGTTCCATCGATGCCTCTACATCCTCGAGGTCCAAAATCCTGCACACTCAATAAATCTGAGTTAATAGAACCTTTCTATGTCAACCCAGTAAAACAATATGTCATCAACCCATATCACCTCATAATCAAAATCAAAATTTTTAATAGCATAATAATCTGGATCACTTGTGAAAAAGTGTCCGCAAAGAATAAGTTCGCTCAGTGCGCGAGAGAGGGATGTTACACTCTTTATCACGCCACATTTTTTCCTTAAATTTTGATTTGACATTTTTTTTAATAGTATCTTTATTCTAAAAAATGGTTTTTTCCATGATTCCCCAATAGTTTAGCCAAGACCGGTTGTCTTTATGCCATCCTCGCTTGAGTCAATGGTGGTTATGACTTGATTTAGAAGCAATTTTAGGTAGCCTCTTGTCTTCCATGTTGTTTATCTTGTTATTATACATTAGGTATCTAGTCATAGCCATGCTCTCAATGGGGGAGAGGCTTGTTTCTATGAGGAGGATGGGATAGGGCGTATTTCCTTTAATTTTGAGATTGTAGGTTATAAAATTCTTATGTATTTGCTCTATCTTTATCCAAGATTCACGAGATATACTACAACCCCAGAATTCACATCCATAAAGAATAATAGGTGTAAGAAGAGTCTCAAAGAGGAATTTCTTCGTATCCCAACTCCAAAGTTCAACTGATTTACAATTGTTTTCAAGCCCATAAAAATATTTCCATCGCCCAATAATCCTTTTCTCAATGCTATAATTCCAATTAAGCTTGTGGTGAATATCAATTCCAAGTTATTTGTATAAAGTCACTTCCTCCAAGTTGTTGTTGTTGTCATATACCAAGGTATCATAAGGGATCTTATTGGATTTAACAATCATGACCTTAGTCTTATCAGTGTTAACAGTCATACCCATATTGGAACAAAAATCCTTGAGGATTCTTAGTTGGTTTTCAAGATCATGGGGACTCCTTGACATAAGAACAATATCATCATCATAAAGAAGAAGATTGATGACTATACCAGTGAGAGTAGGGCCGACACAACCTTCTTTTTCCAAGCATTCTTCTAATTTATCAATGTATATGCCAAAAAGGGTAGGGGACAAGGGACAACCTTGTTTGACTTCAATATTGTAGTTAATCTCTTTTGACTAGCCCTCAATGTTTTTAAACTTAGCAATAACATTCTCATACATCCTTATTGTTGTAGCCCTCAACTCAAGAGGAAATTTTATCTCTTCCAACCTATTCCAAAGGTTTTTCCTGGGAGCCATGTCAAAATCTTTTCTAAAGTCAACAAAACAACAAAAAAGATCGGTTTTAGTATTGTGAAACCCGTCTGCAATGATCCTAAAGGTAACAAGATGTTCCACAGTTGAATGATATCTCCTAAACCTAGCCTAGCTTTTACCTCTTTTACCGTGACTTTCTAGCCAAATGCTAATCTTCTTTTCCAAAATAATTCCATAAAGCTTGGCTAAAATCAGGCTAATCATAATGGTCCTATAATCAGAGGGAATGTTTTTATCCCCGTTTTTAAAAATAGGAACAATGAGGCTCTACGTTCAGGGTTTAGGGAAGCCCTACTTGACTACTAAATTGAAGAGCTTGTGTATGTGAGGGATAAGGATTGGCCCTTTGATTTTAAAAATTTCAGCTTGGTAGGCTTCAATGTCCTTAGCTTTCCCAGTTACGAGCCGCTTAACCCCAAACTCTATGTCATCTAAAGAAAAAACTTCTTCATTTGTAGGGACAATAGGAATGGTGTCCATGGAATTAGGGAGCTCGTAAAGACTTTAAAGGTAGGAATTCCAATCCGTTAAGGGAATCCTATTATTTTATTTAGTATTGCATTTTAGAATTTGGCTCCAAAACTTTTTAGGATCCAACTTGTATAGTTTTGAAAGTTGCTCTTTCCTTTTATTAATATAGTGTCTTTTTGTTCTTTTAATTAGGGCTTTGTACGTATTGATCTTATCGAGTTTTAAGCGCTCATTAGAGGCATTCCTAATGGCTTTCCTAGCAATTTTACATTCTTTATCATACCAAGGGTTGGTTGTTCTATTATTCTTTTTATGGGACACCTCGAAAGAGAACTTGTTAATGGAAGTGGAAATGGTAGTTGTAAAATTACGATAGAGTTCTTCAATGTTGTCCTTATAAGTTAGGAGTTTTAATTTACTATTTAAATGCTTTAAGAAAATGTCAACTTTACTTTTGTCAAAGCGCAAATTCCTTTGATTATCAGAATTCTCTTCAATGGTGCTCCTATGCATGGAAAATTTTTGATTTAGGGTTAAAGGTTTTATGATCAGAGTGAGTCTCATAGTCATTTAAAAGGTCAAAAGTTGTTATTTGGTTGGAAATGTGGATATCAAATATCACATAATCTACAACACTACTACCTAGCCCATGAATACAAGTCATTTGGTTGGATTTTGGCCACTTCATTACTCCATTGCAAATTATTAGGTCTTGAGAGCTACAAAGCTTGACCAACTCAGTACCAAACAAATTCCCAATTAGGTCTTCAGAGCTTCTTTTGTAGCTATTAGTTAAAACAAGGTCCTCATCTAGTCATAAAGGATTATGGTTGGAGTCATCACTTAAAAGAGTAGCTTGTTTAGTTGCAGTCCTAACATTAAAGTCTCCTAGAAGGAGGATATTACCTTCATTTTTCAAATTATAAATATCTTGTTCTAAATTATTATAGGGACAATTTTTATCTAGAATATTTTTCTTATAAAAAATAGAATTAATAGGTGCAAAATAACAAATTTCTATATACATCTTCTTAGCATTGGTGTCTGAAATTTCTATCCAAATGTATTGATTAAGAGGGTCAATCTTATGAAGTTGAATGCGAGGAGAAATTTTTTTTCTAATATAACAAGCAATGCCTCTTGTCCCTCTACGATGGGATTTTTTGTTCCATGCCAACCACAAGACAAATCCTTCCATGTTAGGGACCAAGTGTCCCAAATTCCTATTTATTATTATCCTTCTGGTCTGTATCACAAATGGATTATTTCAAATGATTTGAAATAAAATCTTGATATACTAAGTTTTTTTTTTAATAATGTAAGCATTTAAGAGTTGTGGATGATTAAGCCATTAATTTTAAAAGGGTAAAAAACCATTTATATATTAGTCCTTAAAATATATGTTAATTAATAAATGCAATTATAAAATATGTATACATTATTAAACTATTAAAATATTATTACTAAATACATATTTCAAGCATAACACTTTATATCACGACACTTGCCAATTGAGCTCCCCAGAGACCAACAACCCCTTTTATTATTACTTTATTATTGATTTATGATTATTACATGATTAGTTTATTATTATTTAATGTGTTATTTTATTAATTAATTAATACATTATATGATACATTTATGTATTAATATTTATTTTTATATATTACATTAATTAAGTTTTAAAGTAAAATTACATTTATAATATATTATAGAATAAATAGATTAAAGTATCACATTAATATATTTAAGTATTAATGAAACAAACATGTATTAAAACATTAATAAAGTAATAAAACATTAATAATGTATTGATATGATGTGATAAATCATTATTGAAGTAAAATTTAATATGTAATTTAAATAATATATTAATGATGTATAAATTCATGTCTAAAATATGCAATATATTAATGTGTTAAATGATTAAATGTATTAAATAATAAAAATCTTAATGTTATTTATAAATTAAAGTATTAAAATATTAATCTATAATGTAATGTACAAATATTAATTAATTAATAAAATTACATTGTACATTAAAATATTATTTTATTAATTAATTCATTTATATAATAAGAATAAATAAATAAAATATTAAAGTAATATAAATAATACATTATTGATATATATAATAACGTATAAAATGATAAATATATTAATGTGTTAAACCATTAAATGTATTAATAGTGTAAGTTATAAGTGGTTGTTATTGTTAAAATACAAGACTCGTGATTCTGCATGGTCCCCTTTTATTATTAGTTTAGTAATGGGTTTACTTTTAATTGATTTAATTGATTTACAGTGAATTAAATGACATCTTCTCCGATTAAAAAACCACTTAAACAATTTAATATAATTAAATGACTATATATAAAAAATTATTTAAATGACTTAATGTAATTAAATGAATTAGTATAAAAGATTTAAACAAAATAATATAAAATTAATTAAATGACTTGAAAATTTAATATAAATGTCTTAAATGAATTAATATAATATTATTTTAATAAGTTAAATGTTGTAAAATGAAATTTTAAGTATATTTTAATGATATAAGCTCCATACTAAATATTACATATAATGACTTAATATATCTTCTGTGTTAAGCTAAAATTCCTTAAATTGATTTATTGATTATTTTATAATGACTTAAATGATTTAAAATAAAATTTAAAATATATTAATAATATAAGGTTATGGTCATCTTTTGTTCATCATATGACATAGTAAGGTTATGGTAAGAAAATTACGATGAAGGGTTTTTTTTGTCTCATTATGGCATTGAAATAGGCTTGTCAATGTCCGATAGTGGGTTACGTTCATCACATTACGACTTCAATAAATGTTTGTCACACTGCAATGTTGGGCCATGCTCAATATAGGCCAATTGTGTATTCGTCATATTGCGATGACAGGGAAATATGTGTCACATTGAGATGACCATATTTGTTTATCACATCATGAGGCTACTATGTTTGGTAGATTGCAACTTTACTATGTTCGACTCATTGTGAAATTTGGAAATGTTTGTCACATTGCAACGTTTGGAAATGTTCGACATGTTATGATGTTTGGAAATGTTTGTAAGGATATGTGTGCCACATTGCAATGCAAGCATATATTCATCATATTTCGATCATAGGGATATGTTCGTCACATTGTGACATCCGTTAATGTTGGTTAGATTGCGACGATATGGAAATGATCATCACATTGTGACACCCATATATGTTCTTCACATTACGCCACTACTATGTTTGGTAGACTGCAATTTTACTATGTTCAACACATTGAAACATTTGGAAATGTTTGCCACATTGTGACAAAGGGATATGTGAGTCACATTACAACATGATGAAATGTTCATCTCATTGTGACGACAGGATATGTTTGTCACACTGTGACGTCCTTTAATGTTCATTAGCTTGTGACGATAGGGAAATGTTCATCACAAGGTGAAATCCATATATGTTCATCACATTGCAACATTACTATGTTTGGTAGATTCCAATGTTACTATGTTCTACACATTGTCACATTTGGAAATGTTCGTCGCATTGCGACATTGGGATATATATGTCACATTGCAACTTGAGGAAATTTTCATCACATTGTGACAAGAGGGAGCTTTGAGACACATTGAGATGAATTTTTATGTTCGTCACAATGCGACGCTACTATCCACATTGCAACGATGTGGCTATGTTCGTCACATTGTGACGTCACTTTATATTTGTCACATTGCTACAATATTATGTTCAATAGATTGCAACATTACTATGTTCATCGGACTTCAACATTATTATTTTTGTCAGTATAAGATGTTAGTATGTTTGAACATTGCAAAATTACTACGTTCGTCACATTGTAACGTTCGAATTTGTTCATAATATTGCAATGTCAGGGCATGTTTGTCGCATGACAAGGTTGGTTTATGTTCGAGACATTATGAAAAGGAAGTTCTAGTGAAGTTTAAAAAAAAACTAAGGGTTTCCTTTCTGAAAAAGATAGGAACTTTAAACTGATGCAATATATTACATAGAAGGAAACTTTGAATCATACTCGTTCTAAGGACATTGATAGGATATGATCTTGAACTGCAAAATATATCCCTTCCAAATAAGCATATATAAAATTAGAGTATGCATTTATTCATTCTATTTTTTCGTGTTACAAATTGCATAGTCACAAAAACAAAAAGAAAAAGGTGAAACCAATTATGATTTATAATAGTAAACTATTTAAATGAAATTCATTTATAATTAACTCTTTATGATATTATTTAATTCATTTATATTAAGTCTTTGGACAAATTTAATATAATATGACTTTAATGATTTAATTATTTTATAAAGACTTAAATTATTTAAAGAAAATTTTTAGATATATTAATGATATAAGCTCCCGACAAAATATTATATCAATTTTTTTTCATATTATAAATAACTTGAATGGCTTAATATACAATTAGTTAATTGACTTAAATAACTTACAATAACTTAATATACAATTAATTAAATGACTTACAAATTTAACATAAATGAATTAATATAATATTACTTTAATGACTTACTTATTTTATAATAAATTAAATGTTTTAAAAGATCCAAACTAATTATTATATATTATTACTTAATATATTATATGGGTTAATTTAAAAATCCCTATTAAGCTCCAAACTAAATATTAAATATTATAACTTAATATATGTTCTCAACTAAACTAAATATTATATATTATGACTTAATATATTTTATGTGTTAATTTAAAAATCCTTAAACTAACTTAAATATATTAATCTCCAACTAAATATTGAATATTATAACTTAATATATGTTTTCAACTAATCTAAAATGAATGCCATAAACTAAGAACCCTAATTATGTACACCCTAAAATTGTTGTAAAAACTTAATAAAACATATTGTTATCTATTCATTTCCATTTCCATAGATGAAATACACTGATAAATTACACAAGCGAGAATTAGTGTGGACATCATATATTTCATTTACTATTTTGTGTTAGTAAAACAATATAAAAATACTTATTTTAAAATAGGGTAAATGTGTTTTTAATGTATTAATCCGCTGATTTTTTTTTATTATTGTTATGCTTTTATATTCGGAGATACTTAAAATCTTTATAATTAATTGAATTTAATTATGTAAGTCATATGAATTTGGTTTTACCAGCTATTTGCATATGTTGCAATGGAAAGAACAAAGTCTAAAAAATACCAAAATGTCTGACTAGTTTCATACTATGTCAAAAAAAAATCAAAACAATGTGCTTAAATTGCAAATTCATATAATGCCGCAACAAGGCTAAGCCTTTCCTTTCTGCAATATTCAACATACCTTTACAATGGGGGTTCTAACTCTTAAGTTTTCAACAAAACAAAGGTAAAATGCCTCTTTATTCGACTTGTAAAAAAAACAAAGGTAAAAAGCTTCTCTATTGGACTTGTAGATTACGATTTGTACTCTTAATTTTGGAATTTGACATTCCAGGAGAAAATATTTTTAAAATTTTCGACTAAGAGTTTGCTGGGGTTGGATTTTAATGGAGTTAAAATTTAAAATTTGGAAACTTTTTGAACGAAAATTATAAGCTTAATTATAATATAAAAGTCTTAGAAAAAATTCTCCATGTAAAATTAAAATTGTTCACCATAATATTTTCAAGCGATTGAGAACGTATATATATCACTAAAAAGATGAAAAATTAGTCATATTAATTATTCCAACTCTCTCAAGATATCGAGAAGTGTCAATCAATCTTGGATGCGTTCAACCATATCCAAACGGATTTCACCAAACGGGATTCGCCGTGACAAGTTGGCACTTTTTATTCTATGTTTCAAATTTGTTTCAAAAGACTGTACATCTGTAGCAATACACATGATAAATATTCACAAGATAAGTTTGAACCCTAAAAAAGAAAATCATGAACGTGATTTAGTCACTTAGAGGAAATTTACAATATAAACACTATAGAATACAATAATCCGTAAGGTGAATCTCTTTTAATTAATAATAATACATATGGTTACACTTACTCCCACGACCATGGTATATTCCTGCTGCATCCTTCCATGTTATTATATTCATTGAAATACTTGTTTGTTTGATTGAGTTTCACTATTATATTCATTGAAATACTTGTTTGTTTGATTGAGTTTCATTATTATATTCATTTAAATACTTGTTTGTTTGTTTGAAGAATTGTTTTTGAAAAAAAAACATTTTCGATTCTTTGGTCAAATCTAAAAAGTTGTAAACCTAGATCCCTAATCATCTACACTTTAGACTGAGAACATGTATCCAGCTATGGATGTAGGCGTGTAGTTGCGCCCATGACCCATCAAAGAGCGAACATGCATTCTCTTCTCTATTCCATGTGTTTCTATGCACATCATTTGTGGTTGAGTAGGTGGGCAGGCCATGCATCCATATAAAATTGTTGTAGAAACACAATAAAATATTATGTTTTATATTCATTTTGTAACATTCCACTCTTATTTGCACTGAGCAAACTTATTATTTGAGGACACTTGCTTGCAAGTGATCCAGATTATTATATTATTGGTCGTTTGATTATGATTATGAGATATTATGGATATGATAATATTTTATTTTGTTCTATTTACATAGATAGGTGTTATTGACTAGGTTCTCCTCAGTGTGTAGGATTTTGAACATTGAGGATGCAGAGGCATTGATGAAACACTTTCGAATCTCGATCGAGTCACGGAGTGGGTTGTTTTGGGTTTGAATGTTGTTGATGTGACATATGTACATATGATTAAATGTTATGATGATTGATTAATACTGTTGACATGATTCATTGATGGATGCAGGCATGATAGATTTCCAACCACACTCACATTTGGAGTAGAGGGGTCATGCACAACAACGAGAGACTTGAGGGAGAGGTGTGGGAGAAACCCTTCCATAGCCTACTGACACTCCCGCTATGGCTCAAACTATAGGTTAACGATTACCTAGTTCAAAAAGACCCACGATGTCGTGAGGGAAGTCGCTCATGATGATTCTAAGGGGCGCACAATAAAGTAGGGGCCCTATTCATTAGAGGCCCTTAGTCTAGCACAAGATCGCGTGGCAGAGTATTGACTCGAGGAGTTTGACGTCTACCAAAGTCAGTCAAGAAGCGAGTGGCACCCTTGGAGCACGTACTGCATCTTGACGGGAACGTCATGCAAGGAAAGAAAAAAGAGGCGAGTGGCACCCTTGGAGCACATGGTGCATCTTGAAGGGCACCTCGTGATTTTAACTGGTAAGTGAATAAACCTAGTCGGCCTTAAAATGAATGATCAATCTCGGAATGTTAAAACTTTGCGTTGGAATGATTAATCCGTGAATGTTTAAAATCTACATTGAATGTTTAACCTCTCAATGATTAATCTTCGAAGGATTAATCTCTGAAGAAATTGTTTTTCCCAAATTGTTTTTTCTAGAATATCACTGCGTTTTATGACTATGTGTGACAATGTTTTCGATATGGCTACGTTTTTTATAAGTGTGTGAGTTTTGTTACGTATTAATGGATAACGTTTTTTGATATGTATTAATGGATAGCATTTTGATATGTCCACGTTTTGAGATGTATTAATGGATAACACTTTTGTTATGTATTAATGGATAGAGTTTTTGGATAGCGATATTATACTCTACATTTTTGGATGGCATATTATACTTTACATTTTTGGATAGCGTTATTATACTCTGTGTTTTTGGATAACGATGTTGTTGTCATCATATTATACTCTGCATTTTTGGATAGATATTTATACATTTAATAAAACAACGATATCATACTTTTAATGGAAAGCCATATCATATGGTTGAATTTAATGTGCAACATTATCATGTACTTAACTAACAATATCATCATGAATTTAATGTGCAACATTATCATGTACTTAACTAACAATGATATATATTGCATAGCATTATCATTTTACACAATGATATTACACTACATAGGATTATCATATTAAACGACGATATCATAACAGACAACGATCTCATATTTTCACTCAACAATATCATTATTAGCTTTCATTTTGTTAGACACCGATCTCATTAATCGATATAAATATATTATTAGACAAAAATATCCTTATTAGTTTTCATTTTGTGAGACATCGATCTCATTAAGGGATAGCAATATATTTTAGACAACAATATCATTATTATATATCATTAGTGTTAGACAAGGATATTATTAATGGATAGCAATATATCATTAGACAACAATATCATTTTTAGATATTATTTTTGTTAGACAATGCTTTTATTAATGGACAACAATTTCTAGACAACTATTTTAAACTCACAAATAAGATGATGTGGAACTTCTTTGTTAATCCAAAAAGAAAACCCCTTGTATTCATGTTCTTAATATATTAATTTACTTGTTGATCTTTATATGATGGTAAACATTATTGGCCTAAAAAAATGTAAGTACTAGTTTCTTATATCACATATGATTAAGTTATCTTTCTATAACATTCTATTATATAGGGAATTTAAATAGAATATACATGCACGTGAATTTTTAGATAATAATCAATTTATTTCTATTTTACAGTGTGGGAGACTTCTTTGAAAAAGGTGCCTCATAAAAAAACAAGAATTCTTCGGTTGGTCGTGCAATTTAAATATTGAATGATGTCACCTTGCGTCTTGTTGACTTGTTAATTGAGTGCTTGGATATAGTCTTACTGTATTTTTGACAATTAATTTGGTCTCCTACTACGTTGGATTTTGAGATATGTTATGTTACGCCATGGTTACTGTCATGCCTATCACCTTGTGATAGTATGATTCCTTATGAGGGTATCATTGCGCACCCTGATGGATCGACACGAAGGATAACCTAGCCAGAGTCTTGTGCTTCCCGATGTGGGTGTATTGTTCATTGTATTTGATGTTGGTACTTTGTTCTATAATGCTTTAATGTAGTTGGTTTGGTGAGGCGTAGAGGTTTCTAGTTACTAGTCGTCGAAGCCAATATGTTGGGTTGTTGATGTTGTCCTTTAGCTTGTAGGTGTTGTCTTGATTATGTCAGGAGGGTAGCCATTTTTATCTGTCTATTGATTATCTCATGTTTCATCTGGTTGCATGATGTGATAGTACGTTGGGTCATTGTTGTCTGTTTCTTGAATGTGTAAGTTGTGTTTGTCATAAGGTCATGTTGATTAATTGTTGTCGTTTATTGTCTTCCTTCTTAAAACCAAAAAAAATTCACTTGATTTGTGTCACATGTAGTTGTAATGATTGGGGTCATTACATATGGTATTTGAGCGGGTTCAACCCACGACTTAGGATCACTACGACTTTCATTGATTTGACTTTTTATTATAAGGTTGCTAATTAAATTGATTTGTATTCGTGCAGGTAATCATTGTTAGAGGATGTCGTAGAGGGACATGATGGGGTTCTGGGGGAGGAGGCGCAACACTCCCAGTAGCATTCATGCCTAAGGGGTCTAACCCCTAGGGAGACGAATAGGTTGTCGGGCAGAAACAGATAGTTGTGGGTGATGTGGTTGGGATTATGAGGTCTTTTCAATGGATGTCTGAGGCATTGATCATCCATTTGGATAGATATGAGGCTAGGGCATTAGCACCCCCTGAGGGTCCACCACGCGCTCCGATCAATACTAGTAGCATCCACCACGAACTTGAGAAGGTAAAATTTCTCAAGTTCTTTGGTGCTCGGGATGACGTAGTCACCGTGGCATGGTTGGAGAATATGGTGATGTTCTTTGTGATTCATGAATCTACCTCCAACATGAATATTTGCATGGCGATATTTCAACCAAAGAGGAGCACTCTTCTATGGTGGAAGACACTCCTGCCGCAATTGAACATGGTCGTCGAAGATGTGTCATGGGAACTCTTCGAGGAACGGTTACGAGAGAGGTAATTATGGGAGGAATTCATTGAGCATCAACTCAATGAGTTCATCTCTTTGTGACAGGGAAATCATACGGTGCCAGAGTACTAGGCAAGTTTTATGGAGTTTCTTATGTATGCTCCACACCTAAATACCGAGAAACTTGATGCCAATAGGTTCTTGTTTGGCCTTAATGTCAGCATTCATGCAAACGTTAGGATTTTGATGCCTCAGACCTTGCATGGTGTTTTCCAGAAGGCCCTTATAGCAGAGGAGGATTTTATCTTTGGGTTTTAGAGAAGGACTCCAGTGAGACCAGTAAGGAAGGTGTCATCTAGTGCGCATCAGCATCAGACACAAGCTAGGCATTCACCAGGATATCATGGATTCTAGAGAGGATGCACTTTCACTACACCTCGACAACCAGTGCCTTAGAAATGGACTCCTTACTGAGGACCACAACATCAGCAACAACGTTGACCGCAACAATAGCATTTTAGGCATCTTTAGCAGAACATACTAGGATTCTATGTTGGTGGGTCGTGAGCTTCTATTTCAGGTACCAGGAGTACCTGACCGAAGAAAAGGTGTTGAATATGTGGGGAGCCACATTACCAACATGACTTTCCAGTGGAGAGGACTAGGGTATATGGATCAGCTGGACCCACTACCATGGGATATTTGGGCAAGGCCCATCGGATTCATGTAGTGGTGAATAACTTCCAGGAAGAGCACCAGTCGACTGTGCTCGAGACATCAAGTACCGTCGTAGACTAGAAACTTAGTACTTTGATATATCTAGGTGCTACAGAGAGTTTGATTTCTGGGGTAGCATTAAAAATAATTAAGGTAAAGTCAATCAAACAGGATGAGTTTAACTTTCTAGAAATAGATTCGGGAGGAAAACACAAGGTTGGAGGGAAGGTTACGATCTGTAGCCTTAACCTGCGGGAGTTTTTCACCAGTGTCAACCTATACATCACATATTAGGATATTATGACATCATGATGAGTATGGAATGGTTTGAATCACATGAGGCAATACTCAACTGTAATATGAAATAGTTGAGCTTGGTCGATGATGAGGGGCAAAGATGCATGATTGTAGGTCGAAGCGAGGGAGTTTTCCTGAGGTTCATCTCTTCTTTGCAGCTATAGAAGAACATGCACACGGGATGTAAGCTTTATGTGATCCATGCGTTAAATGAGAAGGGAGTAGAGGAAGGTCTAGAACACCTTCCAGTGATAAGAGATTTTGCAGACGCTTCCTTGAGGAGTTACCTGGGATGCCTCCAGAGAGGGAATTGGAATTTACCATAGACCTAAAACCAGGGACTGAACCGATAGAAAGAACACCTTATCGGATGTCGAACTCGGAGTTACAAGAGTTGAAAATGTAAATGAAGGATTTGTTAGACCTAGGACTTATACGTCCAAGTGTGTCACTGTGGGGTGCACCTGTTATCTTCATACGGAAGAAGGATGGGTCATGGAGACTCTGCATTGACTATCATCAATTGAACAAGGACACAATCAAGAATCCATATTTGTTGCCAAGGATTGGTGATTTGTTTGATCATATGAAGGGTGCGATGATGTTTTTTAAGATTGAATTGAGATCAAGGTATCACTAGTTATGGATCAAGGAGGATGGAATCCCTAAGAATGCCTTTAATACAAGGTTTGGACATTACGAGTTTATTGTTTTACCTTTTGGACTGACAAATTCCCCTAAGGTATTTATGAGTTTGATGAACAGGGTGTTTCGTGAATACTTGGACATGTTTGTCCAAGTATTCATTGACGATATTTTGATTTACTCTCGGACAATGGAGGATCATGATGCGTAATTCTGCTTGGTACTACAGTGTCTACAAGAGAACAAATTGTATGGGAAATTGTCTAAATGCTCGTTTTATCAATCAAAGATTCAGTACTTAGGGCATGTCATCTTCAACGAAGGTATCGCTATGGATCCAATGAAGGTCGAGGCTATTATAGAATGTTCTCCATTGACGAATGTCCTTGTAGTGCATAGCTTCATGGGTTTAGCAGGATACTATCGACGATTCATTGAGGGTTTTTTGAAGATAGCAAATCTGATTACAGATTACAGAAGAAGAAGAAGAAGAAGTTTCTTTGGACCAAAAAATGTGTGGAGTCATTTTGGAGGCTCAAGGAGTTGTTGATTACAACACTAATACTAAAGGTCCCTGACATGGACTTGGACTTCTTGGTACGCATTGATGCATCCAAGGAAGGCTTAGGAAGAGTCTTGATGCAAGACAGTCGAGTGATCACTTGCATATCAAGAAAGTTGAGAAGGCATGAGGAAAACTATGTGATCCACGATTTGGAGTTTTAGCCATTGTATATGCCTTGGGAGTTTGGAGACACTACCTTATTGGATGGAAATTCAAACTAAAAAGGGACCATTGTGGACTACAACACATCTTTACGCAAAGCAACTTGAATGCGTGACAACGACGTTGGTCATAATTTCTTAGTGAGTATGATTTTAAGATTACTTACATAAATGGAACAATGAATAGGGCGATTGATGTGTTGATTTGAAGACCACACATATTTTTGGTGATGCCTCTTCTAAAAAATCTACTTGAAAAGATTCTAACTTTACAGCACGTCGATGTCTGGTACAAAGAGGTCAAGGATTTTATCAGACAAAACACAATAATGGTAACAAAATTTTAAGGATCATGATGAACAATGATGGATTATTGGGATTTAAAAGTCGAATTTATATACCTCCCAATGACGAGTTGAAGAATTTGATACTAAAAGAGGCACACAGAGTAGTGTACATGGCTCACCCAAGAGTCACAAAAAAGAGGTCAGACCTTAAACCCTTATTCTTTTGGAAAGGAATGAAGGCAGACATAGTCAACTACGTGGAATTATGTCTATAATGTCAGTAGGTGAATGATGAACCTAGACATCTGACAGGATTTCTACATCCACATGCGATTCCATAATCAAAATGGGAGGTCATTTCGATGAATTTCATTGTTGGATTGCCAATGACGGCAAGGAGACACAACTCGATTTTTGTGGTAGTCGACATTCTGACGAAGAGTGCTCATTTTATTCATGTGCATATGACGTATCAGGCACTTGACATAGCTAGAGTTTTCATCAGCAATATTGTGAGTTTTCATGGTGTGCCTAAGAGGATTATATTTGATTGAGGTTCGGTGTTTACTAGACAAGTTTGGACTAGTTTCCAAGAGGGCTTGGGAACCCAACTTAACTTTAGTACTTCGTATCACCCAGAGATAGACAAGAAGACAGAACGAACAAACCAAATCTTGGAGGACATGTTGCGTATGTATGTGCTGGACCAATAGAAGTGTTGGGTAGAATTCTTGCCACTGGTAGAATTCACATATAACAACAATTATCAAAGCACCATTAAGATGGTGCCTTTCGAGTTTCTTTATGGGTGACTGTGTCAGAGGACTTTGAGTTGGGATCGGCTTGAGGAAAGGGGCCTTGTTGTAATACCCCAAGGATGTGCCCCAGTTATATTATGTATTGTAATCATGTTTATAGGTTGGTGAGGCAAGTGTATATAAGTTGGTGGGCTTATGTGTTATTTAGGCCGACGAGCCTGATTTTTGTATATGTAATTATTCAGATCATTAATAAAATATAAACATCATTGTGTGTTGACTGACCATGAAGAAAGAGTGATGGGGAACTAAGCTTATCCAAGGCTAGGTAAGGGAGAGGGGGATGAAAGTTTGGAAGAGGGGATAAGCTTGAGGGATTAAGTCCTTGAAAAATAATTTATTATTATTCCAAAGTAGTGTGAAAGGTATATTTTTATCCTAAGTTCCTGGAAAAGGGAACGCATACTTGATGGAGTGCA
Organism: Picea engelmannii; assembly: GCA_009831015.1. Classification (NCBI taxonomy): domain Eukaryota; kingdom Viridiplantae; phylum Streptophyta; class Pinopsida; order Pinales; family Pinaceae; genus Picea; species Picea engelmannii. Next base: position 310,797 of record ML777251.1, read on the forward strand.
TGCAGATTCATGGGCGACATGAGTCGGCCCAGGCAGATGCAATTTAACCCAAGAATTGAGCCGTGATGGGGGTTCATCCTCCATTATTCCGTCCACTGTCTGAACCATGTGGAATCGAAATATGATCTCTACATACCCTCATGCATCTCTGAAACTAGAAAACCGTGATATTTTTCTGTGAAGGCGACACATCCTTCGTCTGAACTCATTGTATTTGGATAACCGCGTGTAGTGAAGGTTGTTTGTGCATCCATTTTCCCATTCTTCTTCTGAACTCATTGGTCTTTGTCACCGACCTCTGTACATATATCGTCAACTGAGAAACCACTCACAGGAAGCGGGAAAAACCAACATGTTTGTCCTATGAACCCAGTGAGAACCCATGGACTGATCCACATTTTTTGTGAAGCTCGAGTATCCTGTGTATTATCTATGCCATGTGTGTCATGAATGTGGGTTGTTGTGGCCACATAGTTCTTGGATTGAGTGTGGGTTTTTTTCGTCGACTGTTCCTTGCTGAGCTTTGTTGTTCTTTTCCTTGTGTTGGAACAAAACTGAAGAAGCAAGTTTTCAAGCCTGTGTGCAACATTCTCTCTAGGTGAGAGATGTGGTTGTGGTTGAAGAAGCATGTTTCTAGGCCTTTGTGCAACTCTCTTCAGGTGAGAGAGTGTGCTAGTTGAAGTGAGTTCTCCTCGAAGGGGTCCCGTAGCTACTACAGAGCTCTAACAATTTCAGTCTGGCCAGTTGTTGAAGCCCAAGGCAAGGGAGGTGAAGCAGCCGATGGACTGTCCTGTGTGACAATGAAGGTGTATACTCCTGGGGTGGGACAAGAATGTGGGGAATGAGAGTGTATGAGTAGTGGGAATAAGTGGCTCCTGGGAGAGAATCCTTCCTCATAAACTGTGTGTATTCCTATTGACCTTGCCTATCCTAGGATTCTCTTCCCCAATGGAGCTTAGTCCCATCTCGGGGGTGACCTACTGCTGAGAGTGATGAGCGGTGTGGTCTAAGGCTGGGAGGTTTGTGGAAGGTCTCCATGCAGTTGGTGGTGTTATTCCAGTTGAAAGATAAGAACAATTTATGTGCTTAATTTTATGTTACGCATAATGCTTGAATGTTATCATGAATTCCATTGCATGTATGAATTACTGTTAATTCTATTTAAGTTCATATGATGGTAGTAACTCTATGTTAAATGTGTTAATTTGATTTAATGCATATTATATTTATATCTGAATGTTCTGCAATAGTGGCATTGCCCAGTCTCTGTGAGTAGTCGGGGATCCTACAGTTTGTTATCAGAGCAGTAAAGGACAACTTTAAGGTTGTTTTGGTAGCATTAATCAGTGGAGTTGTAGGCTGGGGGATGTTAAAAATTGTTACTAGAGACAAGGCTTTCAACACTGAGACTAGATGGGCCATGTTAGTGGAAAGTGAAGCAAAAGTTTCCAAAGAATTGTTTTCGAAGTAGACAAATTTCGATTTCAGAGTGAAGGTTTTATCGTCGAACCTGGAAGGGTTAGATAAGTGGTCTTTGGACCCGAAGTTTTAGGTGGAATTTGTGTCCGGAGGAACCAATTTTGAACCTCAGAAACATTCTTGAGTGCCAATATGTTACCTTGGCCATGTTAAGAATCTCGTGAGTAGCGGTATCATAAAACCACAACATAAGTGGTGTTGGACCACAGTGAAATGTGTGAACTGGTGAAGTATTGAATAAGTTTCAATTATTTCTCTTCTTTGCGTTTTCAAGTGCAAGCAGTGTGCATTGTCCACAATGAGTTTGTTGACAGTGGTAAGTTAACCTCAAAGAATATTAGGAGAGATATCGTTGAACATTCATAAGTAGAAGTGCAAGGAGTGCACAGGAAAAACTTTGTGTTGAGTTCAGAGAGAGATAGAGTCACTGAGAACTCTGTAGGGATCTTCTGGGTAGGCATCGAGTAAGTGCAAGTGTGCACAGAGAGAACTCTTTGTCGAGTTCAGGGAGAAGAGTATAAGAGGAATATAATCACATAGCTGTTGAACACTCTGTAGAGAATGCTCAATAAGGTGTGCTTTGAGGAGGAGGTTTCCAGGAGGGTACAAAGTTTTCCTTTGAAAGGAAACAAAAGGGTCGAGACCCTTAGGAGACTGAGTAAATTGATAATCTCAGAAGAGATAACATAAGGAGTGTGTAGGAGTCAGAATTATTCCAAGTTACAAAGCTCAGGAGGGATAGAATTAGAAGAGACACAACCGAGACCCAAGATAGTTGGGTTCATAGGAGAAAGTTCAAAGGCTGAAACCTTTGAATATCCACAAACTATTCAAAGTCGGAAGGAGTCAAAATATTAGGAGGATGAGAAAGAGGAGTCGTTAGATCTGTTGTGGGGAGGAACCTGGACCATTAGATGCATGTCCAGGAAAGAAAATGAGAGCCCTAAGGAGGAACAGATCCCATCTATTGGATCTCAGCACGAAGGACAAACAACTGTTGGATCCAAAGGTAAGCCCATGAGAATCAACCCTTCTGTGCATGGGATAACTGATTCACCGAAGTCCCAAAGTAATTAGGGACCGTCCATCATCAAGTCTTACAAGTGGTGAAATATCCATAACTCCAGAGTGAACCACTTCGGATTTTGTGGTTGGGAAAGATACCAAATCGGTAAATACCCTAAGGCCAAAGAAGATCGAGGCCATTGGTTGCCAAGAGATGCGTGTTAGAAGATCCGAGACTTCGGAGAAATTCACTTCATGAATTGCAAGTGTGGAGCGTTACAAACTCTTGAAGTGCCAAAGGCTGAAGTAAATCACAACCGTTCATTGTGGAGGACACATGGAGAGAGATCAGAAAGTTCGAGGGCAGAAACCTCCGAAAGGAAGTCGATAGGAACAAAGAAGATTTGGACCATTTGATCTAGAAGAACGCATGGAAGAAACCAATGTATTTCGGGTGAAATCACTACAAGAGAATGTGAAGGAAGAAATTTTGAAATTGTCGAAGCCCGAATAGTCGAAGCAGCTAGGAGTCATTGATCTAGGTTGGACAGGTGTCACTAGATCATGAAATTTAGAGAATTTTAATTTGGGGCTTTTGTTAAGTTGTATTCCAGTATTTCCTGAAACGCCAAATCCTGAAACATCTAAGGGTCGTTGATTCGAAGGAAGGAAAATGGATGATTGATCTGCGAGGAGACATGTGGAAGACGAAGATCACTATGTTGGACAGTCATTGATTTGAAAGTGGACGCGTGGCACCAGATCTAGAACTTTGGGTACAAAGCACTCCAAAGGAAATCATAGGGTGAAAGTGTTGAAGTCCCAAACAAGATATCGATCATTGAACGAGGAGGAGGTCGAAGGACCATTGATCTAGTCTTGGTTGGAAAGGCCCAAATTCCCAAATTAATCAAGGATCGTTGATCTCAAATTAGCAAGGACCATTGATCTTTGCAGTGGTATCTCCCAAAGTCCCAAAACTCCAAAGTCTCGAAAGTCAGACGCCTGAGGTTCCATAGTGAGTGTTAGTTGTGGATGCTCAATAGACATGGATTGTTGATCCACTCTACTTCGCGAGTTCAGTAATACGAAACTCCGAGAGATTGTTGAGTTTTGTTTGAAAATTCTTAAAGCTGAAGGCTCAAGTAAGAACCTAATGATCTAGTGCTTGGTCATGACCCATGGTGGTGTGGGTTAGGGACTAAGAGAAAGGGACTAATGCCCAAAAATTGTGTTAAATAATGGAAAAATGGGTTAGGAAGGAATCCTGTGGATTTCATCTTGTTTGGATCTACATCAGGTAGGTAATGAAGACACGGGAACCTTATGATAGGGTCCAACAAATATATAAGAGTGATTAGGCCAGAGAAAAGAGATCGTTTCATAAGAAATGCATTAGTGAAGAAGGGCAGGGAAAATTATTTATTCTACATCTGAAATTTTTTAGAATTTGTAGGATCAGGTGTTGGGTTCGATAAGCAGCATGGAAACCCCAAATGGGATTTTTGTTTGGGGAAGATAGTCTAGGTGACAATCCTTTCACATCAAATGTGAATGCCAGGTGGAGAGAGACATATGAAATACATGATAATGCATGGACCATAAGTTCATATGCAGAAAAAAAGAATGGGAATAAGGAAGGAAGCTTTTAGGGAATTATAATTCGTCCATGCAAAAGTTGAATTACAGGAATCCAAATAATATTGGAATGCTGAAAATTAATAATCAACATAATATGTGATGGAAAGTATGCAAAGTAGACAAGTAAAAATTCATGTATGGAGTCAAGTCCATGAACATCCTAAGATTATGGAAGAAGAAATCATGGGATATATGTCGAGCTAGCAAAAGAGAAGCGGAGAGTACAAGAAAACCGTCGGGAAAGGGATGAAGAAGTTTAGTCGGGAAATGGATGAAGAAGTTCATTCCTGAAGAGTAACTGGATGTTGAAGAATCCAGAGTCTATAAAACAGCTTGGTGTGGAATTTGATTCATCCAAGTATGAGATTAGGATAGTTGGAACCAAGAAATTAACAAAAGTTTAAGGTTAATATCATCTTAGTTTGGGACTATAAATGAAAAGACAACCAAGAGTTATTTGGATAGAAAGTGATAAGGACAAAAATAATCATGTATAGTGACTACAATGAGAGCACAAGAAGATTCAGGAATACGAGAAGAATTGTTGACTTCTGGGATCATCAAGGAAAAGTCTGATAGGGAGATATAAGTTGCTACAATTTATGTGGCAAGAAGTTTGTTATGGATTGTTGGGTCAGACAGAGGAAAGAATACTTCCATGTTTGCAAGTGTTGTTGGTGATGTTGTTGCATAAGGAGGGAAGCAACAAAGATCTGGAGTGTTGATTATAATTTTGATAAAAGAAGCATGAAAGCTTCTACTGCCACCAAATTTCAGGTAGTATAAAATTTATTAATGGCATTCATGCAGGTATGAGTTTTTTTTACTCTTTTTGCATAAATGCTGAAAGGAAATTTAGGTAAGAATTTCCTCAGCCAGAGTTATTTTGTAAAATCACATGATTATATTATTGAGTGCATACCACTAGATGTGGTAAAGGATGGAGGCCTATATTAATTCAAAGGTTTTTAGCTTCTGAATGCACACACTCACATAGTAGAATGTCATGCTAATTTGGTTATGGGGTGGTAACCAAAGAATTAAAATATAAGAACTTGTTATAGGAATGAATGCCAATAAGCTAGTCATATATGAGGCTAGGACATGGTTGGATATGGAAAGGTATGGATAGGGAAAGGTTATGAGCCACACAGGTACTAAAATATTCATACCTTTAAATAAAACTTGGGATGCAACCTTTTTCTAACACTAATGAACACCACAGAATTATATTCTTGGTGTAGTGTTCAGGTCGAAAAAGAAGGCATGCAATTAATTGGGAAGACTATAGGAAGTCTATGGAGAATGTGTTAACACATTGGCCAGAATTCCAACTTATGGATGGTGAGATACATGACTGAGATAAAGAGCATTATATAATTCAATGCCGGGTGCACTGAATAAGTATGCATTGAGAATTGTACTCATGCATAGTAAGTGATATAATTGTATACAAAATGAATTGATTGAATGTGTTTGTAAGTACATGTATATGTGTTTTTTGAATGGAAATAATTATACTAATGGATGAAATTTTGCTAACACGTGAAGTTGAGAACATTTCAATAACTATTAAACATTGCAATAGGAAAGTTGCAAGCTAGGTAGTCATGGGAATAGAAACTACAGGAAATTTTATGTTCAGAAAATTGAAATAATAAACTTATTGTTATTAATTATGAACATGCATATGCATAGAATGATGAGTCATTCTATTTGGTTAAATTGTTTGGTAATTGTGATTGAATTTCTAGGTGTAGGCAATTCTAAGATCATTGCATAAGGTGTTGTACATGTTGAATTATGATGTACAAAAAATAATGACAATTTGTTGGTTGTATGCAAGATGAAGCATTACAAGAAAAATGGTATGCAGTTTGGTGCCAGTGGAAAACCACAAGGATGGACCCATTCATAATATGGAAACAACCAAGATGAATTATGAAATAGAATTTCTTGTTTTTGGGGTAAGGTTGAATTCCATTTCAAACTAATTGGATTTCCTAAAAAAATTATTTTATGTTTTCTCATGATAACTGCATGTGGGTGATGCAGATGAGATGATGTTGATTAAAGTTAGAATGTTTACTACAAAGAGTATCTTTGGAAAGATTTTGATTGGAGATGTCTGAGGTAAATTGGAACTCCTCGAGCTACAGTGCTCTAGGAATTCTAGTACGGCATGTTGTTAAAGCCCAAGGAAAGGGAGGTGTAACAACCAATGGATTGTGTGACAGTGAAGGTGCACACTCCTAGGGTGGGACAAGCATGTGAGGAAGATAGATCATTAGTTGGAGTGATGCTGAGGTTTCGATGGATGGACTACTACTAAGGTTTGGTACCTTGGCCTAGACCATGTAATATGGAATTCTTTTCAATCAAAATATAAGCACCAATTCTCTATTTAGTGTATGTTGTATACAGGTTATAATGTTATTAGAACTATCTGTATATACATATATATACATTGCATATATTCTTGAATTACATTCATCCATGACTGTACATAATGTTTTTCATATTTCATTTCTTAAGAAATATATACCTAATGCTAATCATGTTATCGATTGGAATGTGATTCAGGTGGAGCAAGAAGGTGTCTTGCAAGTGCATCCTGTGCGCATATTGGACCGAAAAATAAAACAACTCTGGAATCAAGCCATAGGGCCTGTAAAGGTGTAGTGGACCTGCTACGGTCCTAAGGATGTGACATGGGAGCATGAGGATGCTATGCAAGAAGAGTACCCGAATCTTTTTGAATATTTTTAAAATCTTGTTGATGCTATGTAAAAGTTGCACTGAGGACATCGAAAAAATAAGGGGAGGGGATTGTAATACCCCAAGGAAGTGCCCCAATTATATTATGTATTGTAATCATGTTTATAGGATAGTAATCCAAGTTTATATAATATGGCAGGATTATGTGTTATTTAGGCTGGAGAGACTAGGTGTTAAAGGCCAGGAGCCTACTTTTTGTTTATGTAATTATGGAGATCATTAATAAAATATAAACATCATTGTGTGCCAACCGACCATGAAGAAAGAGTGATGGGGGAATAAGCTTCCACAAGGCTAGGTAAGGGAGAGGGGGTTGAAAGGTTGGAAGATGGGCTAAGCTTGAGGGTTTAAGTCCTTGAATAATTTATTATTATTATTACAAAGTGGTGTGTGTTGTTCCTGAGTTTGTACTTAAGGCTCAAAAGTACAGTGTCAAGGCATCCGAAAGTGGTTAGGATAAGGAGAAGGGAAAATGTCAACCTTCGGAGAAAGAGTCTAAGGGAGATTTCTTCGATGGGGTTGTCTGGCTTCGAACTGCTTCTGAATAGTTATGTCTCATTCAATGGCTGCCCATGATTGTTCAAGTTCGGCCCGGTTAGTTGTTGTTTTAAGGATAGTGTTAAAGAGGTTTAAGGCGATGTGCGTTTGGTTCAATAATCCAGGTTCAATGTTAGGTTGACTTGGTGTGGGAATTGTCACGGGGGAACAACACAGGTAAGAGAACTTTAAAGAAAGGTTGAGTGTTGTCTCAAATTTGTTTTATAAAAGAGAGTTTTACGGTTTCAGAACTAAATTATGGATGCAAATCTAAGGCTCGTTCCCGTAACTGTATTATATTTTAATAAAAAGTGCAAGATGGGAGAAAAACATTAAGCTGCTTACAGTGTAAGGTTCCTATCGGGGAAATACGTAAAGAAATAATCAATGTAACAAAAACTGTATGTAGAATTCCGAAACTGCAAATTGGTCTTACACAGCTGATAGCTAGTTTAGAGGAAAGGCAATAAACAATTACAGAAAACCCAAATTTATTTATTATAGTAGTGGTAGTACTAAAGTATAACAAAGCACATCAATTACGAATATGAATTGAAATTGAAAAATGAGGAACAAGAAAGCAAACTTGTAATACATAAGTGTCGGAATTGGGAATCTCGAATCTGCTTGTATTGAATTTCAATGCAAAAACTCTATTACAAAATATCAAAAGGGTCCAGCCCCGTTTATTTCTCTCCGGGGTATATTTATACAATTTTTACAAAGGCGGTAGAATCTTAATGGTCGCAAAATTTCAGTTATGACAGAGGAGAGAGAAATCGCTCCATTTCCCCTACTTTGTAGTCACTTAACGCCAGGTGCTCGTCTTCGCGCAGACTTAGCGCAGGCATTACATCTTTCCACAAGCTGAGATAGGAGCCGTGAAGGCTCTTCTTGACAGCTATCCTCGACGAAGTAACATTCTCGGGCCAACTATTGCAGCTTGTCCTCCATTTGTGCACCGATGATGTCGAGAGCACTTAGCTGCACGCTGGGTTTGATCATGTGCTTATCAACTTGAGCCAGGTCCACCATATCTACCTGAGAGATCTCGGTTGAATCTCTCTCCTCCTTTTCTTTCAGATTGAGGGAGATCTGTTCCACATTCATTTGCATCAATGCTTTTGCATCGCCTCCGTTGTCAATACCCAAAAACTCGCCATCTATGGAATGAAAATTTTCTTCTAAAGAATTGGTTACTTTTTGGGCTTGATCCTTGCCCAGGCCAATGTTATGCTCCCAATCCTTCAATAAAATATTACCTCTAGTTTGTTATGGGATGGCGAGCCCGGGAGCACCTACTGAAACTCTATTATTCGTGGCTATCATCACGTCCTGGAAGGCGACCCAAGCCACTTTCGCCTCCCTTTCCCTGGCAGCCAGGTTCTCAAAAACCTGATTCACCAACGAACAATTCTCCTGGATCTCTCCTATCCTAGCGAGCAAACTTTGCTGAGACGACGAGATTCTGCTTCAAATTCCAATGGCCTAGGATTTGAACATCTCCACATCGATCGTTCTGCTTTTGGCGATCGCTGCCCAAGCCCTTAGCTCCTTAATCAAGTCCCTCTGTTGTCTTGCTTGTATACGGCCGTCTCGGACCACTAGCTGTGCTTGCTCCAGCTTGGTTTTGAGCACTTCTATTTCATTTTCATGATCTAGTCAAGTCAGTTCTATCTCCCCGCTCACCTAGCCTTTAGCATTTTCTGTGGCCGAAGCTACTCTGGCTTCGAGAGTCTTGATCAGGCGATTTTTCCTTTTGAGCTGGTTTTTTAGCAATCCGACCGAAAACTGATTCACCGATGCATATGCTCCTAGCGTTCCTGCGATCTCTCTGGTGAATTGCTCATTCCTTTTGTTCTTTCCGTTGGTCATAACTTTGAATTTCTTAACAGTCGACTCTTCCTCTTGGTAGAACTCTCTTTTCACCACCACTTTTCTCTTTTTATCAAAGAAAAATTCATTCGGAGGAAGTTCCTTTGCTCTTATGGGATTTAGTTCCTCGTTGAATATCCATCCTTCTTTGATATTCCCTTGCGCTAACTGCAAGGGGGTGACAGAAGTGATGGGTTCCCCGATTTGTTTAGCTAATTTTTCTGGGGTGTTGATCGGGTCTTGCTTCTTTGGCGGGTCAAGGGTCTTTCTCTCGGTTTCCGGATTCTATTTCTTTGGAAGTTCCAGAGTCTGTGCCTCTGTTTCGAGATTCTTTGTCTCTTTCCCCTCATCTGGGCATTTTCCAGGGTCAGGAGTTGCGTCCTTGGACCCTTCAACATCTTTTGGTTGTGTCTCGGAAACACCCGGACTCCCACCTCGCAACACAATGGGTAGACCACTTCGTCTATGTTCCTGGAATTTCAAAATAGTGGCTGTGTCTTCGGGTGCCAAGGATTGGATCCTAGCTAGAACCTCCTCATAAGACTTCGCCCCTCAGAAAACTTCATCCGAGGGTGAATTATCGTGCTCAAATCTCTTGAGCCCACAGTTATCTAAATGGTTTCTCACAACCCTTTGTGGATAATGTTTCTTATACTCGATGGAGACCAAATTTAGGTCTTCCAGGGCTATAGCCTTGGCTTTGGCATGCCTGAAATCCAATAAAGAATAAGAATTTAGCCGAATAGGAAAAGACGAACATACCTTCTTCGAGTACCCCTTTAGTTCTTTACTCACCCTGCCAATTACTATCTGTTGGACGACCTTGCGACAAACCATCTTGTTGGGGATGAACAATTGTAGCGAATGTGGGGGAACATAAGCTCTAAGAACTCTGAAGTATGAAAACTCAGCCTCCACGTACCAGTCTGCTATGCTGCTAAGATTTGTTGTTATGTTGTCTGAGATACGAGGTGGTGGATGACCAAAAATGGTGACATGCAGGGGCACCATCACCCAGTTAAAAATTTCATACATGAACTTTTCTTCTTTGTTCTCCCACATTTTGTCGTGATACATATGTACGGGTTTTTCTTGGGCTGGAGTCTAACCCTAGATCATTAACAGAAAGGGTGTCATGGAACATATTGCATCCATAATATATGCTGACATGAAGAATGAGGAAGGTGTCCCATTTTCCTTTTTCTCCCGATACTCTGTGACTCGGTTGGCCAGGCTATCCGAGAGTATATTTGCCCCATTAAAAAAGAAACCTTCTGCGACCCGAAACATTAGAGGCACCCATGTGATGAAAAATTGTGATGTGTCCTCTCTCCCAAATATCCAACATGTCATCATGGCCACATATTTATACTGTGGCTCCAAAGAAGCGATTGAATAAACGCCCTGGTCATTTGCTCTGAATTTCGCGGTGCATGAAACCCAATCCTTTATCAAACCGGGCATGGTTTTGTCGTACTGGGTGCACTCTTTCTCTTTGAATTCCTCCAGGAACTTAACACCATATGTATATTCAGACGTCGCAGGTAGCTTATACATGTTTTATAGATGCTCGGGCCTAAAGGTCCCGACAGTGACTCGCTGGTTGTTCATGATAGTCCTGGTAGGTAAGTCTACGTGGTCCAATGCCCATCAGATCATGTCGTAATACGGAAGCAACCGTGGCCTGGTTTCTACTTTGTGCATTTTGGATTGGACGACTATCTTGTACTTGGTGTGTATATCATCCCTTTCGTTGTCGGCGGAGTCGTCTGAATAATCTACCAATTCTACTTGCAGAACATTTGACACAAATGACCAGTCAGGGACCAAGTCGACACTTAGAGGTGAAGTATCGGAGACATTGTCTAAGCCTTGTCCTGCGACCTTGACATTCACCTTTGCTTCTTTCCGTGGAGCCATAGCCAAAGTTTGTTTTTTCACTCTCCTCCGAAAGAACTGCGTATACATGCAGAAAGTAGTTAACTCAAAAACGATGAGCTCTGCGTGCTTATAAAAATGCATTCGTTATAATGAAAAGAAAATCTTATATATATTTGAAAATTCAGTACTTTTCGAAATAATCCTGTCAAATCGTAATTAGAAAAAAATTTATTGTGTAAAATCTGATCTTATATGTGTGGATTTACCCTACTTTTCCATAAATGTCATCAAATTCTGATGGTTTGACAGTCAGTCGAAGTATGGAGAGCAAATGGCTACCTCAGGAAATGTGCAAGACTTGAGGCGCGGGATAATCTTGCTTTACCTTAAATTATCAAATCTTACCAACATTAATCAACTTCTCGTTGTTCGCTACATCATGGTCTTTCTCTTAACATTTTGTCTCCAACTCGCGAGATAGCGAGGACCGACTTTGGCTTAATTAATGGTAACTGCAATTTGGGGCATAATTAGATTTATAATCATTTTATTCACCATATCGCAACTCGAAACTTCGAAGACAAGTTTCTGGGAAATTGGTATGCCGAGTCGCGAAACTGCGAGATGGGGATAATTAAGACTCAATTAAGGGGAAGAAAATCTTGGATTAGGCGATTAATTAATCACGTTATAATTACCTCTTGACTTCGAGAGTCGGGGTTTAGAAGCTGGAAACTTTGAGAAATATAATGCCGAGTGGCGAAAGGCCGAGAACAACTTTTACCATGGTTAGCATTTTGCCTTTGATATTTGACACGGGTTATCCAAGAAGGACTTCGTGTTCTCAGCTCTTGGGGCTGTAAAAATAAAATTTCGGACTTGGAAAACGCTGAGGCACGAAAAACCTGATGACGTCTAATCATGAGTTAAAGATTTTACCCCGGTTACTGTCTTGAGTGAAATCTTAAAACGAGCTCACCGTTTCGCGACTCGGGATGTGTGAACTCATGGATTATAGTATCTGTCTTGCGAGATTCCGAAGTAAAACAAAAAGAGAGAACATTCTTATGAAAGTGGACTTGTTTAAAGAGTAGAAAAGCATCGCTGCTTAAGTGACAAGGCTGCAGAGTTTTCAAAATCTCGGGGGGAAAAATGAGACCATCTTTAGATTTCAAGTATCAAAAATGAAAATTGTGAAGAGTAAAAAATAAAGCAAGGGCAGCTCCAACATAGGCTCCAACTAGGGATCCCATCTCCCTCTGAGGTGGGAAGAGTAGTAGACCACATCCCAATATTGGGTAAATGGAGTAAAAAACTCAAGCATGCAGAAAAAAATCCAAGAAAAAAGGATCGAAGGGGGAAAAGACTTCATTCTTTACCTCAAAAACTTTTTCAAAATCAGATACTCTTTTCAAACACAGTTGTAGTCTCTTTTACAATTTTCCCTTTTCCACTACTAACTTTGGGCATGCTTTAAGACAGTCGAAATGACCCTAGGAGACTCAACAGATCTTGTGGCTCTCGACTTACATCAAAAAAATGAAATTATATATTTTTTAATTCGGGAAGTCCCATCTGAATTTGGGATGTAGATCAGGTTTTCAGAAAGCATTGGTTACCAGAGTAGATTGATATTCATATATAATAGCCTTCCAGATATCTCAGACATTGCTTCACTACCAGCGAGCCTGTTCAGTACCCCGGTGAAGTTATCTGGCCCCTTTTACTGAATTTCCTTTCACCACTTTAGAAATTGTTTATGCATTTAAATGCTGAGATGAGTGAAATCATTTCTGAATTTCCTTTCATTGTCTTCATGGACTAGGTGGGGGCAATCATTTTTGAATTTCCTTTCACCACTTGTCTTATAATTTATTTTTTGAGCGCAAAGATGGGGGCAATCAGTTTGTATCAGGGCTGATATCTGTGTAATATTTTGCATCAGAGGTCTGTCAAATTACTTTGATTACTAGGTATCTTCCCTTGACCCTCACAACACCTTCGTTCTTATGGAGACAAGGAAAATAATTTTTTAACGGGCATCTTGTTTGAGTAAGCTTTGATTCTTCTGATGTTGTTGAAAAACCTAGGAAAGTTAGGGTCGCCCTAAACGTTCCTTTGCTTAGCAGGGGATCAAGTAGTTGTGGAGACCCGCTTTCTTTCCACCATATGTTTTGAGACTGAAGAGGCTAAAACAAAAACTTTTATTCCTTCATAATGAAATGAAAAAATGGCAGCTTGTCAAAAGTTAAACCCGAAAACAGGCAGGATACAAGGCGGCGATTCATTGATTTGGAATACAGAAGATCTAAACAGTTCGAGACTGGCTCTTGTAAATATATTTTGGGATCAGTTATTTTTGACTGAATGCTTTTAGATTTAGTGTATTATTCAAATTATGTTAAATCAAAGGGTATCGAGCCAAGAAGTAATCCTGTTATCTAACAATTTAGCAGATATTGCAATTTGAATGATGTTACCTTGGTTTAATTTTGGCAGTCTTTCATAACATGTGTATTGAGAAATCCCACCTTTACCTTTTCTTTCCAATTTATTTGTGCACTATGAAACTACTTTTTGGGTATCACCTGTTTCATGCCGATTTATTTCTGATACTGCTTTGCGAATTACTCCTCCCACTAGCTCGTAAGCGGCTGGAATCCTGTAAAAGAAATTACGAGTTTTATTCGAAATATGTCGAAAAATTATGAACAAAAGAAAACAAAAAACCAAAAGGGAAATGTTTTTAAAAGAAAATGCATGTATATACACCAAAAAGCTCTATTTTTTTTTTTTTGAAAAAATGGCGACTGTTATGTCATGTAATGTTTCAAATATCGCCTGTTGATAGGGGCGCTGAGGACTTCTCCATCAATGTTTTCCAGCAGGAAAGAATTTTCTCCTACAGGAGCCAAAACCATGAATGGTCCATACCAGAGGTGGTCGAATTTACTATGCTTCGCTGCTTCTTCCCTTCTTGCATCCCATCTTAGCACCAAATCACCTGGAGAGGATTCTCGATCCTTCGCTTTCGGTCGAATAGTGATTTCATGTCATCTTGGTACCACTGCATCTTTTCACCAACCTCGGTTCTCTGTTGTTGGACCTCAATCAGCTGATTAATTCTCCTGGTCACAGGATTGGGTTCTTCGTTTTGGTCTTTCAATAGCTTCAGGTTTATGGGTAGAACGACATCTATCCCATAGACCATTTGAAAAGGTGAAACCCCGATAGATATTTTAGTGCTTATGCGGTTTTCCCACAATGCGTACTTTAAGTGTACATGCCAAGACCTCTTATTCTCATCCAATACCTTCTTGATAATGTTTACCAGGATCTTACTTGACGAATTGACCAACATGTTCCCTTGGGGGTAGTATGCAGTGGAATGGATGAGAATGATGTTGTATTTCTAACAAACAATGATCATAGACATAGATTTAAATGCTTTGGCATTGTCAGTAACTATCTTTTGGGGACAACCGAATCTCAAAAAAATATTTTCCTCCAAGAAGTCGATTACCACCGAGTTTGTTGCCTTCTTAGTTGGGATGGCTTCCACTCATTTAGTAAAATAATCCGTGGCTGTTAAGATCCACCTATGCTGAGCACTAGAATGAGGATTGATCTCACCTATGAGTTCCAGACCCCATTGCTGAAAAGGGGCTTCAGTTTTAACTGGGACCAGGGGCAGGGTAGGGAGCTTATGTTTACCTATGAATATTTGACAAGGGTTGCACGCACGCACTTTGGCATTGACGTCTAAAAATAGTTTCAGCCAATAGTATCTGGCCCTCAAAATCTTATAGGTTGTGGCTCTCCATGCATGGTGTCCTCCACAGACTCCTTCATGAAATTCCTCTATAACCCATGGAGTTTTTGACTCAACCAAACAGACTAGCAGGAACCCGAGTGGATCTTTCCAGTACAGCTGGTTTTTGGTGATGCAATATTTTACTGCATGGAGTTTTAAAGTTCTTCACTTGGATGGTGATAGTTCATCTGGGCATTTCAGTTTCATCAAGTAGAACACTATGTCTTTATACCAGCCTGACGATATGAACTTTTCCTCGACCTTGGTGGGATCTGTCTGGTCATCCGGCTCGTGCAGGTGTGTGTCTCCATCTTCTTCTTGGAGGAAATTAATATCAAAAGCTCTAAGATTCGACTCAGCCAAGAGTTTGGCCATACCCTGCCCCTTTATCAATTTATTCGGCTTGACTTCTAGATCGAATTCTTGTATTTTAGCAAGCCATCGCCCTCTTTTTCTGTCACTGTCCAGCTGTACCAATATATCCTTTATAGAACTGGTGGGTACATATGCGATTATATTTGAATGTAGCACATAGGTTCTGAAATCTTTCAATGCTTTTACCATTGCGTATGCTTGTTTTTCCATTATGTCATATTTCAGTTCTGCATCTCTGAGGATTTTTCTAAAAAACGCTATCGGTTGTTCGAAACCCTCTTCATTTTTCTGCAAGAGTACCGTGGCAATGGTATGTTCAGAAGAAAAAGAGAAGATGAGAAAATACTTCAGATAATCCGGACTTGCTAGTACAGGTGCCTCGCTTATAACTTTTTTAATGTGCACGAAAGATGCCCTGGCCTCGGCGTTCCATTTTACCCCATTGTCCTTCTTCAACATTCTTATAATCATTTTGACAATCTCAGCGAAATTGGGAATGAACCTTCGTAGAAAATTTATCTTACCTAAGAATGATTGAATTTCTTTTATATTTCTGGGGATAGTGATAGTATCTATCACTTCAATCCTCTTAGGATCAATCCTGATTCCTTCCTTAGATACGACATGGCTTAGAAGCTTACCTTCCTGCATAGCGAAATGTGATTTCTTTGGGTTCAGGGATAGGCCAAACCTGCGACACTTTTCGAAAGTCTGTTTCAGATGCATCAAATGTTCTTCATCATTTTTAGAAAAAAACGTCAGGTCGTCGAGGTAAATAACTATGAACTTGTCCCTTTCTCCCATGAAAGTGATGTCCATAGCTCGCTAGAAAGTGGCCCCTGCATTCATCAAACCAAAAGGCATTTTTTCATACATGAAAGTACCCCAGGGCGTGGTGAAAGCAGTCTTTTCCCTGTCTTGTTCATTCATAGTGATTTGATTATAACCAGAGAAACCATCTATCATTGACATTCGATTAGCTCCAACAACCTTTTCTAAAATATGGTCCATCTTGGGCAGTGGGTAATTATCTTTGAGATACGACTTGTTTAAGTTTCGGAAATCCACACACAGTCTAATTTCCCCGTTCTTTTTCCTGACTAGAACTAGGTTAGATACCCAGTCTGAATATCTTAGAGGTACGATTATTTTTGCGTCCAAGAGTTTTTTAACTTCCTTTTCTATCACGGGTAACAGAATGGGGTTAATTTTCCTAAGCTTTTTCCTAAAGGGTTTGACCCCAGGTTTCAAAGGTATCTTGTGATCAATAATGGAAGTGTCATATGTTTTCAATTCATCATAGGACTAGGTGAAAACATCTTTATATTGTCTGAGTAAGTCTTTGTACTTCACTTTCATTTTGGGAGGGAGGAATTTCGATATTTTTACCATCCAGGGTTCTTTTTCTGTCCCTATATCACAGTCCTCCACCTCTTCTGGCTGGGGCTGCAAATTGGACTTTACAAGTACATCGTTCTGATCAAAGGTCTTTCCAAAGGAATCAATCCTTTGGGAATTTGATTTATTTTAAGGACCAACATACAATGATCCGCAATTTTTTCCCGGAAGGTTTCAGGTTCCTCTCCTTCTTGCATGATCCACCTAGAATTATTCTGATTTTCTTGGTCAGCGTGAGTATCAAAGAATTCACCTACTGTTGTAAGAAATTTCTTAATTTGTTCATCGTCTTAAAATACTTGCCAATGTCGGATATTGTCTGGTATGGAAGGTTTGTATCTGATTTCAATCTGATATTTCAGTTTGAAGGTCGTGGGAGGAGAGAAGGTTGAAGCTGGCTTTGCCAATGCATTATCATGTAGATTCTCTGTGCGAGGGTTAAAATGGATACTTACAGTTGAGAAAAAAATTTCCATGAGATCCCAAACACAATTCCTATACACTCTTAGTCTGGGGTACCTGGCTAGGTACTATTCTGCGTCACCGTATACCTCCAAGTTTTTTATATTTAATTTTTTGGCAGCCTCGAATCCTAAGATCAATGCTTCATACTCATATACATTATTAGTGTAATCTATGTCCCACTACAAACGATAGGAGAAAGGAACAATGAACTTACCTTCAGGTGCCACCAAAAGTACTCCAGCACCAACCCCTTCAGAAGACGAAGCACCATCAAAATACATTTTCTATACACCAGTATTACAAATCTCTTTTGTCATGGAGTTTGACTCTTCTTTCTTTGTATCGATTTCCTACAGGCAACAATCCAAACCATCATCAAAAGAAAAGATGCAGTTTCCCAGATCTTGGTCTGCGATGTAAATAGGGAAGTTATGCGGGTTTGGAGGGTCACTGACCGTGTATGCTAATCTTGTCTCTCTATATAAATGAGTGAAATGACCACCAAACACAAGGACTGTGGCATAAGTCATGTCTAACTGAAGAGACCCTCCCAACTTGGCCCCCCATGATCTAGATAACAACATACCATACTTAGGGGGGATATCGACGATAACCACATCCATCAGGATACTTTTAACAGGGACCTACACTAGGGTAACTACAAGATCCTTTATCATCCCCATGCATTTAACCTTCCTCGAATCAAAAGAGTACAAATTTCCATAAGGTCTCATGATCTGGAGACCTATCTTCTCCATTATAATCTTGGGCATAACATTATGGGAAGCTCTGGAGTCTAACATACAATTATGTAGAAACTGGTCATATACATTCAGGGTGATATAAAAGGGAGCGATGTTGTCTTTGGACCCTTCAAAATGGGGACCAAAAGTGATGTTAGGTCTATCATCCTCCAAGTTTATAACATCAGACTGGATTTCTAGCTCGGAGACACCTATCATTTTGGTGATTTGTTTGCGATAACAGGGGTTTTTTGCTAATTCCACCAAAGGGATTGGTATCTTAATTTTGTTTAACTCATTTTCAAAATTGAACGCTCCATTTACTTTGTCTGTTTGTCCAGTTGAGACTTCTGAATTCTTTCTTTCTAACTTATTCGTCTGGAAAGATTTATCATTCATGGTCTTAGTTGAAGAAGTATCTTTGTTTGTGGGTTCGATTGGCTGCGTTTGGGTTCCAAATTTTCCTACCTCGGTCTCTTGAGTGCTTACTCTTCTATTTTTGTTGTTGGGTAGTGGGGTCTCGTCCGAAGGAGGCTCGTAAGCCTGACCTCTCTGAAGGATTTTCTTGGGTTGAATTGTTGAGGTAGGTTTATTCTTAGATCTCAGGTTGTACCTTGGTTGAAACGCAACTATCATTGTCTCGGTTTCTGGTTGGGAATCATGGTTCTCAGTGTGATCACCCTCTTGGCTCTCATTTGGCATCTCCGGCACATTCAGAGACTTTTCATAGTCTTCGCAAGTTAGATATGGTTGACTACAGTCATCACCGAAGTTCATGACATCATTATCTGAATCCTCGAAGTCTTGAAAATTGTTAGCTCCTGTAAAATTTTCATTATTCAAGGGAGATTGTATTTTTTGATCTTCCTTTTTTATTGGTCTTTGTTGATTAGGAGGGTTTTGATTTTTTCTGAAATCTTTTTTGGGGTAAGAGTCAGACTTGGCATGTTCAAGTTCCATCCGGGTTATTTTATTTGACAATTCCTTAATCACTCTATCCATGTCATCCATTCTATCGTCGGAGGCTCTATTGGAACCTGAAGGGCCTACTTGTTCCCTAAAGTGCTTGGTATCTTGGCTTCCAGTCTCTACTCTATCCTTAAGTTTACCTGAAGCCATCATGTCAGATTCTATCTCTATCGCATCGTCCTGCATACAGTTTAAGGTGGCTCCCCTTCGCTCTCACAAAAGTAATGCGGAATCCGGCTCGAAAGCTCCAGTGAAAGTCACTTTGGTCGCGGGTTGAGATGGTTTGACTTCATCTGGGATTTTATTATACAGTTTGTTGAATCTCAGGATGAATTCCATGACTGATTCTGAGTTCTTTTTCTTCAAAGACCCAAATTCGGTTAGATAATAGAGATGATATTTTTGCTCACCCCATTGTCTAAGGAAAGCATCTTCCAAAGCATCATATGAAGGGATAGAAGCTGCGGGTAAGCTCTGAAACCAAGTTCAGACCTGACCCTCAAAATTTTGGACAAGGATTCTCGAATATACATCCTCGTGCTCGATATCGAAGATATCTGTGAATTGGTCAAAGAAGTTAATATGTTCATCAACAATCAGATCTCCCTCCCCGTTGAATTTCAATAAATTCTTTATGTATTTTTCTGGAAGATCGTGTAGGGGGACGGGCAACACCAAAGCGGAATATCAGGATGTGAATTTCACAAAAAGTCTGGGAGGGGGGGGAGGCCCTTGACCTCCACCTCCTCCTAGAGGGACTACTCCTCCACCTCCTCCTAGAGGGACACCTCCTCCACCTCCTCCAAAACCTCCTCCTCCTCCTATAAACCCTCCACCTCCTCCTCCGGCTGCTGCCATCATTGTTTGTGGAAAGTTATAAAGGGGGTTTTCAAAAAATAAAAGGGAATTTTTATTTTCTTCGCTAAGAGGAGACTTTGATGAGGAAGGATAAGGAACGCGAGGAGTTGGTTCCTTGGACTTGGAAGAGACAGAATCGGGAAAACCGACGGGTGTGGGAAACAAGCGTGTAACACACTCTTCAGGATTTGGAGAAGTCAGGAAATTCAACTAAAGATAAGATGGTATTTTAAAAACCGATGAACCTTCAAGAGGGCCCTCTCCCCTCTGTACTAAAGGGACTGTTGGATGAATCTCACTCCTATTTTCAGAGCAGATTAGCATTGAATGTTTAGCGTCAAAGCAAGGACTAAACGAGATTGAGGGTTCGAAAAGACTCTCGGCCTTTAGTGATGGGATTTCAAGTTGGTAAACAACAGCGGTAGGCTTGAAGGAGCCTCTCGCCTTTAGAACTTTTTCGGGATCGGTAACGGGCGTAATTTGCTCACCATCTGGGTTTTGTCTGGTATTCCTTCGAATGAATGCCCGTTTATTTTTTCATGGAGTCGCAAAGTGAAAGATAAAAATCCTTAAAAGGTGTGTACTCTTTGTTCACCATCAAAGGGTAACACTTTCAATGAAAAATAATTTGTCGTTTTCCCAGGGAAAAAGATTTTGTAACTTCGGTCCCCGGTAACGACGCCAGAAATATGTTGTTCCTGAGTCTGTACTTAAGGCTCAAAAGTACAGTTTCAAGGCATTCAAAAGTGGTTAGGATAAGGAGAAGGGAAAATCTCAACCTTCAGAGAAAGAGTCTAAGGGAGATTTCTTCGTTGGGGTTGTTTGGCTTCAAACTGCTCCTGAATAGTTATGTCTCGTTCAATGGCTACCCATGATTGTTCAAGTTCGGCCCGGTTAGTTGTTGTTTTAATGATAATGTTGAAGAGGTTTAAGGCAATGTGCGTTTGGTTCAATAATCCGGGTTCAACGTTAGGTTGAGTTGGTGTGGGAACTGTCATGGGGGAACAACACAGGTAAGAGAACTTTAAAGAAAGGTTGAGTGCTGTCTCAAATTGGTTTTATAAAAGAGAGTTTTACGGTTTCAGAAATAAATTATGGATGCAAATCTAAGGCTCGTTCCTGTAACTGTATTATATTTTAATAAAAAGTGTGAGATGGGAGAAAAACATTAAGCTGCTTACAGTTTAAGGTTCCTATTAGGGGAAAATCTCATGAAGTAAATGGGAGAAGAAAATACGTAAGGAAATAACCGATGTAACAAAAAATGTATGTAGAATTCCGAAACTGCAAATTGGTCTTACACAACTGATAGTTGGTTCAGAGGAAACGCAATAAACAATTACAGAAAACCCAAATTTATTCGTTATAGTAGTGGTAGTACTAAAATATAACGAAGCACATCAATTACGAATATGAATTGAAATTGAAAAATGAGGAACAATAAAGCAAACTTGTAATACAGAAGTGACGAAATTGAGAATCTCGAATCTGCTTTTATTGAATCTCAATGCAAAAACTCTATTACAAAATCTCAAAAGGGTCCAGCCCCATATATTTCTCTCTGTGGTATATTTATACAATTTTTACAAAGCCGGTAGAATCTTAATGGTCGCAAAATTTCAGTTATGATAGAGGAGAGATCAATCGCTCCATTTCCCCTACTCTGTAGTAACTTAGCGCCAGGTGCGCATCTTCGCGCGCACTCGACGTAGGTGTTACATCTTTCCACAAACTCATATGCGAGCCGTGAAGGCTATGCTTGACAGCTGGCCTCGACGAAGTAACATTTTCGAGCCAACTATTGTAGCTTGTCCTCCATTTGTGCACCGATGATGTCGAGAGAACTTAGCTGCGTGTTGGATTTGATCACGTGCTTATCAACTTGAGCCATCTCCATCGTATCTACATGAGAGATCTCGGACAAATCTCTCTCCTCCTTTTCTTTCAGATCGAGCGAGATTTGTTCCACATTCATTTGCATCAATGTTTCTGCATCGCCTCCGCTGTCAATACCCAACAACTCACCATCTATGGACTTAAAAGATTGTTCTAAAGAATTGGTTACTTTTTGGGCTTGCTCCTTGCCCAGGGCAATGTTATGCTCCCAATCCTTCAACAAAATATTACCTCTGGTTTTTTCTAGGGTGGCGAGCCCAGGAGCACCTACCGAAACTATGTTATTCATGGCTATCACCACGTCATGAAAGGCAACCCGAGCCACTTCGGCCTCCCTTTCCCTAACAGTCAAGTTCTCGGAAACCTGATTCACCAACAGACAATTCTCCCGGATCTTTGCTATCCTCGCGAGCAAACTCTGCTGAGCTGATGAGATTTTGCTTTGAATTCCAATGGTCTGGGATTTGAACATATCCACTTCGATCATTCTTCTTTTGATGATCATTACCCAAGCATGTAGCTCCTTAATCAAGTCCCTCTGTTGACCTGCTTGTATACGGCCATCTCGGACCACTAGCTGTGCTTGATCCAGCCTGGTTTTGAGCACTTCTATTTCATTTTTATCAGCTAGTCGGGCCAGTTCTATCTCCCCGCTCACCTATCCTTTAGCATTTTCTGTGGCCGAAGCTACTCTGGCTTCGAGAGTCGTGATCAAGCGATTTTTCCTTTTGAGCTGGTTTTTTAGCAATCCAACCAAAAACCGATTCGCCGATGCATATGCTCCTAGCGTTCTTGTGATCTCTGTGGCGAATTTCTCATTATTTTTTTTCTTTCCGTCGGTCATAACTTTGAATTTCTTAATAGTCGACTCTCCCTCTTTGTAGAACTCTCTTTTCACCATCTCTTTTCTCTTTTTATCAAAGAAAAACTCGTTCAGAGGAAGTTCCTCTTCTCTTATGGGCCTTAGTTCCTCGTTGAATATCCATCCTTCTTCGATATTCCCTTGCGTTGGCTGCAAGTGGTTGACAGAAGTGATGGGTTCCCCTATTTGTTTAGCTGATTTTTCTGGGGTGTTGAACGGGTCTTGCTTCTTTGGCGGGTCAGGGATCTTTGTCTCAGTTTCTAGATTCTGTTTCTTTGGCAGTTCCAGAGTCTGTGCCTTTGTTTCGGGATTCTTTGCTTGTTTCCCCTTGTCTGGGCATTTTCCAGGGTTAGGAGTTGCGTCCTTGGACCCTTCAACATCTTTTGGTTGCATCTAGGAAACACTCGGACTCCCACCTCACAACACAGCGGGTAGACCACTTCATCTATGGCGTAATCTGCTCACCATCCGGGTTTTGTCTGGTATTCCTTTGAACGAATGCCAGTTTATTTTTTCGTGGATTCGCCAAGTGAAATATAAAAATCCTTAAAAGGTGTGTACTCTTCGTTCACCATCAAAGGGTAACACTTTCAATGAAAAACAATTTGTCATTTTCCTAGGGAAAAAGATTCCGTAACTTCGGTCCCCGGCAACGACGCCAGAAAGATGTTGTTCCTAAGTCCCTACTTAAGGCTCAAAAGTATAGTGTCAAGGCATTTGAAAGTGGTTAGGATAAGGAGAAGGGAAAATGTCAACCTTCGGAGAAAGAGTTTAAGGGAGATTTCTTCGTTGGGGTTGTCTAGCTTCGAACTACTCCTGAATAGTTATGTCTCATTCAATGGTTGCCCATGATTGTTCAAGCTCGGCTCGGTTAGTTGCTATTTTAAGGATAGTGTTGAAGAGGTTTAAGGCGATGTGCACTTGGTTCAATAATCCAGGTTCAACGATAGGTTGAGTTGGTGTGGAAACTATCATGGGGGAATAGCACAGGTAAGAGAACTTTAAAGAAAGGTTGAGTGTTGTCTCAAATTGGTTTTATAAAAGAGAGTTTTACGGTTTCAGAACTAAATTATGGATGCAAATCTAAGGCTCGTTCCCGTAACTGTACTATATTTTAATAAAAAGTGCGAGATGGGAGAAAAACATTAATCCTCTTATAGTGTAAGGTTCCTATCCGGGGAAAATCTCATGAAGTAAACGTGAGAAGAAAATACGTAAGGAAATAACCGATGTAACAAAAAATGTATGTATAATTCCGAAACTGCAAATTGGTCTTACACAGCTGATAGCTGGTGTAGAGGAAATTCAATAAACAATTACAGAAAACCCAAATTTATTCGTTATAGTAGTGGTAGTACTGAAGTATAATGAAGCACATCAATTACGAATATGAATTGAAATTGAAAAATGAGGAACAAGAAAGAAAACTTGTAATACAGAAATGATGGAATTGAGAATCTCAGATCTTCTTGTATTGAATCTCAATGCAAAAACTCTATTACAAAATCTCAAAAGGGTCTAGCCCCATTTATCTCTCTCTGGGGTATATTTATACAATTTTTACAAAGCCAGTAGAATCTTAATGGTCGCAAAATTTCAGTTATGACAGAGGAGAGAGCAATCACTCCATTTCCCCTACTATGTAGTCATGTAGCGCCAGGTGCTCATCTTCGCGCGGACTCGGTGTAGGCATTACATCTTAACACAAGCTGAGATACGAGATGTGAAGGCTCTGCTTGACAGCTGTCCTCAACGAAGTAACATTCTCGGGCCAATTGTTGCAGCTTGTCCTCCATTTGTGCACCGATGATGTCAAGAGAACTTAGCTACGCGTTGGGTTTGACCATGTGCTTATCAACTTGAGCCATGTCCACCGTATCTACCTGAGAGATCTCGGTCGAATCTCTCTCCTCCTTTTCTTTCAGATCGAGGGAGATCTATTCCACATTCATTTTCATCAATGCTTCTACATCGCCTCCATTGTCAATACCCAACATCTCACCATCTATGGAATTAAAATCTTATTCTAAAGAATTGGTTACTTTTTGGGCTTGCTCCTTGCCCAGGGAAATTTTATGCTCTGAATCCTTCAACAGAATATTACCTCTAGTTTTTTCTAGGATGGCAAGCCCAGGAGCACCTACCGAAACTCCGTTATTCGTGGCTATCACCGCATCCTGAAAGGCGACCTGAGCAGATTTGGCCTCCCTTTCCCTGGAAGTCAGGTTCTCGGAAACTTGATTCACCAACAGACAATTCTCTCGGATCTCTCCTATCCTGGCGAGCAAACTCTACTGGGCCGACGAGATTCTGCGATGAATTCAAATGGCCTGGGATTTGAACATCTCCACGTTGATCATTCTGCTTTTGGCGATCATTTCCCGAGACTGTAGCTCCTTAATCAAGTCCCTTTATTGACCTGCTTGTATACGACCGTCTCGGACCACTAGCTTTGCTTGCTCCAGCTTGGTTTTGAGCACTTCTATTTCATTTTTATCAGCTAGTCGAGCCAGTTCTATCTGCCCGCTCACCTGGCCTTTAGCATTTTTTGTGGTTGAAGCTACTCTGGCTTCGAGAGTCTTGATCGGGCGATTTTTCCTTTTGAGCTGGTTTTTTAGCAATCCGACCGAAAACTAATTCACTGATGCATATGCTCCTAGCATTCCTGCGATATCCATGGAAAATTTCTCATTCTTTTTGTTCTTTTCGTTGGTCATAACTTTGAATTTCTTAACAGTCGACTCTCCCTCTTAGCAGAACTCTCTTTTCACCACCGCTTTTCTCTTTTTATCAAAGAAAAATTCATTCAGAGGAAGTTCCTCTTCTCTTATGGGCCTTAGTTCCTCGTTGAATATCCATCCTTCTTCGATATTCCCTTTCACTGACTGGAAGGGGGTGACATAAGTGATGGGTTCCTCGATTTGTTTAGCTGATTTTTCTGGGTTGTTGACCGGGTCTTGCTTCTTTGACGGGTCAGGGGTCTTTGTCTCAGTTTTCAGATTCTGTTTCTTTGGCAGCTCCAGAGTCTGTGCCTATGTATTGGGATTCTTTGTTTGTTTCCCCTTGTCTAGGCATTTTCCAGGGTCAGGAGTTGCATCCTTGGACCCTTCAGCATCTTTTGGTTGCGTCTAGGAAACACCCGGACTCCCACCTCACAACACAGTGGGTAGACCACTTCGTCTATGTTCCTAGAATTTCAAAACAACGACTGTGTCTTCGGGTGCCAAGGATTGGATCCTGGCTAGAACCTCCTCATAAGACTTTGCCCCTCGGAAAACGTCATCCGAGGGTGAATTCTCGTGCTCAAATCTCTTGAGCCCACAGTTAGCTAAATGGTTTCTCATAACCCTTTGTGGATCATGTTTATTATACTCGATGGAGACCAAATTCAGGTCTTCTAGGGCTGCAGCCTCGGCTTTGCCATGCCTGAAATCCAATAAAGAATAAGAATTTAGCCGAATAGTAAAAGACAACCATACCTTCTTCGAGTACCCCTTTAGTTCTTTACTCACCCCACCAATTACTGTTTGTTGGGAAACCTCGCAACAAGCCAGCTTGTCGGGGATGAACAATGGTAACGCATGTGGGGGAACAGAAGCCCCGAAAACTCTGAAGTATGAAAACTCAGCCTCCACATACCATTCCTCTATGCTGCTAAGATTTTTTGTTATGTTGTCCGAGATACGAGGTGGCGGATGACCAGAAATGGCTACATGCAGGGGCACCATCACCTAGTTAAAAATTTCATACATGAACTCTTCTTCTTTGTTCTCCCACAGCTTGTCGTGATGCACATGTACGGGTTTTTCTTGGGCTGGAGTCCAACCCCAGCTCATCAACGAAAAGGGTGTCATGGAACATATTGCATCCATAATATATGTTGACATGAAGAATGAGGAAGGCGTCCCATTTTCCTTTTGCTCCCGATACTCTGTGACTCGGTTGGCCAGGCTATCTGAGAGTATCTTTGCCCAATTAAAAGAGGAACCTTCTGCGACCCGAAACATTAGAGGCACCCACACAATGAAAAAATGTGATGTGTCCTCTCTCCCAAATAGCCGGTATGTCATCATGGCCACATATTTATACTGTGGCTCCAAAGAAGCGATTGAATAAATTCCCTGGTCATTTTCTGTGAATTTTGCGGTGCGCGAAACCCAATCCTTTATCAAACCGAGCATGGTTTTGTCGTACTAGGTGCACTTTTTCTCTTTGAATTCCTCCAGGAACGCAGCACCATATGTATATTCAAACGTCGCGGGTAGCTTATACGTGGTTTGTAGATGCTTGGGCCTAAAGGTCCCGACAGTGACTCGCTGGTTGTTCATGATAGTCCTGGTGGGTAAGTCTACGTGGTCCAATGCCCATCAGATCATGTCGTAATATGGAAGAAACCGTGGCCTGGTTGCTACTCTGTGCATTCTGGATTGGACAACTATCTTATACTTGGTGTGTAGATCATCCCTTTCATTGTCATCAGAGTCGTCTGAATAATCTACCAATTCTTCTTGTAGAATATTTGACACAAATGACTAGTCAGGGACCGAGTCGACACTTCGTGGTGAAGTATTGGAGACATTGTCTGATCCTTGTCCCGCGACCTTGACATTTTCCTTTGCTGATTTCCACAGAGCCATAGCCGAAGTTTGTGTTTTCTCTCTCCTCCGATAGAAATGCGTATACATGCAGAAAGTAGTTAACTCAGAAACGATGAGCTCTGCGTGCTTATAAAAATGCATTCGTTATAATGAAAAGAAACTCTTATATATATTTGAAAATTCGGTACTTTTCGAAATAAGCCTGTCAAATCATAATTAGAAACAAATTTATTGTGTAAAATCCGATCTTATATGCATGGATTTACCCTACTTCTCCATAAATGTCATCAATTTCTAACGGTTTGACAGTTAGTCGAAGTATGGAGAGAAAATGGCTACCTTGAGAAACATGCAAGTCTCAAGGCGCGGGATAATCTTGCTTTACCTTAAATTATCAAATCTTACCAACGTTAATCAACTTCTCACTTTTCGCTACATCATGGATTTTCTCTTAACATTTTGAGTCTCCAACTCGCGAGATCGCGAGGACCGACTTTGGCTTAATTAACGGTAACCGTGATTTGGGGCATAATTAGATTTATAATCATTTTATTCGCCATATCGCAACTCAGAACTTCGAAGACAAGTTTCTGGGAAATTGGTATGCCGAGTCGCGAAACCACGAGATGGTGATAATTAATACTCATTTAAGGGGAAGAAAATCTTGGATTAGGTGATTAATTAATCACATTATAATTACCTCGTGACTTTGGGAGTCGGGGTTTAGAAGCTGGAAACTTTGAGAAAGATAATGCCGAGTGGCGAAAGGCCGAGAACAAATTTTACCATGGTTATCTTTTTGCCTTTGATCTTTGACACAGGCTTTTCAGGAAGGACTTCGCGTTCTCAGCTCTCGGGGTTGTAAAAGTAAAATTTCGGACTTGGGGAACGTCGAGGCACAAAAACCCCGACGACGTCTAATCATGAGTTAAAGATTTTACCCCGGTTATTGTCTTGAGTGAAAACTTAAAACGAGCTCATCGTTTCACGACTCGGGACGTGTGAACTCATGGATTATAGTATCTGTCATGTGAGATTCCGAAATAAAACAAAAAGAGTGAACATTCTTACAAAAGTGGACTTGTTTAAAGAGTAGAAAAGCATCGTTTCTTAAGTGACAAGGCTACAAAGTTTTCAAAATCTCGGGGGGAAAAATGAGACCATCTTTAGATTTCAAGTATCAAAAATGAGAATTGTGAAGGGTAAAAATAAAACAAGGGCAGCTCCAATAGTGTGAAAGGTATATTTTTATCCTAATTTCCTGGAAAAGGGAATGCATACTTGATGGAGTGCATGCAACTTCATGGGCGACATGTGTCAGCTTAGGCACATGCAATTTAACCCAAGAATTGAGTCGTGATAGGGGTTCATCCTCCATTCTTTTGTCCATTGTCTGAACCATGTGGTGTCGACATCTCATCTCAGCATACCCTCACGCAGCTCTGAAACCAGAAAATCGTGATGTTTTCCTATGAATCCAACACATCCTCTGTCTGAACCCATTTTTGGCCTCTGTGTTTGTATCTTCATAACCGTGCACAGTGAAGGCTATTTTGTGGCCATTTTCCCATTCTCCATATGAACTCATTGGTCTCTATCACCGGCCTCTATACATCTGCAGTCACCCTAGAAACCACTCATGGGAAGGGGGAAAAAATGACCTGTGTTTCCTATGAACCTAGTGAGAACCCATGGCCCGATCTGCGTATTTTGTGAAGCCCAAGTATCCTGTGTATTATCGGTGTCGTGTTTGTCATGACTCTGGGTTGTTGTGGCCATGTAGTTCTTGGACTGAGTGTGGCTTGTTGTCGTCATCTATTCCCTGCTGAGCCTTGTTTTTGTTCTCCTTGTACTGGAACGAAGCTGAAGAAGTAGGTTGTCAAGCCTATGTGCAACTCTCTCTCTGGTGAGAGAGGTGGTTGTGGTTGAAGAAGCAAGTTGTAAGTCCTATGTGTAGCTCTCTCTAGGTGAGAGAGTGTGTTGGTGGAACTGAGTTCTTCCGGAAGGGGTCCCATAGCTTCTACAGAGCTATATGAATTCTGGTCTGGCCTATTTATGAAGCCCAAGGCAAGGGAGGTGAAGCAGTTGATGGACTGTCATGTGTGAAAATGAAGGTGTATACTTAGAGGGTGGGACAAGCATGTTGGGAATCCGAGTCTATGAGTAGTGGGCATAAGTGGATCCTTGGAGAGAATCATTCTTCATAAACTGTGTGTCTTCCTATTGACCTTGCCTAGCCTAGGATTCCCTTGCCCGGTGGAGCTTACTCTTAGCTCGAGGGTCACCTACTGCTGAGAGTGATGAGAAGTGCGGTCTAAGGCTGGAAGGTTCTTGAAAGTTTTGCACGCAGTTGGTGGTGTTATTCCAGTTGAAAGATAAGTACAATTTATGTGCTTAATTTTAGCTTACGCATATTGCTTGAATGTTATCATGAATTCCATTGCATGTATGAATTATTTTTAATTCTATTTAAGTCAGTATGATGGTAGTAACTCTATGATAAATGTTTTAATTTGATTTAATGCATATTATATTTATATGTGAATGTTCCGCAGTAGTGGCATTGCTCGGTCTCTGTGGGTAGTCAGGGATGCTACAGTTTGGTATTAGAGCAGTAAAGGACAACTTTAAGGTTGTGTTGGTAGCATTAACCGGTGGATTTGTAGGCCGGGGGATGTTACACCAGTGGGACCAGAAGTGATCCAAGAAATGGAAGATCAAATGAAAACAATAAGACAAAGGATCAAGGAAGCCTAGGATTGACAGAAGAGTTATGTCGATGTGCATCATATCGATCGTAGTTACGAAGTTGGTGATCAAGTCTTCGTGCGGGTTAAACTGCATAAGAGTTCTATCAAGTTTGGAAAGGGTGTTAAAATATATCCTAGGTTCATGGGACCTTTTGAGATTGTGGAAAAGAAGGGGCTCCTAGCCTATCGAGTAGTCTTGCCTGATTCTTTGAGGCATATGCATGATGTTTTTTATGTATCTATTTTGAGACATTATGTTAGTGATCCTACACATGTTATTGACATGAGTTCCTTGCAGGTATCTAAAGAGGGTGAAATAATGATGGAGCCAATATGAATCATGTACCATCGCATTTGACAATTATGGAATCAAATATTAGATCAGGTCAAGGTCTAATTGGACAACAATATTTCACACTCAGCGACCTAGGAGGACGCATATGATATGCATCAGTAGTTTCCATTTTTGTTTGATAGATAGACTTATGATGCTGTGATACACTTTATATACTATGAAACTTTGAGACAAAGTTTAAACCAAGAGGGGGTGTATGTAACATCTCGATCTTGCGCACACTGAGCGAACTTATTCTTTGAGGACACTTGTTTGCAAGTGTTCCGGATTATTATAATATTGGCCATTTGATTATGATTACAAGATATTATGGATATGATAATATGCTATTTTGTTGTATTTGACTGAATTCTCCTATGTGTGCAAGACTTTGGACATTGAGTATGCAAAGGCATCGATGAAACCCCTTGGAGTCTGGATCGAGTTAGGGAGTGGGTTGTTTTGGGTTTGAATGCTGTTGATGTGACATATATATATGATTAGAATTTATGATTATTAATTATTATTGCTAGCATGATTCATTTTTGGATGCAGGATGACGATAGGTTTCCAACCAAACTCACATTTGGAGTAGAGGGGTCACACACAACAACCAGATACTTGAGGGAGAGGTGTGGGAGAAACCCTTCCATAGCCTACTAGCACTCCCACTAAGGATCGAATTGTAGGTTAACTATTACCTAGTTTGAAAAGACCCACGATGTCATGAGGGAAGACGGTGACAGTCTCTCATGATAATTCTAAGGGGCTCGCAATAAGGCAAGGGCGTTATTCTTTATAGGTGCCTAGTCTGCCACAATATCACCTGGCCGAGTATTGAATCCATGGGTTTAACGTCTACCAAATTTAGTCAAGAGGCGAGTGGCACCCTTGGAGCATGTAGTGCGTCCTAACGGGCACGTCGTGTAAGGAAAACTAAAAGAGGCGAGTGGCACCCTTGGAGCACATACTTCTATCTAAAGGGCATGTCGTGATTTTAAATTGTAAGTGAATAAACTTAGTCGACCTTAAAATTAATGATCAATCCCACAATGTTAAAACTCTGCATTGGAATGATTAATCCCTGAATGTTTAAAATTTGCGTTGAATGTTTAACCTATGAATGATTAATCTTTGAAGGATTAATCTCTAAAGAAATGATTTTTTCCAGAACATCACTGCGTTTTATGACTATGTGTGACAACGTTTTTTATATCGCTTTGTTTTTTATAAGTCTGCGATTTTTGTTATGTATTAATGGATAGCCTTTTTTGATATGTATTAATGGATGGAATTTTGATATGTCTATGTTTTGAGATGTATTAATGGATAAAGATTTCATTATGTATTAATGGATAGCATTTTTGGATAGCGATATTATACTCTACGTTTTTGGATGGCATATTATACTCTATGTTTTTGGATAGCGTTATTATACTCTGCATTTTTGGATAGATATATTGTTGTCAACATATTATACTCTACATTTTTGGATAGTGTTTTATACATTTAATAAGACATCGATACCATACTTTTAATGGACAACCATATCATATGGTTCATAGACAACATCATCATGTATTTAATGTGCAACATTATCATACACTTAACTGACAATGATATATATTGCACAACGTTATCATTTTACATAGTGATATCACACTACACAGCATTATCATATTAAACGATGATATCATAACACACATTGATCTCATATTTTTGCTCAACAATATCATTATTAGCTTTCATTTTGTTAGACAACGATCTCATTAATGGATAGAAATATATTATTAGACAGGAATATCCTTATTAGTTTTCATTTTGTTAGACAACGATCTCATTAAGGGATAACAATATATTTTAGACAACAATATCATTATTATATATAATTAGTGTTATACAACGATATTATTAATGGATAGAAATATATCATTAGATAGCAATATCCTTTTTAGATATCACTTTTTTTTTATAATGTAAAACATTTGAGCCACTAAATTTAATAAAACAAATCTCTAAGTGTTGAATTTATCTATTTTAAATATGGATTTATCATGTGCCTAAAGGGATCAAATCTCTTGAGGTGCAAACCTTTCCTTAAGTTTTTCATTCTAAAAGCAAGTTTAAACATCAAAGGATTTAAGATAGAGATACATTAGTGGTAGACCATCCATGAAGAAAGTTTCATTGTTGCCATCTCCCTTTCCCACAGGTTAACAATAATCCAAATTGAGATCTTAACCACTCCAATGACATATATGAGTTTTGACCCTTTTTAAAGCACTAATTAGGTTGCAATTGTTTTGATTGTAAATTCATGGTCATGGTAATTATATGTTTTTATTGCAAATTCTTGGACATGGTAACAATACACATTAAAGCCTTGGCCCAACTATTTGTAAATTCAATTATAACCATGTTTATCATTGTCTAAAAAATTATCATGAACCAGTCATTGATCTCTTTCTTCTTTATTAATTTTTTTTTGTTTAGTAGTAATTATAATAGTCCATCATTTTTCATTTTTCTTCCATCTACATCATTTTATCAAAAATAATTTTAGAAAATACTTAGTAAATGGACATAACTTAAGTTTTGATTATGTAGATTATGTGAGAAATAGAGACATGAAGAGAGATATATGTTTATGTATGTGTGTGTAAAATAACAATTATAAAATTCAAAGAAAATAGAAAAAAATTAATAATTACAAAATCTACACTTCACATTTTGAGTCAAGATGAATATTAATAAAATAGAATACAATTAAAGTTAAATGAATATTGTATAAAAACAAAATAATGGCACTTGAGTCCAATACCATCCTATTTTATAATAAGAGGAAATTGTTGTACAGTCATTATTCATATGGTCATGAATAAAGTTACATTATTAAATTTATTTAGTCATTATCTAATCCTTTCAAAGAGTTAAAAAATTAATAACAATCTCATAGATGATTACATGAGGTTATATTTTGATTTAACCACGAAATCTCTTCAGTGCATAGTAATATGTTAATATTTGTAACTATTAAATTTACTAATTATGTGTGATGGTCTTAGCTTGGGTGACATAAGAAAAACCTGTATGCTCATGAATTTTTAATTCATTGGAACATAAAATTCATTAATTTTATCTTTTTTTTACATAATTATTATAATTTTCATAAATACTTTAACATACAATATTCTAATTTCAAAAGTTAATGTTAATCTCACACCTATATCTACATTTTTTATTTATTCAACACATCTCCTTTCAATTTTATTGACCATTTATTTTATAGAATAAATGATAATTGGTTGAAGATCTATTTAAGGGAATTGTGTCTCCTTATATCATAACAAGAGTCTCTCATTATTTGTTGGTTTTAGTATAATTTTCATTGATATTATGAATATATTTTATGTAATTTTGATAAGTAATACCTCACCACTTCACATGCAATACAATATTTAGGAATACAAGCTAATACAAATTTGGTATTAGTACAGAGATCCTCTATATATTAGCATGCAATGTTGTAATTCAGTTAATGCATAAACTTAAATATATACACCGAAAAAGTTTCCATAAAAACATCATCACTTAACTATACTTTCCATAATTTTGTATTTTTAAATTTTTATTTTTTTTAATTGATAATTTTATACTTCAATTGACAGATTCAACTTATTACACTGAAAAATTCAAAACAAATCAATTTATTAAAAACAATCCCTACCTCCGAAAAATAAAATTGAAGATATTAAAAGAATCTTTACTCCACTGCACATCACATATTAAAAATTAATGTCATCACTACACGACGTCATCACTACACATCACCATTATTTTCTTCAATGTGAAAAAATTATAAATAATGAAATTGTGGATAAAGAAAACAAAAAAATATTTTAAATTAATAATAAATAAAAATAGTATTTAATTTTTTTTGAAAAGATATTATTTTTTTATCTACCTCCTATTATATGTGAGTTGTAAATAAAGAAAATAAAAAATAAAATTTATTTTAAATTAATAATAAATAAAAATAGTATTTAGTTTTTTTGGTAAGATATTAAATTTTTATCTAGCTCTCATATATATATATATATATATATATATATATATATATATATATATATAATATATGTGAGCTAGCTCTCATATATATAATATATGTGAGCTAGCTCACATATAATATATTTATAAATTAGATAAAATAAAAAATAATCTAACATGAAATAATTTATGAAATTAAAAATATATCGAGAAAATAAGATGTATAATTTTATATGTGAAATTTTTATATGAAATTAAAATATAAAGAAAAATATACTTTTATAAAACAATTTTTTTATAATGTGTTTTTATAGATTTTATAGATGGTTTAAATGATTAAGTTATATTTATCTATTTACAATGATATAGGGTATAAGATAGTTGAGTAATGATAATGAAGAAGATATAACACTCCATTATAGTAAGTATTTTTATAGTAAGTATTTTTTTAGGTACCTCAATTCTTACTATCCAAAAATTCAACAATATTAAGGGTTAGTATAATTTAGGTTGGGTGTAATCCCCACATGATTTTGAGGGTTGGGTGGTGGTTTTTTAGTATAGGGTTATACTTTTTAGTTACAATACCATCAAGCTAAATGTAATAAGATAACATTTATGTAATTACAATGTGTGTTTGTCAAATTTATATAATTGTATAAAATGAAACAAGTGACACAACACTAGCTATGTCCTTTTCAAATAGTGGCCATGGGTCTAACTCTAAAGTAGAATCAATTCAATTTTTTATTTCATATTCATATACTAAAGATATGTACATTTTTGTTGTTGTTATGATGTGTTGAGTTTTAATAAGAACTAATTATATATATTTTGTATAATATGTGAATTCTCATAAACATGATGATGATTTACATATTTTCTGCAACAAATAATATATTTTGTAAACATTCATCATAAGGATATTATATATATATATATATATATATATATATATATATATATATATATATATATATCTTATATTTAGAAAAATAAAAATAAATAGTAGATATTATGAAAGTGATCATCATATGAATATATATATAGACTCTTCTAAAATGTAATACATAGTAATATCTAAAAAATAATGGTGAAAAAATACATATAGATTAAAAAAAAGAATAGTAATATACACATAAAAATAAAATAATAAGAATATAAACATGTTATATTTAAATCTCTTTAAATTTTATAGATTATGAGCCAGTATCATTTGCATAATAAAAAGTAACAAAGGATAATAAGAACACTTCAATACAACAAATTGAATAAATGACATGTTTACAAAAACTCATAAAAAATCTTAGCATTGTGTGAGAGCTATGCAATAATACTTTGAAGTTGTTAGTGGTAGCATGGTTTATAAAAGAAATGTAAATATTCTAAAAAATAATTATTTTGTTTTGATCTATATATAGAATTGAGATAGTTAAAAATATATAAATATAGTTAAAAGATAACTAAAATATAAATGTAATAAAAAACTAACTAATTAATGATCAAATCTATAGTCAAGACTTTGTAAAATTTTAATAATAATAAATTATTAATATCTATTAAAATTTTCAATACAGTAATGTAAATATCATTATGAAAGGCATTCATAATCGTGTAGAAAAGAATCACATAAATATGATTCCAATATCTAAGACATAAAGTTAATATTTTTTTAAGACTATAGGTAGATATATATATAATTTTTATGAAAAAGAATAATCACATTTACAATAATGTAAATATCACTATGAAAGGCACTCATAGTTCTGTAGAAGAGAACTACATCAAATATGATTCCAATCTCTAAGACATAAAGTTATAGGTGGATATCTATATAATTTTTTTTTATGAAAAACAATAATCATATTACTAAACAAGACACATACTTTTGATTGTTTAAGAAATTAGGTTAACCACCCAAGCATGAGATATTTATTGGGTTGAGCCACTTATTAGTTAAATGAGGAAGACCCAACATAAGAATGTTTTTTTATCATAAATATGCATTAGAAAAGGTTTATGTTTTTTTATCATAAATATGCATTAGAAAAGGTGACAAAGGATGAGAGGATAATATATCAATGTCCAATTTAGAAAATCCTGTGACAATTTTTTTGGAAAAAGGTTCAATTCCAAGATTTTGAAAAAACACACAGTCTAAATTCTAATTTAAAATTATGCTTTAATAAATCAACTATGCGAAATCAACTATGGTTAAGAAAATGATTCAAAATTACCATAAAATTTTATACAAAGATCAACATAATTAAAATTACATGTACACTAAATTTATTATAAACTATTAAATCCAAAGTGTAATTAACCTTAAACTATTTGAGAAAATATATATCAAATGGAAAAAATAATTAGGAAAGATTGCGTTAAGCTATGCACTTTAAATAAAGGTAAAGCATGGAAAGAGGATTTGGCATTATGAGCAATACAAGGGAAATGGAGTCTTTGGTTTCATCCCTATAATTATATGGTCTACATTAAGTCATGGCCCCAAGGAAATCTTTATCAATGGGAAACACTAGATCCCAAGAGATAGAAAATAATAAAGTATCAAAATACTATATAATAATGATATATGAATGATTATTAATAATGCTCGAAAGTTTATGATTTTTTGAAATAAATATATTTAGTTTATTACTATAAGGAATTTTCTTATGAGTTTAACAAAAATATTTATTTGAATAATTTTTAAATCTTTCATTATAGTTTAATTTATTGAAATATCTCCAATGCGTTTTCCTTATAATTTGATTAAAATATTTGGATATGGATTTTGAAAGTTTTAATTTTGTTTTTATCACTTTTTAAATTACAATTTCAATATTTTTAAAATAGAAAATTTATATTGAATATATATATATATATATATATATATATATATATATATATATATATATATATATATATATATTAAATAACATTTTGTTTGTGTGTATAAAAATTTTTATGTGAATAATTTCACTTTATTTTAAATTTGTGTTTTAGATTTTCAAAATTTAAACAACTTAAATTATTTTATTTACAATTTCAATTTTATTATAATAAAAAATTTAGAATAAATAAATTTTTAATAACTCTATTTTATTCATTAATTTTAGAGAATTAAGAATTAGAAAAAAAAAAGTGAATTGATCCATTTTTTATTATATGCATATAAAAATAGGAGAAATTTTACTACATCATAAGGAGATGAGATAATGCCATGCTATGCTAAAACTTAATTACATATATAAATAATTATAAGGAGATCCCCTTTTTTCTTATATATTCCAAATTCTCCTTTTCCACATCGGTGTGGGATGTTTCTCCAAGACTACGGAATAGCATCCGGGACTAGAAGAGATGCTTTAAATTGCTCCAATATATGCCAATCACTTTCATTTTTACAAGTGGACTTGAAGGATGGAGGAGTAAGCACTTTTTTAACATAGCGAGAACGAATTGCGTTAACATTTTTGGGTCCCGCTGTTGAGCAGTGACCGTCCTTACAGGTTTAATGGCAGTGTTATAGGAGAGACAATTCCCAACTATGGAGGATGGTGGATACGTTTTATGTTGGTTCCACCTATTTTAAAACTTTATGTGAGATAGTACATTGCAATGAGATGCTAACTTGTCAGAAGCTTCTTTGTTCTTGATACAATAGCAGCCTGACTTAGCAGTGAGTGATTCCTCGATTTGACAGGGGTCTTTGATTATCCCCCTTCACTATCCTCCCCTTCATTAATGGGATTTAACATAGTTACTTGTCTTTACTATCATTATTCGACATCAAACCTGAGGTGGAAGGATGTCGAGACCTATTGGTGGACTTGACATGGACAATCAGGCCAACGCACTCATGGTTGCGGCTGATGAGGAGATTTGGGAGAAGGAAGGTCTTTTCTCCTCAGTTGACGAGATGTGTAGGTTTAATGTTGGTATTTTCCACTTAAATGTTAGCTTAAACATGCCTTCGGTTATCACATCGGATATGACGACCCCTCCCTTAGATGGTAAGCAATTCTCAACTCAGCCTTGTAGTGCGACATTTCACTCACAGGGTCACTATCTTGTAGGTGTGGGGAGTAAGGATGGTGCAGGTTTTGCTGGAAAGAATAGTGGTTCGAGTTTTAACTCTGGTGTAGAGGGATCTAAGTTCCCTAAGTTCTCAAAGCATCCTAGAACTCAACCTAAGGCTTATATGGGAGGTCGTAATATTTCACGTGGTGGGTTTTCGAAATGAGCTGTGAGAGCATGGAATTCATAGAAAACTAAGCGAAAGATGGTAATGGGGGTGGACGTGGGTTTAGAGGACTCACACACTCTTTCTCTTTGTGTGTTGGTGGGGATATATGCCTACAATCCTCGCTACAAAATACCGTCAGATGTTTGGATGGCGAGTACCTGGGAACCAGTCTTAGGGTACTCTCCGGAGGTGTTGACTTTACCTAGAGGATGACCAGTGTTCATTTTCAAAACACCCAAGGATACAAAGTTCATTTTAGGTAAGTTATGGGAATTTGATGGAGGGAGCTTAATGCTCAAACATTGGTGTGTTCATTTCGATCCGAGCATAAAATAATTTAGTTTTCGACATTTATGGGTTATTCTCTCGGGTCTTCTGCAGCGGTTGTGGAATATGAGGGTTCTAGAGGTGATTGGTAATGTGCTGGGATGATTTATCAAAGTCGATGATGGTACCCTTTTGTCACATGATAAATGAATGGCGAATGTATTAGTCGAAGTGGAAATTCATGCAGGGTTGCTTGAATCACTAGAAATCGACTGGCGGGGACACCTTTTATTGCAACATCTGGACTACTTAGGGGTACCATTTTGGTTCTCCCTCTATAGATGGACTAGCCACTTGCACAATGATTTATTTTCATCTCAGTGGTCATCTAACCCAGAGAAGTCTCTAGAGGACCAGACTGGGGATCTCTACATGGAAGTTGATGATTCATAGGATTTGGGGGGCCAATTCGCTTTGAGTGACGAGGAAACACCAGGGAAATCAGTCGCCACCTTTGTTGGTAAGCTCAAGTCAATGTTCTCATATATTTATTTCTATTTGACTTCTTAAGAGAGGGACGACCTCACACTTTTTTTTACACCGCGATGGTGCATTGCATTAAAATTTTTGGGTCCCACTATTGAGCAATGATCCTTTGTACATGTTTAATGGTGGTTTTACAGAAGAGACAATCCCTAGCTATGGTGGAGGGTGGATATGGATTACGTTGGTTCCACCCATTTTACAACTTTCTATGAGATAGTACGGTGCAATGAGATGCTAACTTGTCATAAGCTTCTTTGTTCTTGATACAGTAGGAGCCAGACTTAGCAAGAAGTGATTCTTCGATTTGAAAGGGGTCTTTGATTATCCCCCTTAACTGTCCTCCCCTTCATTAATAAGATTTAACGTAGTTACTTGTCTTTACTGCCATGATTTGAAATCAGACATGAGGTGGAAGGTTGTCAGGAGATGGTGGTGGACTTGGCATGGATAGTGAGGTCAACGCACTCATGGGTGTGGCTAACAAGGAGCTTTGGGAGAAGGAAGGTCTTTTCTCCTCAATTGAAAATATGTGATGGTTTAATGATGATAGTTTCCACTTAAATGGCATCTTAAACATGCCTCTGGTTATCTCCTCAGATACGACGACCCCTCCCTTAGTTGGTAAGAAGTGCTTGTCTCAGCCTTGTAGTGAGACATTTCACTCATAGGGCCACTATCTTGTAGGTTTGGGTAGCAAGGAAGGTGCAGGTTTTGCTCATAAGAATAGTGGGATGGGTTTCAACTCTAGTGTAGAGGTCTCTATGTTCCTTGATTTCTCGAATAATCCTAGCACTCAGCCTGAGGCTTCTCTGGGAGGTCGTAATATTTCATAGGGTGGGTTTTCAAAATCAGCTACAAGAGCATGGAAGACGAAGAAAACTAAGCGGATAATGGTGATGGGGGTGGACGTGGGTTTAGAGGACTCATGCACTCTATCTCTCTGTGCACTGGTGGGGAGATATGCCTATAGTTCTTCCTGCAAAATACCATTAGATTTTTGTATGGTGAGTACCTGGGAACCAGTCTTCGATACTCTCTGGAGGTGATGAGTTTACCTAGAGGATGGCTAGGGTTCATTTTAAAAACACTTGAGGATATAGAGTTCATTTTAGGTAAGTTCTGGGAATTTGATGGAGGGAGATTAATGCTCAAGCATTGGCTCATTCATTTCGATCGGAGCATAGAATACTTCAGTTTTCGACATTTATGGGTTCTTCTCCCATATCTTCCACTGCAACTGTGTAATACCAGAGAGTTAGAGGTGATTGGTAATGTGTTGGGTTGATTTATCAAAGTCGATGATGGTTCCCTTTTTTCAAATGATAAACACATGGTTAAATTATTAGTGAGGTGGACATTCAAGTGGGGTTGCTGGAATCACTAGAAATCAACTAGAGGGGACACCTTTTAGTGAAACATCTGGAGGACTAGACAAAGGATCTCTACATGGACATTGAGGATTCATAGGGTTTGGGGGGGCGATCCACTTTGAGTGGCGAGGATAAACCAGGGAACTCGACCGCCACCTTTGTTCGCAAGGTCAAGTCATTGTGCATGTATCTTTATTTTTATTTGACTCCTTGGGAGAGGGACCACCTGGATAGCACTTTCACGTTGGAAAGATTTCCATAGTCGGGTTCTATCTCAGGGAGGCTCACTGAACCTATTTTATTGAATACAGATCTGGTAGTGGATATTGTGGATCCCATACCCATGTCTGTGTCCACCCATGAGCCTCTGTTAGCAAAAATATTGCCCAAAACATTTGTTGAAGCATGTTGTACAAACTTGAGGACTACAGGTGACGAAGGTAGTGACCCAGTCTTGGATAGTTTGATAAACACTTTGGTTCCACCCATTAGGGAGGCCACTAGGCCAATTCCTTTCTCGACGTATCTAGGTAAGGATTTTTTCAAGTATTCTGAGTATAGTGGAACTCTAGGAGAATCCACCAGTTCTAGGGAGCCTACTAGGAAGGATTTAGCTTCGTCATGAGGCCTTGGTTTGGAGGTCTCTCCAATAAAAACCAGGAGTTCTCGTAAGAATCTCGGTACCAACCTTTTGTTTTTGGCGCAACATTTGGAATCTCACTTGGAGCGGGGGGCACTTAGAGGCATCAAAGCCCTTTCACAAGAAAAAATCATGATCATCCTCTCCCTGAATATTAGAGGGGTAGGAGGACCCTTAAAAGTGGTCTCCATGAGAAGATTACTCTCCAAAAAATATCCCAACATCCTCTTTCTACAAGAGACTTTGATTTCTAAGGAAAAGACTAGACTGTTTGTGAACTCTTTTAGACCAGAATGGATGGTTTGTGTTGTAAATGATTTAGGCAAGTCAGGTGGACTTCTAGTGGCATGGGACCCAAAGGTTTTTAAATTATTGTCTTTTTTAAGCTGTGGCAGTATTTTATTCATAGGTTTATGTGTATCTAACAAAATAAGTATCAACTTCTCAAATGTATATGGTATGTGCATTGAGAGAAAGCGGTTTTTGGAAAAGGTGGAAGGTAAGGGATTGTTGGAAAAGGTCAATTTGATTATCGCAGGGGATTTGAACTGCACATATAGTGTTTTTGAAGTATGGGGGGCGACTGCCTTATTAGATCCATTGGAATTCTTCTTCAAATAAATTTTCCTTAGAAATCAACTGATTGACATATTGCCAGTTGAGGTGGCTCCTACCTAGAGAAATGGAAGATGTGGAGCTGACAGGGTTTTAGTATTAGAGGATCTACTTTTTTCAATTGATCGTTTCAGTACATGGGTGGAATATCCCTATATTTTCAACCATGCCCGTATTTTTCTACAATTGGGCTATGGTTTCTCGACGGTAGCACATCCTTTAAAATTTAATCCAGACTGGTTGCAGGATGATAGGTTTGTTACAATGGTTAAAGAGGTTTGGGGATTGCTACAGGCCACTAGGGAGGAGGGGGCACATATTTTTTTAGTAAGGAAATTGAAATCTCTTAAATCTTGAGTAAAGATCTGGTCCAAGGAAAAAAGAATATAGGAAAAGGTAGCTCTAGAAACTCTAGAAGAATCCCTTGTAACACTCTATTTGTGGAAGGCACATGTTGTGGATTATCAAGAGATAGATCTCTGTTTAAACCCATTAGAGGTGGAACGTAAGAAGTTGCTACTTGTTGAAGAGGATCAATGGTGCCAAAAATGTAGAGAAATCTCGATCAAAAGTTGTGACAACAACACCAAGTTTTTCCACCGATTTGATAGCTATAGAAGAAACAAAAAACATTTATGGGAAATAAAGGACGAGTCAGGCTGTGTACATTCAGGGCATAAGAACATAAAGGAAACAACATAGTGTTTCTTCAAATCCCTTTTTCATGATACTAGGAAAACTTCCATTATGGATCAAATCAAAATGGTTAGAATCTATCCAAGAATCATCCATAAGGATGAAGTTGATATACTCGAGAGGCCATGTACCAGGGTGAAATTTCTTGAGGTTCTGAAAGGTTTTTCCAAGGAAAAAAGTCCAAGGCCC
This sequence comes from Picea engelmannii, assembly GCA_009831015.1. Taxonomy (NCBI): domain Eukaryota; kingdom Viridiplantae; phylum Streptophyta; class Pinopsida; order Pinales; family Pinaceae; genus Picea; species Picea engelmannii. Next base: position 353,671 of record ML777251.1, read on the forward strand.
GATGGGTGGATAGTGGAGTTCATTATATTCTTTTTTGAGCTGGTTTGGGAAGGACCTCCTCGAATTTGTGGAGAAATCAAGAGTTACTGGAGCGGTTAATATAAAGGCGCTAAACTCGAATTTTATTGTGCTTATTCCAAAAGTTAGTTTCCCTTCAACCTTTGGATATTTTCGGTCGATTTCACTGTGTAACTTGTGTTATAATATTATTTCAAAAGTCAGTTTCCCTTCAACCTTTGGATATTTTCGGTCGATTGCACTGTGTAACTTGTGTTATAGATTATTTCAAAATTCTTAGCAAAGAGGATTATACCAATTCTATCCCGGGCTCTATTTGAGGAACAGTTGGGCTTTATTAAAGGGAGGAAGATCTTAGATGTTATAGTTACAACCTGCAATAGTGTATGCATAGAATTAAGATGTAGAAGCTACAAGTTATACTCCTAAATCTTGATTTAAAGAAGGCGTACGATTGTATTAATTGGGATTTCCTCCGCCTAATCCTCCTCCAAAGTGGTTTCATCTTGCTTACAACTAACTAGATCATGGGATGTGTCTCTTCAACGACATTTACTATTTTGATCAATGGTGAGTCCACAAATTTCTTCCAGAGTGGAAGAGGCCTTAGATAGGGTTGTCCATTGTCGCCTCTACTTTTCATTCTTGTGATGGAAGGACTAAGCCTATCCCTTAAAAATGTACATATTGAAGGCAATATGACAGGTATTAAGGTCTCCAGGATTATAAAGATTCTACATTTTCTTTTTGTGGATGATATAATCATTATGTCAACATATTCTTTGGAAGAATGGCATGAGATTCATATAATTCTAGGGGTCTTTTGTGGAGTGTCTGGGCATGTGATAAATATCCAAAAGTTGACTTTTCTCCACTTTGGAATAGCGAAAGATATTATGGATAATTTTGAGGTAGTTTTTCAGTATATCTTTGTATCCCTCTCAGAAGGGTTCAAGTATTTGGGTTATTTCTTAGAACCGGATCGATATAAGGTGGATGATTGGCATTGGCTCAATACTAAATTTTAAAAGAGAATCAAACTTTGGTGCAATCATTGGCTTACAATTGGAGGATGCTATGTATTGATCAAGGCTGTCTTGGAAGGCTAGCATGTTTATTGGTTGGTTATGGCACATATTCCATTTTCGGTGCTCAATAGGATTGGCCAAGTAGTCTTCTCTTTCCTATGGACAGGTGGAAAACAAAAACAAAGCTATCATTTGTGAAATTGGGAGTTTATAGCACGACCAAAAAATTTCTGGGGATGGGGCTTGAGAAATATCTTCAGTTTTTATATGGATTTGACGACCAACAACATTAGGAGATTTATGATGAAAAGAGGCATCTGGAAACAATTTATTAAAGACAAGTATCTAACCTTTGGGTTTGTTACTACATGGTTGAGATCGATTGAGTGTTTAACTACACATGGATCACGGACTTGGAGAACCCTCCAAAAATATGTTCCTCTTTTGCTTCATTGGATTTCTTAGAGCCTGAGTTCAGGACACTCTATCATCACTGGTAAATATTTGATCCCGGGGATGGGTAGAGAGGCATTCTTGACCGAAGATCTTTTTCAGGCACTTAACCAAAATAATTTTCACTATTTGTATCAGGCCAGCCAAGCATTGCGCCTTGGCACTATCTGCTCCACTTTGATTGACATCGAGGATTTGGGTCGGTTGGGTGAATTAGCACTTGAATGGGAGGGGTACAAGAAGTATATGATAGAGTTGGGTGTACATTTGCGGATTCGACTAGATGTTTTGATATGGAGGGTTGGCGATTCATCAGGCCATTTAATTGAAAAAAATGTTTACAATGTCATCATTAATAAACAGTGGACTATTAAGATTGGAGGTTGGAGGAAGATGATGTGGAATTGGGATTACCCACTAAAACTTAAATCATTTTCTCGGTTGGTTGCAAAATGAAAATTCCCCACATGTGTAATGACCCCTGATGTTACGACAATGTGCGACGCAACTAACGACAACTCAATGTGAGCGAGAAATAATAATTAATGAATCAACAATTCATGACACATAAGTAATTAACAACAACCCAACAAAGGTGGCCTCTCATCGTGCACCAGAAGGTACTATTTTAAATTTTTAGTGCCTTCCTTTAGTGATCAATTCATTATCAATTCTTATAACTTTCTTATATTTAAATATGCATATCTTCTATTGTGAATATGACCTAGACTCTCCAATCATAGTTTAATAATCAACTGCAAGAATTCAATTTTCTTTACCCTCCTTACAAATACTAACTGTTTATACAAGAATCCTCATATCTTTACCTAGATTCAATTCTTCACAATCCTAGGTACGCTTTGGTGAAGTTTGAATCCCTTCACTCTTAATAAGTGTCTTCAATTAAATTCTACCTTTTTAAGACAAGCATTAATGCTCCATTTCTATCCCCACACACAAAGATTTGACTATCTCAGTTAAGATTCTTATAGGTCTATCATATTTTTACAATTATATAGTCTAACATTTTTGCATTCTTTTATCCACTTGCTGAAATCATTAATTCTCAAGGGTTTTAATTTCCAAAGAGAAATCTAGTAAGGGTTTCACATTTGATTAGGCCTATTAAGAAAATATATTATCACGGTTCATCAACACCCAAATCATTAATCATATTTATTCCAAAGAATGAAGTAGCATCTTACTATAGTATTCCTGATACTATACCTCTTTTAAAAACAAACGATAACCACTCACTAAAAGCTAATTCCTCGAGTCCTAATTCTACCTTTCCCATTATCATTCACTCTTCGCTTCACGTTTTTTTTTATTCAATTGAGAAATTCCTTTTAGAAAAAACAAAGTCAATTTGTTCACTTAATGATCGATTCAATCAATATTTTCTCTGTTCAAGACTTAATGATCGATTCAATCAATATTTTCTCTGTTCAAGACTTAATGATCGATTCAATCAGTATAAACTCATTTCAGAGCCCATGCATTTACTGGTATTCTAGAAAAATAGTATCTACTTATTCCATTAAATTCTTCCAATGAAGATATGAATATGCCCTTACAATAGAATCATTTTTTTTAAAGTTAATTACAATATGGTTTTATTATTACGCCGATAGGCGTTCCCCCTATTGGAATTGATGAATTAATCAACCTTTTAATTACGAATTCTAATCTTAGGGTTAAGAATCAAAGATGCTAACATATTCTTCGTCATCGTCCCAAATCAATGAATGAGATTTAATTTCATAACTTCCTTGCATTTATGAACGTGTACGTTTTCCTTGTTTACTTTTTTACATTTAGTTAATATGATTAAAAAATTACTTTCTTTGCTATTGAATGCCATGTTACTCATTAGCCAGAATTAATATGTATAAAATGCTTCATTACCATGTTCCCTTATTTACCACGGATGAATTCTACGGGTTTCATCTTACACAAGCTTTTATGGATGTGAAGTGTGTGTCTGTCTGGTCATGACGGTTGCGTTTCTATTAATGCATAAAACACACGCCCTTTCAAATTCTGCTATGTGTCGATGTTTAAACGCATAAAACAACGCAGCCATAATTCCTTTTACTTAAGAGTTGCCACGTTCAATTTAGGGTTGACACGTTAGTTAATGAAATCCCGTGGTTAGTTAATGAGAGCCGTAATTCCTTTCAATTTACGGCTTCCACGTTCAATTTAGGGTTTCCACATTCAGATCCCGTGTCCCTCATAGCTGGTCTGAGAAAATTAAAATTTGGATCGAAAAATTTGGTGATCGTGGGGCCTTTTAAAGAACCGAAATGACAAAAAAATCCTAAGCGAATATCACGATTCAAAACCTTCTCATGCATCAGAGGAGTGGAAATAAATCAACACCTTTTACTATTAACTTTTCTACACCTGGCTTGTCGTTACATTTCAGAACCTCGTATAATGAATGAAGAGTGGAAATAAGTGGGCAGAAATGAATTATGAGCTGCAATTCCATCACCATGAATTCCATTAATAGGACTAAATAACCTACAATTTAATTTTCATTTGCATGCTATTAAACACAGGGAGGACGGAATTTGGAGAAGTTTGCTGAGAAATTGTTGTCTGCAAAGACCAAAAACCTTGCTTGCTTACTTGCTACGACTTCATTCGCATAGAGGGAGGATGAAATTGTTGCAGCACAAGAGAAGAAGCTTGCAATGACTAGAAAGCTTCCAAATGCTTCCATTCTAACATTTAGGTACGAACTGATTAATTATTCATGTCTTTTGTTCAGAATATCTTCTATCCGCAGTTCAAAGTGTAGTCGAATAGTATCAAGTTATGATTATAAAAGTTTTATGTAACTAACCAATGCACGCATCAACGTCTAACCTCTAGACTGTCCCTTTAATTTGACGAACTGGATCTTTAAGTACGCAGTTGATTTAAAATTTTGGGTTTTCGGGTGGTGTTCGTTCTGGCGATACATTGTCAATGTGATTGCAGTTTAAAATGTGAGATGGAAGAATAAAATAAAAACGTATTATTATGACTTGACAAAAAAGTGGAGCGGAAACAAATATGGGAGGGTGTAATTAAATAAGTGGAGCAGAAACAAATATGGGAGGGCTTAATTAAATACATTTATATGAAGATTTGCATGTTGTTTCTTATTAGGAGAAAGACTACGAATGACAAAGACTGTTATTGATATTATTGATATTGTGCACTCATGTGTTGTTGGCCATTAGGAGAAAGAGGACGAATTGCACATACTACTCTTGATATTGTGCATTCATGAGCTATTGTGCATTCAGGTATGTGTTTTTTTATTTACGTGCTCACTCCATCAGTATGTGTTTTAATTGACTCTCCGCCCTCTTTTACTGATCATGATTCGCTTTTCTCATCAAGAATTGTTGCCGATCAAAAAACTAAAAAAATTCTTCTTCAATTTGATTAATTTATTCAGCCATCCAAGTACAGGTACTATATGAACATATGAATGATTTCCATAGAGAATATGAAATGATTGCAAGAATATGGAGCCATCCTACATTTCCTGCGATTTTTGTACATTTACATTTCAAATGAAGTGCGTGTTTGAAGTGTTGGCCACGATTTCCATAGAGAATATGAAACGATTGCAGGAATATGGAGCCATCCTACATTTCCTACGATTTCTGTACATTTACACTTCAAATGAAATCCGGCCTGGAGGAAGGCATCATGTACTTAAAGCTCTGCACATATGTTTTATTCTTATTTTTTATATAAGAACCAAGTTGGAAAACCCTAATGGGAGGAGCGTACACTTGAAAGTAAACCTCTCTCTCATGGAGCCATCCTACATTTCTTATGATTTCTGTACATTTACATTTCAAATAAAATCCAGCCTGGAGGAAGGCATTCGGTGCATTATGTCGGCACATTACCAATTATTTCTTGGGTTCTCCCATACGTAGGAGGTTCATTACCAATTCTTGTTTGGGTTCTCCCATTCAGGCCTGGAATTTCAAATTTACCTAGCCTGTCAAGACAAAAATTGATGACGATTAAATTATTTCCATGCCTATCACTTCACGTTTTACCCAAAATCATAAATGTCAAAGTATTTTGTATATTGTGTAAATTTCAGAAGACCCGAGCTGGAGCATTGGAATTTGTAATTTCGGTGTCCATTTACTCCCTCAACTAACATTGTTCAGGTGTCATCAACCTCACTGTTGTGCCCCTAGCTAGTTCCTTGAAGGCTGAAGCCATGAGTTATAGTTATTAACCTAGGCGGTATATACTTATAAACCTCTAATGTGTAAGTACCTACAATAGATTTTGATGGAAAATCTACACTGTTAAACGTCAATTTGACGTTTTTAGTATTTTGATGTCTGTCAATAATGACATGTGGATTTCTTATCCACATGTCAAATACGGGTTCAAATAAAAAATAAGTCCTGTGAGATGTCAAATTCCAGGCCTGCTCCCATTCCATATTAAATATGCTAAATGTTGTTGATTCATACCATAAAATAAGAGTGAAATAAAGAGGTAGTGGTAGAGAGAAATGGATATCAGATTAGGGTTTCATCGGTATTATCATTCACGTGATTGTCGTGTCGCACGGTCAATGTCCTTCCAGCCGACAATATGACTTGTAATGCTTTTCATAGTATATCACACACAACACCTAGGTAGAAAGCCTTCTCACTTATTTGAAACTAAAAGGAAACCCTCACTTCTTTCAAATTTTGTTTTGCTTGTAGGCGTGCCCTTCACACCATTGTCGTGTCTCAGCGTCAATGTCCTAACCGCGGATGTGTTGTACATGGCTTGGGATAGTCATGTGACTTTTTGTCTCTTTAATTTTTTTTTTAATCGTTGTATATATGTATTTGTTAATGACATTACAATTTTCCATTTTTAAAATTTTATTTTCCAAGGTATAAATAAATTCAGTGCTCCAAAAGATACCTATTACATTTAAATTATGTACTCTCAATCACTAATCATTAACCTATGCAATTCTTGTAATTTTTTTAAATTTGTAATCTCAATCATTAACATATTCAATTTTTGTAATATTCTTAAAATTTTGATCAACTTTTAATATCTATCTTTTTCGAACTCCCTTCAAATATTTTGTTGTAAAACAATGTAAAAGTAACATAACAAAAAATAAAAAACACACACATAAATTAATATATGTGAGAGTGAGCTACCTACACTTTTCCCAAAAGAGTTGATTATTGATTAAAAAATTCATATAATGTTTACATATTCATAGTCATAGACATATATATTAATGTTAGACATATAACATTATATTCATAGTCATAGACATATATATTAATGTAGGTAATAGTCATTTACATGTATCAATATCAAACATGTCCTTCAACATAGTTTAGTGAACATTGTTTTCACATAGTTTAGTTTACATTGCTTGCACAAACTCGTGGAGTAGTGGAGTAGTTTGTAGTTGAGTGACTTTCTTTTAAATTATAAATATCTAAAGAGTTAGACAATAATTATGATCAATTATTGAATTCATTGAGGAGCTTATCAATATTAATCTATACCTCATATATATATGAGTCTCCACTAATATGCAATGATATAAATGCTTATTTAGGCAAATCAATATAAATATACATCTATGTTGTAAATCACAACTTTCAATAATGATTTATATTAATCTTAATATACATAAAATCATAAGGATTAGATAGTAAAATTTAAGTACAATTTCTAGGATCAAGGTAGGTTGTTCACACCATAAATCCAAGTCCAAAAATAATACTAAATTTCCTTTAGGTTCACTTCTATAATATTTGAGAGATAAGTTAAAAATGCAAGAGGAGCCACTTGTCCCATGAGATGCAATTTACTTCACACTTGGAATGAAATTTATATGAGAAAGATAAATCACTCAAAACTATGTAAAAAACTATAATGTGGAAGGTTTGGAAATATTTGTAAGATTGTGACTTTCATATATGATCGTCACATTGTGATGTATGCAACCCAGTGTGCCAATGTGAAAAACATAAAACAATATTGAAATGAGAGAAACATTTCCTCACATCGCAATGTCAAGAACATAACCCACTTTCTAACTGTGACAAACCTATTCCAACACCATAATATGAGAAACAAAAACCCTTCATCATAATGTGAGAAAAAAACATTTCCTAATGTTGCAAAGTGCCAAACTTTTCCTAACGTCACAATGTGACAAACATTTCCTAACGTCGCATTGTGACAAACATTTCCTAACATCGCAAAGTGACAAACATTTCCTAATGTCGCATTGTGACAAACATTTCCTAACATCCCAAAGTGACAAACATTCCCTAACGTTGCAATGTATCAAACATAGTAATGTTGCAATCTATCAAACATAGTAATGTCACAATAAGGGACGAACATATAATGTTGCAATGTGATGAACACATTAACATCACAATCTCACAAACATAGTAATGTTGAAATCTACCAAACATACCAACGTCACAATTTGATGAACATAGGCATGTCATTGCAATGAAATGAACATCAACATATGTCACAATGTGTCACACATCGCACTATCATCACAATATTGTGAACATTTCTTCACATTTTAATGTGACACACATATTTCGACGTCAGAATGTGAGAAACATTTCCAAACGTCCCAATCTATTGAACATAGTAACGTTGCGATTGACCATAGTAACATCATAATGTGAAAAACATATATGGTTGTCGTAATGTGGCAAAAATATATGGAAGTCGAAATGTGATAAATATTTCCAAACGTTGCAATATGTCGATCATAGTAACATTGCAATCTACCAAACATAATAACCTCACAAGTTAATGAACCTATGCATACATTGCAATGTGATAGACATTTATGGACGTCCCAATCTGATAAACATAGCCTTGTTGTAGCAATGTGATGAACATGGACCCATCATCCCAATGCAACAAGTATAACTTCACGTTGCAATGTGGTCCACATATCTTGATGTTGCATTGTGATATGCATTTCCAAAAGTTGAAATGGGATGAATACAACCCATTGTCATAATGTGATATACACAACCCACTGTGCCAATGTGACAAACATAGACTGATTTTGCAATGACACAAACATTTCTCGATGTCGCAATGTGACGAACATAACCCACTGTCAAACTGTGACAAACCTATTCCAACACCATAATGTGAGAAACAAAAA
>ML777251.1:364463-384264 GCA_009831015.1 Picea engelmannii
GTGACAAACATAACCCTACATTGCAATGAAATGAATATTTTCTAACGTTGCAATGTGATGAACATAACCCACTTTGATATGCGACATTCATGTTCATACCTCATTATGTTACAAAACTCTTTCCTTTGTGACAATGCAATGAACTTTATGATGTCTCAATGATATGCACCTAGACTCATCATAGCTATATGACGAACCATAGCACCACGGTGTGATATACGTGCATATTCTGACGTCACAGTGTGACAAACATTTCCAAACGTCTCAATGTGACGAACATAACCCCTTATTGCTATGTGATGCATAGAACCTAATGTCGTAATGTGACGTAGTAATGCCTAGCAACACAATGTGACAAATATTTCCAAATGTCGCAATGTGACGAACATAACCCCTTGTTGCTATGTGATGCATAGAACCTAATGTGATACACATAGCCCAACATTGCAATGACATACATAGTCCAATATTACCTTCATACAATAAGTTATACATTAATGTTTTAATACTTTAATTTATAAATTACATTAATTTTTCAATTATTTAATACATTTAATACTTGTATTTATTATTTTATGCATTAATTCAAATATCATTGATGTATTATTTAATTAATACATCAATATATTAGTACATTAATATATTATTCTATCAATGTATTAATACATTATTAATATTTTTTTAACTAACCCATTACATTAATACATCACATTATACATTAGCGCATTGATACATTAATACATTAATAAATTAATTTATTTACATATTAATACATTAATTAATTGATCATTACTATATTATTTCATTTATGTAATATCACATTAATGTATTTTTTCATTACTAATGTATCACTTTATCAGAATTAATTTAGTAATAACTCCATACAATGCATTAATGTAATGTTTAAATTTAATTGTTAATACATTAATAAAAATAAAATACTAATAATTAATTTACTATAGTATAAAGTGTAAATTTAATGTATTAGTACTTTCTTAATATATTGTTAGCTTATTAATATATTTTCAATGTATTACTTTATTAATGTACCAAATTGTGTTAATGTATTAATGATTATTGTATTAATTGAGTTAATGTATAGATGAATATTGTATTAATGAATTGATAATTTCAAGTAAAAATGTAATATATTATTGCTATGTATTTATATAATAATATTATAAAGTAATTTTAATGTATTTTTACTTTATTATTATATTAATTATTTAACACTATATTATTTAATATTATATTAAGATATTTATTAATTTCATAAATACATTCTATTATACATTAATGTATAAATAATTTAATTTATACATTACATTAATTAAATCATTAATTAAATCATGTACTTTACATAATTATTAATCAATTAATACATTATATCTATAAAATAAGTTACTCATTAATGTTTTAATATTTTAATTTATAAATTATATTAATTTTTTAATACTTTTATTTATTATATTATACATTAATTTATATATCATTAATATATTATTTAATTAATACAAATTTACTTTAGTTTATTAATGCATTATCTTATTAATATTTTAATACATTGTTAATATTTTAATACTTTATCAATATATAAAAAAAAATTATTGTAGTGATATCTTAATATAATAATATAATACATTAATGTATTATAAATGTGTTTTTACTTTATTCAAATTTTATTATTATTGTAAATACACGTCATGGTTTATTATAATAAATACATTATAATGCTTTATTTTATTATAATAGATACATGTAATGCTTTATTATTATTATTAACTTTATTATTTTTATTATTTGTTATTTTATTTTTGCTAAATTTATTTATAATCTATAAATTAATTTTTTATTATTAATATATTAATTTAATAATGTATTTATTTTGTTTTAACTTATTTTATATATTATTTTCTATTTTATAAATAATTATTATTTAATATTTATTTTATTATTGATAATCAATTGATAATTAATCATTTAATTAATAAATATTAATTTCTAATTTCTAATTAATTAATTTTTATTAATTAAATAATAAATAATAATCTACTATTATTTAATAATTATAAATAAATAATTATTAATTGATTATTATTAAATTTTTATTATTAATTGATTATTATTTAATTTTTTTTAATAATTTATTAATAAAATTGTTACATATATTTATTATTATTATTTTTAATAAATTATTTAATTAATAATAATACTAATTAAAAAATTAATAATTTTATTTAAAATAATACTTTAGTAATTAAAAAATAATAATCAATTATTACATTTAAAATGTATAAATGTGTTTATGGTTGTGGCCATGCATGTAAGTAGTCAACTAGCAACAACTACATATTAAGTAAAAAGTGGTTAATATACGCCGATCGACGCTATTAATTAAAAATAAATAAAAAACGGGCGCAGATTATATCAACCACTTTTTACTTAATGTGGTTATTGCTAGTGAACAACATCTGAATGATGCTCTTGTGGTGTACGCCACTCACAATGGACCCTCATCCTATCCATACATGAAGATTCCCTTTTTCCTTCTTATATCAACGAATTTATCAATCTTCGTTTTCGAATCACTCAAGGTACAATTTCAACTAGGTAAATGACTATTGACGCTGGTCGTGTTCGAATCCAGAGACATCAATAAAAAGTTTGATCATCGTGGATCCTGTAGTATCATGCCCGAATTCCTGATTCCTTTCATATGGAAAAGAGAGGATACTTAAATTTTATCCCACTTACCTTATCACAGTTGAACAAAGTTTTATTATAATTCTCTGAAATAGAGAAAAGAGAATGAAAAACACTAAAAGCCTCTGATCACCCGGGGTTGAGACGAGCATTGAAGGAAGATTCGCCAAGGGAAACCATTGTAAAGAAAATTGTCCAATTCGAAAGATAGAAGTCCCAAAAATCGAGACCTTTGTTAGTACTGTGGATTCCTTACCAAAATTCTGAGGAGTAGCATTGAATATTGTAACCTGTATTCCTTACCAAAATTCTGAACAGTAGCATTGAATATTGTAACCAGTATCTGACTGATAATTGTTGTTTGTATAAATATACAAATCGATGTCTGTAAAAACGTTTTATATATATATATATATATATATATATATATATATATTCGATGTCTGTATACCAAAATCATATCATTGTTTGTGTAACTATACCATATCGCTGTCTGTCAAACATTACCATTAAAAACTCTCCGTAAATTGTTGTTTGTCATTCACTATTATTAAAATCGTTGTCAGACATATGTATATATGTGAATCGTTGTCTGTCATTTACTATTGCTAAAGATCGTTGTATGTATATTTATAAATTCGTTGTATAATAATAAGTATCGGTCAGCTATTGACAAATCTATGGACAATTCATTGTCGACATCAATATCGCTAATAAATGCTATTCAAGTCAAGTGTTCATCAAAGCTAATCAATCGTAGTGCAATCATAAAATCGCTATTTCTAAAATCGTTGGGTAAATATCAATAAAATCCACCACTAAAGAACAATAAAATTAATAACCAGGTCGTTGTGTAAATAACAATAAAATCCGTAACTAAAGAACAATAAAAAATCCATAATCAGATGTTGTGTAAAAACTGGGTGGAAGGGCTGTGTGAAACGCCAAGAAAAACATGGTGTGAATGTTGTCAAAAATAAAATCACAGAGTAAAATTTTCTGGAGGAAGCAGAGATTTGTGTAAAGGAAAACTCAGAGATTAGAGGTTAATCATTCAGAGATGAATCAATCAAAATACAGAGATATTCATTAAGAATAAGGCACAAAGACTAATCATTCAACAATGAATCAATCAAACACAACGATACTCATTCAAAAGAATGCGCAAAGACTAATCATTCAACAATGAATCAATAAAAAATGCAACAATACTCATTCACAAGAAGGCGAAAGGATTAGAGATTAATCATAAGAGAAAAACGCAGAGATAATTAAGGGTTAGATAATTGGGACAAATTTATCCTTCACTTATTATCCATGCACAAGAAAGAAGGGCATTTGAATCTATAAGTCTTTAAACATCGGAGTGAAGACCGTCGATTCGGCTCCCCGCCGACTATTCAGGCACAGACTAATAACTTAAGGGATAAAAGACAGAAGATAAAAACTGAATTTTTATTCATAATAATCAATAAAAAAACACACAGAGAAATCATTGCAATCAAAGGTTGAGTTTGCCATGGGAAATAAATTCAGAATACAACAAGAAAGGAGATTACAAATATCGTAGGAAAGTAGGTGCAAGAAAGCTCATGGAAATGAAATCTTCAACCGAGCACAAAAAAATAACATGTGTAAATTAAATTTCATTGCAATTAACAACTTTCACAGACATACCTTATCCAACCGTGAATGCTCTGAAGTTGTTGTCCTACGCACGCTTCATCCACCTCCCGCTTGCCAACCGATGTGACCTCACTGGTACCTCCCAGCCAATGCTAGGGGTACTCTTCTTCTTTCTGAGCCCCACGAGCCATAAGGGTCCACACACACAATACCCGAGAATTCTAGCACCCATCTTTCCTCGCAAGGTCGAGCTACCACTCGTTACCCGAGCTGGGTATCCCAATTCCCATAAGAGAAAGTTCAATCAAAATAAATTTCAGCAGCGTAACGTTATGCAAAAAGATGAGATGCATACTCCTCCCCCTCCATCATTTTTATAAAGTTTTTAAGTAATTAGTTTCCCAAGTTGGCATTAAATTCTTTTTCCATTTAATTAATTTCGAGAAACCTCACCTATACACATGTCACCCATCCCCTAGTTGCAGTAGAAAATCAATTTTATTAATTAATTAAGTATTCCTATTTCCCCCACCCACCTAAAAGCATTCCTAAAAATCCTCCCCGGTGTCCCAATATTGCCTTACAAATCTTAAATGACTTACACCTTACTTAATCCCTAGTTGAGTTTATAAATAACAAGTTCCCAAGGCAAGATTCCTTCATAAGTTAGACATTCATCTTTTTCTTTGTGTTTCCCCTTTTCTTTAAGTTTCCCCTTTTTCTTTAAGTTTTCTACTTCTTTTAAGTTTCCCTCTTTTTCCTTTTTAACTAAAAATCAATTTAGAAAGTGTAGATAAAACAACCATTTATCCTCTTTTCTTTTTAACTAAAAATTAATTTAGCAAATGTAGATAAAAACAACCATTACCCCCCTTTTTTAAAAATTTAGTCCTCCATTATATAATTTTTTTTTAATAATTAAATTTTGAATTTCTTTACCCCCTTCTTGTTGCATGTCTAATTATTTTTGTTCATAGGTTCTTCTTAAACCTAGGTTTTAAATTCACTAGGATGGGCACCGTTTTTAAGGGAAAAATTGTTTTTAAACTTTACTTATCATATCATTCATTTTAAGGCCCACTAGGTTTATTCATTTACCAGTTAAAATTGCGATGTATCCTTCAAGACATAGTACATTCTGCAAGGGTGACACTCGCCTCTTTCCATTTCCTTGCGTGACGTTCCCTTCAAGATGAACTACATGCTCCAAGGGTGCCATTCGCCTCTTTCTATTTTCCTTACGCGTCATGCCCTTCAGGATACACTACGTATTCTAAGGGTGCCACTCGCCTCTTGACTGAATTTGGTAGACGTCAAACCCATGGAGTCAATACTCCACTAGGTAATATTTTGGGAGACTAAGGGCCTCTAAGGAATAAGGCCCCTGCCTTATTGCATTCCCCTTAGAATCATCATGAGTGATCGTCAAAGTCTTCCCTCACGGCATCGTGGGTCTTCTCAAACTAGGTAATCCTTAACCTACAGTTAGAGCCATGGTGGGAGTGCTAGTAGGTTGTGGCAGGGTTGCTGCCACACCTCTCCCTCAATGTCTCTACTTATCTTCCGTGACCCCTCTACTCCACATGTGAGCCTGGTTGGCAAGCTATCGTCAGCTTGCATTAATCAACAAAACATGTCAGAAATAATAATCAATCATCGTAACATTTAATAATATGTACATATGTCATATCGAGAATATTCAAACCCCAATAGTCCACTCCTTGACTCGATCCAAAGTCTAAGGGGTTTCATCGATGCCTCTGCATCCTCAATGTCCAAAGTCCTACACACCCAAGAGAACCCAGTCAATAGCACATGTATATGTAAATACACCAAAATAACATATCATCATATCCATAATATCTCATAATCATAATCAAAATGACCAATAGATATAATAACCCGGATCACTTGCACGCAAGTGTCCTCAAGGAATAAGTTTGTTCATTGCGAGCAAGAGTCAGATGTTACATACACCCCCTCTTGGTTTAAACTTCGTCTTGAAGTTTCATTGTATATAAGTGCCGAGATAAAGTGTATCACGGTATCATAAGTCTATCTATCAAACAAAAATGGAAACTGTTGGTGCATATCATATGTGTCCTCCGAGGTCACTGAGTGAGGACTATATTTGTCCTACTAGACTTTGACCTGATCTACTGTTCGACGATGTAGCTATCGAATGCAATGGTCTAGGATGCGGATTGGATTTGTTGTTAGCATACCCTCGTTAGATACTTGCAGGGAACTCATGTCATCAACATGTGTAGGATCACTAATATAATGTCTCAAAACATATACATGAAAAACATCGTGCATATGCCTTAAAGAATCAGGAAAGGCTAGTCAATAGGCCACGGGCCCCTTCTTTTCCATAATCTTGAAAGGTCCCACGAACCTAGGAGAGAGTTTAGAACCCTTTCCAAACTTGATCAAACTCTTATGAAATTTCACCTGGAAGAAGACTCGATCACCATCTTCATAACTACAATCGATACGATGTACATCGACATAACTCTTCTGCCGATCTTGCGCTTGCTCTAACCCTTTTATTAGGGTTTTAATTTGATATTCCATTTCTTGAATCACTTATGGTCCCACTAGAATCTATCTTCAAGCCAATCCCAACTCAAAAGTGTCTGACATAGTCACCCGTAAAGAAACTTGAAAGGTGCCATCTCCGTGGTGCTTGATATTTGTTGTTATATGCAAATTCTACTAGTGGAAAGAATTCTTCCCAACACTTTTGTTGGTCCATTACATACATATGCAACATGTCCTCCAAGATTTGGTTTGCTCATTCAGTCTCCCCATCTGTCTCTGGGTGATACGTGGTACTAAATTTAAGTTGGGTTCCCAAGGCCTCTTGGAAACTAGTCCAAAATCTCGCAGTAAACACCAATCCTCGATTGGATATAATCCTCTCAGGCACGCCATGCAACCTCAAAATCTCACTAATAAAAAGTATAGCTATGTTAGGTGCCTGATACATCGTACGCACAGGAATAAAATGAGCACTCTTCGTCAGAGTGTCGACTACCACAAAAATCGAGTCGTGTCTCCTTGCTATCAATGAAAATACAACAATGAATCCATCGAAATGACCTCCCATTTCGATTCCGGAATTGCGTGTGGTTGTAGTAATCCTGCTGGATGTCTATGTGAAGCCTTCACCTGCTGACATTATATACATATTGCCATGTAGTTTTTTATGTCTTCCTTCATTCCTTTATAAAAGAATAAGGGTTTAAGGTATGCCCTCATCTTCATGACTCTTGGGTGAGCCATGTACACTACTTTTTGAACCTCGTTTAGGATCAGACTCCTCAATTCGTCGTTGGTTGGTACGTAAATTCAATTTTTAAATCTCAATAATCCGTCATTGTCCATAGTAAATCCTTCAAACTTTGGTAACATCATGGTGCTTTGTTCGATAAAATCCTTGACCTCTTTGTAATAGTCATTGTCATGCTATAAAGTTAGAATCCTTTCACGTAGATTCGTCTAAAGAGTCATAACCAAAAATATGCATGGTATCTGACTCAATGATTTTGCCACTCTGCTCACTGTACCATTTATGTAAGTAATCTGGAAATCATATTCTCTAAGCAATTCCGACCAAAGTCGTTGTCGAACGTTCAAGTCGCTTTGCGTAAAGATGTGTTGTAGTCCATAATGATCTATTTTTAGTTCAAATGTTTTTCCAATAAGGTAGTATATCCAAACTCTCAAGGCATAAACAATGGATCAAAAAATCATGCATCACATAGTTCTCCTCATGCGTTCTCCTCATGCTTCCGTTCATTTCTCAGTCCAAACAAACTTCGTGTTCTTCTTCTGCAATTTCATAATCAGATTTGCTATCTTTGAAAAACCCTAGATGAATTGTCGATAGCATCTTGCTAAACCCATGAAGCTACCCACTTCAGGGACATTTTTCGGCATAGGCCATTCCATAATAGCCTCGAACTTTGTTGGATCCATGACAGTACCTTCATCGGAGATGACATGTCCTATGTAATGAATCCTCGAATGATAAAACGAGAATTTAAACAATTTCCCATACAATTTGTTCTCTTGTATAAACTATAGTACCAGGCACAAGTGTGCATCATGCTCCTCCATCATCCGAGAGTAAATAAAAATATTGTCAATGAATACTTAGATGAACTTGTCCATGTATTTGCAGAACACCCGATTCATCAAACTCATAAATACTCCTAGGGTCTTTGTCAGTTGAAACAGTAGAATAGTAAAATCATAATGTCCAAACCTCGTCTTAAAGGCGATCTTAGGGACATCATCTTCTTCGATATGTAACTGGTGATAACCTGATCTCAAGTTGATCTTTGAAAACACCATCGCACCTTTCGTCTGATAAAAAATATCATCAATCCTTGGCAACATATATTGATTCTTGATCGTTTCCTTGTTCAATTGATGGTAGTCAATGTAGAGTATCTACGACCCATCCTTCTTTTGTATGAAAATAACAAGAACACCCCATAGTGACACACTTGGACGTATAAGTCCTAGGTCCAACAACTCCTTCAGTTGAATTCTCAACTCTTGTAACTTCGGGGTCGACATCCGATAAGGAGTTATTGCTATCGGTTCAGTCCCCAGTTTTAGGTCTATGGTAAATTCCAATTCCCTCTCCGACAAAATCCCATGTAACTCCTCAGGGAATACATCCACAAACTATCTCACCATCGGAAGGTGTTCTAGACCTTTCGCTACTCCTTTCTCATTTAACTCAAGGATTGCATAAATATTACATCCCTTGTGCATGCTCTTCTATAGTTACAAGAAAGAGATGAACCTCAAGGAAACGTCTTGGTTCCAACCTATAATCACATGTCTCTGTCCCTCTTCATCGAACAAGATCAATCATGTTTTCTTACAATTGAGTATCACCTCATGTGATTTTAACTAGTCCATACCAATCACAACATCATAAGATCCTATGATCGTGACGTACAGGTTGGCCCTGGTGAAAAACTCTCCTAGGTTAAGGCAGCTCACCTCATAAGGTCAAGCTACCACTCATTACCCGAGCTAGGTATCCCAACTCCCACAAGAGAAAGTTCAGTCAAGATAAATTTCAGCAGCATAACGTTACACAAAAATATGAGATGCATACTCCTCCTCCTCCATCCTTTTTATAGAGTTTTTAAGTAATTAGTTTCTCAAATTCTCATTAAATTCCATTTCCATTTAATTAATTTCGAAAAACCTTGCCCATACACATGTCACCCATCCCCTAGTTGTTCCAGAAAATCAATTTTATTAATTAATTAAATATTCATATTTCCCTCACCCACTTAAAAGAATTCCTAAAAACGCTCCTCGATGTCCCAATATTCCCTTACAAATCTTAAATGACTTACGCCTAGCTTAATTCCTTTTTAACTAAAAATCAATTTATCAAGTGTAGATAAAACAACCATTTACCCTCTTTTATTTTTAACTAAAAAATAATTTAGCAAATGTACATAAAAACAACCATTACCCCCCTTTTTTAAAAAGTTTAATCCTCCATTATACAATTTTTTTTTAAATAATTAAAGTTTGAATTTCTTTACCCCCTTCTTGTTGTATGTCTAATTATTTTTTTTCAGAGGGTCTTCTTAGACCTAGGTTTTAAATTCACTAGACCGGGTGAAATTTTTAAGGGAAAAATTGTTTTTAAACTTTACTTATCATATCATTCATTTTAAGGCCAACTAGGTTTATTCACTTATAAGTTAAAATCGTGACTTGCCCTTTAGGATGCACTACGTGCTCCAAGGGTGCTAGTAGCCTCTTTCTGTTTTCCTTTCACAACGTGCCCTTCAAAATGCACTTCTTTCTCCAAGGGTGCCTCTCACCTCTTTCCATTTTTCTTGCGCGGCGTGCTCTTCAGGATGCACTACATGCTCCAAGGGTGTCGCTCGCATCTTGACTGAATTTGGTAGACGTCAAACCCATGGAGTCAATACTACACCAACTGATCTTGTGGGAGACTAAGGTCCTCTAAGGAATAAGGCCCCTGCCTTATTGTGCACCCCTTAGAATCATCATGAGTGACCATCATAGTCTTCCCTCATGGCATCATGGGTATTCTCGAGCTAGGCAATCGTTAACCTACAGTTTGAGCCATGGCGAGAATGTCAGTAGGCTATGGCAGGGTTGCTGCCACACCTCTCCCTCAATGTCTATGGTCCTGTGTGACCCTTCTACTCCACATGTGAGTCTGGTCAACAAGCTATCGTCATCCTGCATCCATCAACAAATCATGTCAGCAATAATAATCAATCATCATAACATCTAATCATATGCACATATCTCCTACTTGGGTGGGCTTACCTACAAAAAAAAGTGGACTTGAAGAATGAGATATCCTACTTGGGTGGGCCTACCTACTGCGTGCTTGTGAGTAGGATGAAACATATTTATATTTTTTTTAATTATTTAAAGCAATATCTAAATCAAAAGATAAATATTAGAATTTATTTTTCATATTTTACATAAAATTTTGATAAATAAATTACATATTATAAAATCCAACTCATTTTTTTACAATTATTTTTTTATATTATTTTCTAATTGATTATACAAATATTTCAAATCATCTCTATGACTATTTTTTTTAAATTGCATACGACCACAATCCCATAAAATCCATCATAATAATGTACTCACTTTAATTTTCAAAAGAATTGTATTTCTAAGTAATCTATCAGTTATTATTTCCATTTTTTACCTAATTTTAAGTTTATCTTATATTTTTTAATCAATTATCTTATTAAATTTCATAATTTTTTTAAAATAATTAAATATTTAAAAATAGAATAAAAAGAATAATATCAAAAGATTAATTAAAAACCCAAAATATTAATCAAAATAGTATCAAAATATTAAAATAAAAATAGTATTCGCCATCCATCGTTATAGAAAAATCATTATATATTATTCACCTAACCTCCTTAGGTAGTGTGCATCTAACATAACCTAAAGAGTGAATTAAGCTCTTTTGCAAACGAGAAAGGCAATAGCCACGCCAAGCGTATTGGGTAGGAACTCTCCATGTTTGGCAGCGGCTCTGTTTGCAATCCTCATGAAAATTTCATCTACCAAACGCTCATCCCACCCCAAATGAGTTCCCACAATATTCTCAAACAGGTATCTGTAAAAGTTACCTACGGTTCTCCCAATCATCTCCTTTTCCCCTTCTCTAACCGCAATCAATGGATGGATAGGAAACCCACTTAGGAGCCTCATGTTGTCTATTTTGAATGACTGATCCATCTCCATGTTGCTCTACAGCTCCTCCACAGTTGGACCATACAAAGGAAGGTTTAAGGAGTCTAGTTTCTCCTCCTCAATGAGGATGATTTTGCATTCTCAAGATTTATGGACCTATGTTATTGATGGTTATGCTGAGCCAGCTGATGTAGCAGCAGAATTGGCTCTCTCTAATGATGACCATGTTTTGCTGAAAGAAAATAGGAAGAAGGATAACAAGGTTGTTGGATTAATCCAGCAAGGATTAAATGAATCCATTTTTACAAAGATTTCTAGTGTTGCATCTTCAAAGATGGCTTGGGACATTCTTGAAACCTGTTATCAAGGTGTGTCCAAGGTGAAGATAGTCAAGTTGAAGAACTTGAGAAGGGATTTCGAAAATCTAAAGATAAAGGATAATGAAAGTGTTGATACTTTCATGACTCAAGTAATGAGTGTTTTGAGCCATCTTAGGCAGTATGGAGATGATATGGAGAATAAGAGAGTTATTGAGAAACTACTGAGAAGTTTACCCAAGAAGTTTGAGCCTCTTGTTATTCCCATAGAGGAATTTAAGGATTTAAGTCAAATGCAAATTGATAAGTTAAATGGTTCTCTTGTTGCTTATGAATATAGGATATCTAGATATGAAGAAAGATCAATGGAGCATGCTTTCAAATCCCAACTGCATGTTACCAGAGGTAGAGCTAGAGGAAGGTTTCATACTCATGGAAGAGGAGGTTGATTTTCTGGTCCAAGGGACAACATAGCTAAATCAGAGTCTGAGCAGAAATCCCAGCAGAATCCTCCTAATTTAAGAGGGAGTAGCAACAAACCCTGACAACAAGAAAATCAGAGGTATGATCAAACTAAAGTACAATGTTATTATTGTAATAATTTTTGGCATTTTGCTAACAAATATTGAAAGAAGCAGGCAGATGGTGGAAATTAGTCTGCACAAATCACAAATGAGTCTGAGGATCATCAAAATCATGTGTTCTTGACTTGTAATGTCACTCAGGAAAGTGCTAATGATATTTGGTTTTTGGATAGTGGTTGCAGTAACCATATGACTGGTAATATGGACTTATTTTCTTCTATTGATACTGGTATTCAATTTGAAGTAAAACTCGGAAATGACTGTAAGGTTACAATTAATGGTAAAGGTGTTGTTCCATTTTACACTAAGGATAATCAGAAAAGAAATATTGATGATATGTATTTCTTGCCTGGTCTAAAATGCAATCTTATTAGTGTTGGACAACTGTTGGAGAAAAAGTACAGAGTGTTCTTCAAGAACAAGGTATGTACAATCTATGATAAATTACCCAACAAACAGTTGATTGCAAAAGTAGAGATGACCAAGAATAGAACATTTTCACTTGTTATGAGAAATGATTTAAGTGGTTCTTTGAATGTTTATAAAGATGGAAGTTTAGATGAATCTTGGTTATGGCATTTGAGATATGACCATTTACATTTTGGTGTCTTAGATCTGTTACAAAAGAAGCAGATGGTAAAGGCGTTGCCCTGTATTTAGCAACCTGCAAGCTCTTGTGAGAGTTGCATACTTGGGAAGCATCACAGAGAGAATTTTGTTTCAAGTGTTTCCTATGAAGCAAAATCTCCATTGGAAATTGTCCACACAAATTTATGTGGACCTATGCAAACACCTTCTTTAACTCGCTGTGTTTATTTTATGACTTTCATTGATGATTTAAGTATGAAGACTTGGTTGTATTTGATGAAACAAAAATATGAAGCCTTTGATGTTTTCAAGAGGTTTAAGTCTATGGTTGAGAATGAGAGTGGTTGAACCATTAAAATCTTAAGGTCTGACAGAGGAGGTGAGTATAAATTGAATGAATTCATTGAATTTTGTGATCTTCATGGAATTAAAAGGCAGTTTACTGCTCGATATACTCCACAGCAGAATGAAGTGGATGAAAGGAAGAATCAGACCATCATGAATATGGCTCGAAGCATGTTGAAAGAGAAGCATCGTTCAAATGAATATTGAGGAGATGCGGTTCTTTTCTCTATTTTTATCTTTAATAGAAGTTCGACCAAGACTGTGAGGGATCGTGTACCTCAGGAAGCTTGGGATGGTAAGGCTTGCAATATTTCTCATTTCAAATTTTTTTGATGTGTTGCATTTGCGCATGTACCTGCAGAAATGTGGAGGAAGTTGGATGACATAAGCGAGAGATGTATCTTTGTTGGATATAGTGAAGATTCTAGGGAATATAAACTCTACAATCCCATCACCCATAAATATGTAATCAACAGAGATGTTCAATTTAAAGAAGATGAAGCCTAGGATGGAAGTATTGACAAATCAATTTTAGAGGGAGCTGTGTTACCCCGTGAAGATGATGATGAAGTTGAGTAGGCTCAAGGAGGTGGACAGTTGATTCCACATGGACATACGCCTGCAACAAGACGTCCTACAAGGGAAGCACCAAATTTCACGCCATATCAATTTAGAACGCCCAGAACTCATGAGCGTGTTGAGCCATCTGGACATGGTGGACATCAATCAGATTCACACGTAAGTAGTGAATCAGATCCCATTTTAGCTTCATTAAGGAACAATTTTAAAGGACAGAAGACTAAAAGCTTAAGAGATTTGTATGATCAGAATGAAGAAGTAGATCAGATTTCAAATTTTTCATTAATGGCATGTGATCCTGTAAGTTTTGATGAAGCTGCTAAAGAGGATGTCTAGATAAAACTAATGGATGAGAAGATTGATTCCATTGAAAGAAATAACACTTGGGATCTGGTACATTTACCTGAAGGTAAGAACAATATTGGTGTTAAGTGGGTTTATAAGATTAAGTTGAATGCAGATGGTGAAGTTGAAAAATACAAGGCAAGACTTGTAGCTCAGGGTTTAGTCAACAACTCGGTATTGATTACAATGAAACATTTTCTCCTGTAGCAAGAATTGACACGATGAGGATAGTCTTAGCTATTGCAGCTCAAAATAGATGGATTATGCATCAGATGGACTTTAAGTCTGCATTCTTAAATGGATATTTGGAAGAAGAGGTTTATGTAAGACAACCTCCGGGTTATGAGATTGATAAGCATAGAGATAAAGTTTACAAGTTAAGGAAGGCTTTATATGGATTGAAGCAGGCATCCAGAGTTTGGTATAACAAGATTGATGAATACCTAATCAGTGTTGGATTCAACAGAAGTCCAAGTGAGCCAACTCTGTATACAAAGGTAAATCAGGAAGGTAAAATTTTGATTCTCTGTTTGTATGTTGATGACCTGATTTTTACTGGAGATCTATCTGTAGATGATTTTAAAAATGCCATGAAAACAGAGTTTCAGATAATTGATTTAGGATTGATGAAATATTTTCTTGGAATTGAAGTGGATCAATCTTATGATGGCATTTTCATTTGTCAAAATAACTATGCAGATGAAGTGTTGAAAAGTTTTAGAATGTTGAATTGCAAGCCAACTGCAACACCAATGCCAATTGGTATTAAACTGAGCAAGTATGATGAGGGATCATATGTTGATCCAAATCTGTATAAGAAGCTGGTTGGAAGCCTTATGTACTTAACAGAAACTAGACCTGATATAATGTCTGCTGTAAGTTTGATTTCGAGATTCATGGAGACTCTGAGGAGTACTCATTGGCAAGTAGGAAAGAGGATCCTGAGATATTTTGTTGGAACAACTGACTTTGGTATCCGATACACATCAAGTTTAAACTTTGAGCTGATTGGATATAATGATAGTGATTTTGCAGGTTCCATTGATGACAGGAAAAGCACATATGGGTATGTGTTCAGTCTTGGATCTCGAGGAGTGGCATGGGCATCAAATAAACAACCCATTGTGACTCTATCTTCTACTGAGGCAAAGTATGTTCCAACAGCTGCAGCTGGATATCAAGTTGTGTGGATGAAAAGGGTCTTGAATGAATTGTTGCATGACCATAATGATGCAACCCAAATTATCTGTGACAATAAATCTTCCATTGCACTGTCAAAGAATCACGTTTTTCACAAACAGAGTAAGCACATTGATACAAGGTATCATTTCATTTGAGAGCTGGTAACTAGTAAAGAGATTTTTGTTCAGTTCTGCAGATCTGAAGAACAATTTGCAGGCATATTTACGAAGCCTTTGGGAAATGAATTGTTTAAAATCCATAGAAGTAATATTGGGGTCTGTAAGTTGTAATGCATTGTTTATAGCAATTTTTTTTTTTTTTGAAATGATTAAGAGGGAGTATGTCAAAGATTAATCATTTCACTGCTTGGATAGCGACCGATAGGTGGTCGTCTTGACCTTTCAAGACTCGAGGATTTAATTACTCTAAACGGTGATCGCCTTAACCTTTCATGACAACCAGACACCGTCATTGTCTTGATTAATATTTTTATAAGATTGAACAGACATTTTTTTGTTTGTATATATACTTGAAACTGATTGTAAAAAGAATATGAGTTTGAAAGCATATTGAATAAAAAAAAAAAAATTCTTGTATTCGGAGGTGTTCTCTCCGTTGATATGCTATCTCATTTATTGAGTTTGTAAAATCTTCCAATTTATATCTTATCCTTAAGCATTTCTCATGGAGTTTATTTATTGTGCTAATTTTATTTAGTGCACGGAGTTTATTTACTGCACAAAGTTTATTTGTTGGTTTGAGTCGGGTGTTTGCATGAGCCGAAACTCAAACTCTGATCTGCCCTCCTGTTTTTTTCACACATCAGCCACTGCATTATTGGATATGTACAAATGCCTGCCGTTCCAAGCAACAAAATGTTTGTCTGCAATGCTAGCAGGAACCTGAAATTGAAATCTATTAATATGTCATGTTAATCACACAATTGGATTTGGTTACAGTAAGTGGGTCATGTATATCTCACTCACTTGTGAGAGCCATTGCACGCTCATGGAGGAGTGGTAGAAATGGAGGGTTTTCCATGGGAAAAGCCGTCTGTAATGTGATCCCGACACCGTTGATGCGAAGTATGATCTAGTTGCCGGAAGTCTATCATCATCACACGCTATTGCTATTATTCTATCTACGTCTTCGAGTGTAGGCAACATCTAAAACAGTGTATTGAAATCATTAGATGGGAGATCAGCGAACTAAACATGAAAGTCTAGCACATCTATGGAATGATGAATGGAAGCTAATTTCACAGCTCTGACGATAGTGTCCATTGCGAGAAGAGTAGCCATCCCCATTGCACACCCCAAATCTGCAATACAAAATACGTTATCTGCCTCCCTCACCCCCACTACAGATCTCATATTTTTGTAAATCAAATGCTCTAGAACGGGATTAATGGCCAAAACTATCTTTAACTGCACAACCATCATTGCAATGAAACGGGTTAGACCAACTTAAAACTATAAGATATGCTAACTCAGATTAATGGAATCACCTGGACAGATGAACTGTTTACATAGCTCGAATCCCCATTTCCACCCTTCATGCCGATCACATCCTCCAAAGATTTCACGGTCTCCATTGAATACGCGACTAAAAATGCCTTATTTGGTGAATATTCTGCAATTATTTTGCGACACTGGGAAATGTGAGCTGAATGCAAGGTCGAGGTGAAAAGGTTCAACCATGAAAATTTATATCACAGCGGGAGACTATTGAGTTGATAATATCATCATGTACAGTGTGTTCTGACCTCGTAATTTTTTTGGGCGTAGCGTAAAGGCCAAACGAAATTGACTTTTGCGGGTAACCCTTTTTCGTGTCCGGAGTTCCATAATATTTTTGGGCATAGGCTAAAGGCCAAACGAAATGGACATTTGCAGGCAACCCTTTTCCATGTGGCCGATCACCTCGGAGCCCCGGTCGGCTACTCGTCCCATCTAGCGTCCCCTTCAGCCGTCGTCCCGTCTTCTCTTCCGTCAACAACATACCATCCATATATCATCCACATCCCATTTACTGCATTCAACGCCAGTCATCAATTCACCACCTATCTGTCACTGCGTCCAGCTGCGCCCGTCTCATTCCTCTTATTTTACATTTTCAAATCTGATCAACAATGTCTGGATGAATGTTTGAATGGAATTTTCATTATGTTTACAACCTTGGAACAAATTTACATGTAACTATTTAGCAAGCTGCCACTCGAGAAAGACTACGCGTAGAGAGCCTTGTCCATTTGTTATGGTCTATGGGCGTAGGCTAAAGCTGCGAGACTTCTCGTGGCAAATCTATTTTGAGGAGAAATTATACTTTAGGTCCAAGAATTGATAGAAGTAGTTTCTTTGTATTTCTTGTATAATAAATGTGAAAAACGGAGGTCAATCGAGGTTTCAATGATTACAAACACCGAATACAAAAACAAAAGACCATGTTGTTTGTCGAATCCTGAAATGCGAAAAGGTTGTGGGCCCAACACTTTGTGTTTAAGAATTCGAGGTTTGGCAATCACAAATGTCAAGTACCAACACACAACAACTCCTAAATCGCAAAAATGTGAATGGAATGTGGGCCCAACACTTCAAGGTTTCGGGGTTCAGGATTTTGTGGTTTACGAACACCTGACGCACAAACAAAATAAAATAAGAAATGTCGAATTGCGAAATGCGATTAGGGTGTGGGCCCAACAATTCCAAGTTTCGGTGTTTGGTAATGCAAAGGAACTCCGCGCATATGTAACAAGAAAGTCCCGAATGCCGAAATATCAATTTTTTATCTAATCTCCTTTTAAAATCACATGCTCCAACAAATAAACTCGGAATAAATAAATGACCAGGCTCGTAATTAGTAAAACCAAAAATTACTGCCTTTGCTCAAAAATGAATTTATGAAGAAATAAAATGAGTTTACAAACTCAACAACAGAAAATCATAAATGCAGAGCAAACCTCCAAACAGGGAATAACCGATTTGATTCAAGAAATGCTTTCAAGCTCTTGTCTCACCCTCTGTGTACAGATTACAATATGATTCAAGTATTTATAGGAACAAAACTTGCCCATTCCACCTTAGGAAAAATTAAATCAGGGCGGTGATGGTATTTGGTAGCCTGCAAAGGCTAAGGCGACCACCGCTTGACAGTGAACCGTGACATCTTGAAGGGTCAAGACGACCACTTATCTGTCATCATAAGGTGGTGAAATGATTAATCTATGGCATACTCCCTCTTAATCATTTCAGGGCAAAACAAACTAAAACATGTAAAAAAAAATTGTTGTAAACAATGCATTACAGCTTGCAGACCCCAATGTTACTTCTATGCTTTTTAAACAATTCATTTCTCAAAGGCTTCGTAAAAATGTTTGCAAATTGTTCTTCAAATCTGTAGAACTGAACAAAAATCTCCTTACCAGTTACGAGCTCTCGAATGAAATGATACCTTGTATCAATGTGCTTACTTTGTTTGTGAAAAACGTGATTCCTTGACAATGCAATGGCAGATTTATTGTCACAGACAATCTAGGTTGTATATTTCTGGTTATGCAACAATTCATTCAAGACTCTTCTCATCCATACATCTTGACATGCAGCTGCAGCTGTTGCAACATACTTTTCCTTAGTGGAGGATAGAGTCACAATGGGTTGTTTCTTTGATGCCCATGCCACTGCTCCAGATCCAAGACTAAAAATATACCCATATGTGTTTTTCCTATCATCAATGGAAACTACAAAATCACTATCAGTATATCTGATCAACTCAAAGTTTAAGCTTGATGTGTATCGAATACCAAAATTAGTTGTTCCAACAACATATCTTAGGATCCTCTTTCCTTCTTGCCAATGAGTACTCATTAGAGTCTCCATGAATCTGGAAATCAAACTCACAGAAAACATAATGTTAGGTCTAGTTGTTGTTAAGTACATAAGGCTTCCAACCAACCTCTTATACAGGGTTGGATAAACATATGATCCTTCATCATACTTTCTCAGTTTAACACCAGTTGCCATTGGTGTTGCAGCTGGCTTGCAATTCAACATTCTAAAACTTTTCAGCACTTCATTTGCATAGTTAGTTTGACAAATCAAAATTCCATCATCAGATTGATCTACTTCAATTCCAAGAAAAAATTTCATCAAACCTAAATCAGTCATCTCAAACTCTGTTTTCATGGAATTTTAAAAATCATCTACAGATAGATCTCTAGTAAAACTCAGGTCATCAACATACAAACAGACAATCAAAATTTTACCTTTCTGGTCTACCTTTGTATATAGA
>ML777251.1:398755-427893 GCA_009831015.1 Picea engelmannii
TCATCTTTTTCTTTGTGTTTCCCCTTTTCTTTAAGTTTCCCCTTTTTCTTTAAGTTTTCTACTTCTTTTAAGTTTCCCTCTTTTTCCTTTTTAACTAAAAATCAATTTAGAAAGTGTAGATAAAACAACCATTTATCCTCTTTTCTTTTTAACTAAAAATTAATTTAGCAAATGTAGATAAAAACAACCATTACCCCCCTTTTTTAAAAATTTAGTCCTCCATTATATAATTTTTTTTTAATAATTAAATTTTGAATTTCTTTACCCCCTTCTTGTTGCATGTCTAATTATTTTTGTTCATAGGTTCTTCTTAAACCTAGGTTTTAAATTCACTAGGATGGGCACCGTTTTTAAGGGAAAAATTGTTTTTAAACTTTACTTATCATATCATTCATTTTAAGGCCCACTAGGTTTATTCATTTACCAGTTAAAATTGCGATGTATCCTTCAAGACATAGTACATTCTGCAAGGGTGACACTCGCCTCTTTCCATTTCCTTGCGTGACGTTCCCTTCAAGATGAACTACATGCTCCAAGGGTGCCATTCGCCTCTTTCTATTTTCCTTACGCGTCATGCCCTTCAGGATACACTACGTATTCTAAGGGTGCCACTCGCCTCTTGACTGAATTTGGTAGACGTCAAACCCATGGAGTCAATACTCCACTAGGTAATATTTTGGGAGACTAAGGGCCTCTAAGGAATAAGGCCCCTGCCTTATTGCATTCCCCTTAGAATCATCATGAGTGATCGTCAAAGTCTTCCCTCACGGCATCGTGGGTCTTCTCAAACTAGGTAATCCTTAACCTACAGTTAGAGCCATGGTGGGAGTGCTAGTAGGTTGTGGCAGGGTTGCTGCCACACCTCTCCCTCAATGTCTCTACTTATCTTCCGTGACCCCTCTACTCCACATGTGAGCCTGGTTGGCAAGCTATCGTCAGCTTGCATTAATCAACAAAACATGTCAGAAATAATAATCAATCATCGTAACATTTAATAATATGTACATATGTCATATCGAGAATATTCAAACCCCAATAGTCCACTCCTTGACTCGATCCAAAGTCTAAGGGGTTTCATCGATGCCTCTGCATCCTCAATGTCCAAAGTCCTACACACCCAAGAGAACCCAGTCAATAGCACATGTATATGTAAATACACCAAAATAACATATCATCATATCCATAATATCTCATAATCATAATCAAAATGACCAATAGATATAATAACCCGGATCACTTGCACGCAAGTGTCCTCAAGGAATAAGTTTGTTCATTGCGAGCAAGAGTCAGATGTTACATACACCCCCTCTTGGTTTAAACTTCGTCTTGAAGTTTCATTGTATATAAGTGCCGAGATAAAGTGTATCACGGTATCATAAGTCTATCTATCAAACAAAAATGGAAACTGTTGGTGCATATCATATGTGTCCTCCGAGGTCACTGAGTGAGGACTATATTTGTCCTACTAGACTTTGACCTGATCTACTGTTCGACGATGTAGCTATCGAATGCAATGGTCTAGGATGCGGATTGGATTTGTTGTTAGCATACCCTCGTTAGATACTTGCAGGGAACTCATGTCATCAACATGTGTAGGATCACTAATATAATGTCTCAAAACATATACATGAAAAACATCGTGCATATGCCTTAAAGAATCAGGAAAGGCTAGTCAATAGGCCACGGGCCCCTTCTTTTCCATAATCTTGAAAGGTCCCACGAACCTAGGAGAGAGTTTAGAACCCTTTCCAAACTTGATCAAACTCTTATGAAATTTCACCTGGAAGAAGACTCGATCACCATCTTCATAACTACAATCGATACGATGTACATCGACATAACTCTTCTGCCGATCTTGCGCTTGCTCTAACCCTTTTATTAGGGTTTTAATTTGATATTCCATTTCTTGAATCACTTATGGTCCCACTAGAATCTATCTTCAAGCCAATCCCAACTCAAAAGTGTCTGACATAGTCACCCGTAAAGAAACTTGAAAGGTGCCATCTCCGTGGTGCTTGATATTTGTTGTTATATGCAAATTCTACTAGTGGAAAGAATTCTTCCCAACACTTTTGTTGGTCCATTACATACATATGCAACATGTCCTCCAAGATTTGGTTTGCTCATTCAGTCTCCCCATCTGTCTCTGGGTGATACGTGGTACTAAATTTAAGTTGGGTTCCCAAGGCCTCTTGGAAACTAGTCCAAAATCTCGCAGTAAACACCAATCCTCGATTGGATATAATCCTCTCAGGCACGCCATGCAACCTCAAAATCTCACTAATAAAAAGTATAGCTATGTTAGGTGCCTGATACATCGTACGCACAGGAATAAAATGAGCACTCTTCGTCAGAGTGTCGACTACCACAAAAATCGAGTCGTGTCTCCTTGCTATCAATGAAAATACAACAATGAATCCATCGAAATGACCTCCCATTTCGATTCCGGAATTGCGTGTGGTTGTAGTAATCCTGCTGGATGTCTATGTGAAGCCTTCACCTGCTGACATTATATACATATTGCCATGTAGTTTTTTATGTCTTCCTTCATTCCTTTATAAAAGAATAAGGGTTTAAGGTATGCCCTCATCTTCATGACTCTTGGGTGAGCCATGTACACTACTTTTTGAACCTCGTTTAGGATCAGACTCCTCAATTCGTCGTTGGTTGGTACGTAAATTCAATTTTTAAATCTCAATAATCCGTCATTGTCCATAGTAAATCCTTCAAACTTTGGTAACATCATGGTGCTTTGTTCGATAAAATCCTTGACCTCTTTGTAATAGTCATTGTCATGCTATAAAGTTAGAATCCTTTCACGTAGATTCGTCTAAAGAGTCATAACCAAAAATATGCATGGTATCTGACTCAATGATTTTGCCACTCTGCTCACTGTACCATTTATGTAAGTAATCTGGAAATCATATTCTCTAAGCAATTCCGACCAAAGTCGTTGTCGAACGTTCAAGTCGCTTTGCGTAAAGATGTGTTGTAGTCCATAATGATCTATTTTTAGTTCAAATGTTTTTCCAATAAGGTAGTATATCCAAACTCTCAAGGCATAAACAATGGATCAAAAAATCATGCATCACATAGTTCTCCTCATGCGTTCTCCTCATGCTTCCGTTCATTTCTCAGTCCAAACAAACTTCGTGTTCTTCTTCTGCAATTTCATAATCAGATTTGCTATCTTTGAAAAACCCTAGATGAATTGTCGATAGCATCTTGCTAAACCCATGAAGCTACCCACTTCAGGGACATTTTTCGGCATAGGCCATTCCATAATAGCCTCGAACTTTGTTGGATCCATGACAGTACCTTCATCGGAGATGACATGTCCTATGTAATGAATCCTCGAATGATAAAACGAGAATTTAAACAATTTCCCATACAATTTGTTCTCTTGTATAAACTATAGTACCAGGCACAAGTGTGCATCATGCTCCTCCATCATCCGAGAGTAAATAAAAATATTGTCAATGAATACTTAGATGAACTTGTCCATGTATTTGCAGAACACCCGATTCATCAAACTCATAAATACTCCTAGGGTCTTTGTCAGTTGAAACAGTAGAATAGTAAAATCATAATGTCCAAACCTCGTCTTAAAGGCGATCTTAGGGACATCATCTTCTTCGATATGTAACTGGTGATAACCTGATCTCAAGTTGATCTTTGAAAACACCATCGCACCTTTCGTCTGATAAAAAATATCATCAATCCTTGGCAACATATATTGATTCTTGATCGTTTCCTTGTTCAATTGATGGTAGTCAATGTAGAGTATCTACGACCCATCCTTCTTTTGTATGAAAATAACAAGAACACCCCATAGTGACACACTTGGACGTATAAGTCCTAGGTCCAACAACTCCTTCAGTTGAATTCTCAACTCTTGTAACTTCGGGGTCGACATCCGATAAGGAGTTATTGCTATCGGTTCAGTCCCCAGTTTTAGGTCTATGGTAAATTCCAATTCCCTCTCCGACAAAATCCCATGTAACTCCTCAGGGAATACATCCACAAACTATCTCACCATCGGAAGGTGTTCTAGACCTTTCGCTACTCCTTTCTCATTTAACTCAAGGATTGCATAAATATTACATCCCTTGTGCATGCTCTTCTATAGTTACAAGAAAGAGATGAACCTCAAGGAAACGTCTTGGTTCCAACCTATAATCACATGTCTCTGTCCCTCTTCATCGAACAAGATCAATCATGTTTTCTTACAATTGAGTATCACCTCATGTGATTTTAACTAGTCCATACCAATCACAACATCATAAGATCCTATGATCGTGACGTACAGGTTGGCCCTGGTGAAAAACTCTCCTAGGTTAAGGCAGCTCACCTCATAAGGTCAAGCTACCACTCATTACCCGAGCTAGGTATCCCAACTCCCACAAGAGAAAGTTCAGTCAAGATAAATTTCAGCAGCATAACGTTACACAAAAATATGAGATGCATACTCCTCCTCCTCCATCCTTTTTATAGAGTTTTTAAGTAATTAGTTTCTCAAATTCTCATTAAATTCCATTTCCATTTAATTAATTTCGAAAAACCTTGCCCATACACATGTCACCCATCCCCTAGTTGTTCCAGAAAATCAATTTTATTAATTAATTAAATATTCATATTTCCCTCACCCACTTAAAAGAATTCCTAAAAACGCTCCTCGATGTCCCAATATTCCCTTACAAATCTTAAATGACTTACGCCTAGCTTAATTCCTTTTTAACTAAAAATCAATTTATCAAGTGTAGATAAAACAACCATTTACCCTCTTTTATTTTTAACTAAAAAATAATTTAGCAAATGTACATAAAAACAACCATTACCCCCCTTTTTTAAAAAGTTTAATCCTCCATTATACAATTTTTTTTTAAATAATTAAAGTTTGAATTTCTTTACCCCCTTCTTGTTGTATGTCTAATTATTTTTTTTCAGAGGGTCTTCTTAGACCTAGGTTTTAAATTCACTAGACCGGGTGAAATTTTTAAGGGAAAAATTGTTTTTAAACTTTACTTATCATATCATTCATTTTAAGGCCAACTAGGTTTATTCACTTATAAGTTAAAATCGTGACTTGCCCTTTAGGATGCACTACGTGCTCCAAGGGTGCTAGTAGCCTCTTTCTGTTTTCCTTTCACAACGTGCCCTTCAAAATGCACTTCTTTCTCCAAGGGTGCCTCTCACCTCTTTCCATTTTTCTTGCGCGGCGTGCTCTTCAGGATGCACTACATGCTCCAAGGGTGTCGCTCGCATCTTGACTGAATTTGGTAGACGTCAAACCCATGGAGTCAATACTACACCAACTGATCTTGTGGGAGACTAAGGTCCTCTAAGGAATAAGGCCCCTGCCTTATTGTGCACCCCTTAGAATCATCATGAGTGACCATCATAGTCTTCCCTCATGGCATCATGGGTATTCTCGAGCTAGGCAATCGTTAACCTACAGTTTGAGCCATGGCGAGAATGTCAGTAGGCTATGGCAGGGTTGCTGCCACACCTCTCCCTCAATGTCTATGGTCCTGTGTGACCCTTCTACTCCACATGTGAGTCTGGTCAACAAGCTATCGTCATCCTGCATCCATCAACAAATCATGTCAGCAATAATAATCAATCATCATAACATCTAATCATATGCACATATCTCCTACTTGGGTGGGCTTACCTACAAAAAAAAGTGGACTTGAAGAATGAGATATCCTACTTGGGTGGGCCTACCTACTGCGTGCTTGTGAGTAGGATGAAACATATTTATATTTTTTTTAATTATTTAAAGCAATATCTAAATCAAAAGATAAATATTAGAATTTATTTTTCATATTTTACATAAAATTTTGATAAATAAATTACATATTATAAAATCCAACTCATTTTTTTACAATTATTTTTTTATATTATTTTCTAATTGATTATACAAATATTTCAAATCATCTCTATGACTATTTTTTTTAAATTGCATACGACCACAATCCCATAAAATCCATCATAATAATGTACTCACTTTAATTTTCAAAAGAATTGTATTTCTAAGTAATCTATCAGTTATTATTTCCATTTTTTACCTAATTTTAAGTTTATCTTATATTTTTTAATCAATTATCTTATTAAATTTCATAATTTTTTTAAAATAATTAAATATTTAAAAATAGAATAAAAAGAATAATATCAAAAGATTAATTAAAAACCCAAAATATTAATCAAAATAGTATCAAAATATTAAAATAAAAATAGTATTCGCCATCCATCGTTATAGAAAAATCATTATATATTATTCACCTAACCTCCTTAGGTAGTGTGCATCTAACATAACCTAAAGAGTGAATTAAGCTCTTTTGCAAACGAGAAAGGCAATAGCCACGCCAAGCGTATTGGGTAGGAACTCTCCATGTTTGGCAGCGGCTCTGTTTGCAATCCTCATGAAAATTTCATCTACCAAACGCTCATCCCACCCCAAATGAGTTCCCACAATATTCTCAAACAGGTATCTGTAAAAGTTACCTACGGTTCTCCCAATCATCTCCTTTTCCCCTTCTCTAACCGCAATCAATGGATGGATAGGAAACCCACTTAGGAGCCTCATGTTGTCTATTTTGAATGACTGATCCATCTCCATGTTGCTCTACAGCTCCTCCACAGTTGGACCATACAAAGGAAGGTTTAAGGAGTCTAGTTTCTCCTCCTCAATGAGGATGATTTTGCATTCTCAAGATTTATGGACCTATGTTATTGATGGTTATGCTGAGCCAGCTGATGTAGCAGCAGAATTGGCTCTCTCTAATGATGACCATGTTTTGCTGAAAGAAAATAGGAAGAAGGATAACAAGGTTGTTGGATTAATCCAGCAAGGATTAAATGAATCCATTTTTACAAAGATTTCTAGTGTTGCATCTTCAAAGATGGCTTGGGACATTCTTGAAACCTGTTATCAAGGTGTGTCCAAGGTGAAGATAGTCAAGTTGAAGAACTTGAGAAGGGATTTCGAAAATCTAAAGATAAAGGATAATGAAAGTGTTGATACTTTCATGACTCAAGTAATGAGTGTTTTGAGCCATCTTAGGCAGTATGGAGATGATATGGAGAATAAGAGAGTTATTGAGAAACTACTGAGAAGTTTACCCAAGAAGTTTGAGCCTCTTGTTATTCCCATAGAGGAATTTAAGGATTTAAGTCAAATGCAAATTGATAAGTTAAATGGTTCTCTTGTTGCTTATGAATATAGGATATCTAGATATGAAGAAAGATCAATGGAGCATGCTTTCAAATCCCAACTGCATGTTACCAGAGGTAGAGCTAGAGGAAGGTTTCATACTCATGGAAGAGGAGGTTGATTTTCTGGTCCAAGGGACAACATAGCTAAATCAGAGTCTGAGCAGAAATCCCAGCAGAATCCTCCTAATTTAAGAGGGAGTAGCAACAAACCCTGACAACAAGAAAATCAGAGGTATGATCAAACTAAAGTACAATGTTATTATTGTAATAATTTTTGGCATTTTGCTAACAAATATTGAAAGAAGCAGGCAGATGGTGGAAATTAGTCTGCACAAATCACAAATGAGTCTGAGGATCATCAAAATCATGTGTTCTTGACTTGTAATGTCACTCAGGAAAGTGCTAATGATATTTGGTTTTTGGATAGTGGTTGCAGTAACCATATGACTGGTAATATGGACTTATTTTCTTCTATTGATACTGGTATTCAATTTGAAGTAAAACTCGGAAATGACTGTAAGGTTACAATTAATGGTAAAGGTGTTGTTCCATTTTACACTAAGGATAATCAGAAAAGAAATATTGATGATATGTATTTCTTGCCTGGTCTAAAATGCAATCTTATTAGTGTTGGACAACTGTTGGAGAAAAAGTACAGAGTGTTCTTCAAGAACAAGGTATGTACAATCTATGATAAATTACCCAACAAACAGTTGATTGCAAAAGTAGAGATGACCAAGAATAGAACATTTTCACTTGTTATGAGAAATGATTTAAGTGGTTCTTTGAATGTTTATAAAGATGGAAGTTTAGATGAATCTTGGTTATGGCATTTGAGATATGACCATTTACATTTTGGTGTCTTAGATCTGTTACAAAAGAAGCAGATGGTAAAGGCGTTGCCCTGTATTTAGCAACCTGCAAGCTCTTGTGAGAGTTGCATACTTGGGAAGCATCACAGAGAGAATTTTGTTTCAAGTGTTTCCTATGAAGCAAAATCTCCATTGGAAATTGTCCACACAAATTTATGTGGACCTATGCAAACACCTTCTTTAACTCGCTGTGTTTATTTTATGACTTTCATTGATGATTTAAGTATGAAGACTTGGTTGTATTTGATGAAACAAAAATATGAAGCCTTTGATGTTTTCAAGAGGTTTAAGTCTATGGTTGAGAATGAGAGTGGTTGAACCATTAAAATCTTAAGGTCTGACAGAGGAGGTGAGTATAAATTGAATGAATTCATTGAATTTTGTGATCTTCATGGAATTAAAAGGCAGTTTACTGCTCGATATACTCCACAGCAGAATGAAGTGGATGAAAGGAAGAATCAGACCATCATGAATATGGCTCGAAGCATGTTGAAAGAGAAGCATCGTTCAAATGAATATTGAGGAGATGCGGTTCTTTTCTCTATTTTTATCTTTAATAGAAGTTCGACCAAGACTGTGAGGGATCGTGTACCTCAGGAAGCTTGGGATGGTAAGGCTTGCAATATTTCTCATTTCAAATTTTTTTGATGTGTTGCATTTGCGCATGTACCTGCAGAAATGTGGAGGAAGTTGGATGACATAAGCGAGAGATGTATCTTTGTTGGATATAGTGAAGATTCTAGGGAATATAAACTCTACAATCCCATCACCCATAAATATGTAATCAACAGAGATGTTCAATTTAAAGAAGATGAAGCCTAGGATGGAAGTATTGACAAATCAATTTTAGAGGGAGCTGTGTTACCCCGTGAAGATGATGATGAAGTTGAGTAGGCTCAAGGAGGTGGACAGTTGATTCCACATGGACATACGCCTGCAACAAGACGTCCTACAAGGGAAGCACCAAATTTCACGCCATATCAATTTAGAACGCCCAGAACTCATGAGCGTGTTGAGCCATCTGGACATGGTGGACATCAATCAGATTCACACGTAAGTAGTGAATCAGATCCCATTTTAGCTTCATTAAGGAACAATTTTAAAGGACAGAAGACTAAAAGCTTAAGAGATTTGTATGATCAGAATGAAGAAGTAGATCAGATTTCAAATTTTTCATTAATGGCATGTGATCCTGTAAGTTTTGATGAAGCTGCTAAAGAGGATGTCTAGATAAAACTAATGGATGAGAAGATTGATTCCATTGAAAGAAATAACACTTGGGATCTGGTACATTTACCTGAAGGTAAGAACAATATTGGTGTTAAGTGGGTTTATAAGATTAAGTTGAATGCAGATGGTGAAGTTGAAAAATACAAGGCAAGACTTGTAGCTCAGGGTTTAGTCAACAACTCGGTATTGATTACAATGAAACATTTTCTCCTGTAGCAAGAATTGACACGATGAGGATAGTCTTAGCTATTGCAGCTCAAAATAGATGGATTATGCATCAGATGGACTTTAAGTCTGCATTCTTAAATGGATATTTGGAAGAAGAGGTTTATGTAAGACAACCTCCGGGTTATGAGATTGATAAGCATAGAGATAAAGTTTACAAGTTAAGGAAGGCTTTATATGGATTGAAGCAGGCATCCAGAGTTTGGTATAACAAGATTGATGAATACCTAATCAGTGTTGGATTCAACAGAAGTCCAAGTGAGCCAACTCTGTATACAAAGGTAAATCAGGAAGGTAAAATTTTGATTCTCTGTTTGTATGTTGATGACCTGATTTTTACTGGAGATCTATCTGTAGATGATTTTAAAAATGCCATGAAAACAGAGTTTCAGATAATTGATTTAGGATTGATGAAATATTTTCTTGGAATTGAAGTGGATCAATCTTATGATGGCATTTTCATTTGTCAAAATAACTATGCAGATGAAGTGTTGAAAAGTTTTAGAATGTTGAATTGCAAGCCAACTGCAACACCAATGCCAATTGGTATTAAACTGAGCAAGTATGATGAGGGATCATATGTTGATCCAAATCTGTATAAGAAGCTGGTTGGAAGCCTTATGTACTTAACAGAAACTAGACCTGATATAATGTCTGCTGTAAGTTTGATTTCGAGATTCATGGAGACTCTGAGGAGTACTCATTGGCAAGTAGGAAAGAGGATCCTGAGATATTTTGTTGGAACAACTGACTTTGGTATCCGATACACATCAAGTTTAAACTTTGAGCTGATTGGATATAATGATAGTGATTTTGCAGGTTCCATTGATGACAGGAAAAGCACATATGGGTATGTGTTCAGTCTTGGATCTCGAGGAGTGGCATGGGCATCAAATAAACAACCCATTGTGACTCTATCTTCTACTGAGGCAAAGTATGTTCCAACAGCTGCAGCTGGATATCAAGTTGTGTGGATGAAAAGGGTCTTGAATGAATTGTTGCATGACCATAATGATGCAACCCAAATTATCTGTGACAATAAATCTTCCATTGCACTGTCAAAGAATCACGTTTTTCACAAACAGAGTAAGCACATTGATACAAGGTATCATTTCATTTGAGAGCTGGTAACTAGTAAAGAGATTTTTGTTCAGTTCTGCAGATCTGAAGAACAATTTGCAGGCATATTTACGAAGCCTTTGGGAAATGAATTGTTTAAAATCCATAGAAGTAATATTGGGGTCTGTAAGTTGTAATGCATTGTTTATAGCAATTTTTTTTTTTTTTGAAATGATTAAGAGGGAGTATGTCAAAGATTAATCATTTCACTGCTTGGATAGCGACCGATAGGTGGTCGTCTTGACCTTTCAAGACTCGAGGATTTAATTACTCTAAACGGTGATCGCCTTAACCTTTCATGACAACCAGACACCGTCATTGTCTTGATTAATATTTTTATAAGATTGAACAGACATTTTTTTGTTTGTATATATACTTGAAACTGATTGTAAAAAGAATATGAGTTTGAAAGCATATTGAATAAAAAAAAAAAAATTCTTGTATTCGGAGGTGTTCTCTCCGTTGATATGCTATCTCATTTATTGAGTTTGTAAAATCTTCCAATTTATATCTTATCCTTAAGCATTTCTCATGGAGTTTATTTATTGTGCTAATTTTATTTAGTGCACGGAGTTTATTTACTGCACAAAGTTTATTTGTTGGTTTGAGTCGGGTGTTTGCATGAGCCGAAACTCAAACTCTGATCTGCCCTCCTGTTTTTTTCACACATCAGCCACTGCATTATTGGATATGTACAAATGCCTGCCGTTCCAAGCAACAAAATGTTTGTCTGCAATGCTAGCAGGAACCTGAAATTGAAATCTATTAATATGTCATGTTAATCACACAATTGGATTTGGTTACAGTAAGTGGGTCATGTATATCTCACTCACTTGTGAGAGCCATTGCACGCTCATGGAGGAGTGGTAGAAATGGAGGGTTTTCCATGGGAAAAGCCGTCTGTAATGTGATCCCGACACCGTTGATGCGAAGTATGATCTAGTTGCCGGAAGTCTATCATCATCACACGCTATTGCTATTATTCTATCTACGTCTTCGAGTGTAGGCAACATCTAAAACAGTGTATTGAAATCATTAGATGGGAGATCAGCGAACTAAACATGAAAGTCTAGCACATCTATGGAATGATGAATGGAAGCTAATTTCACAGCTCTGACGATAGTGTCCATTGCGAGAAGAGTAGCCATCCCCATTGCACACCCCAAATCTGCAATACAAAATACGTTATCTGCCTCCCTCACCCCCACTACAGATCTCATATTTTTGTAAATCAAATGCTCTAGAACGGGATTAATGGCCAAAACTATCTTTAACTGCACAACCATCATTGCAATGAAACGGGTTAGACCAACTTAAAACTATAAGATATGCTAACTCAGATTAATGGAATCACCTGGACAGATGAACTGTTTACATAGCTCGAATCCCCATTTCCACCCTTCATGCCGATCACATCCTCCAAAGATTTCACGGTCTCCATTGAATACGCGACTAAAAATGCCTTATTTGGTGAATATTCTGCAATTATTTTGCGACACTGGGAAATGTGAGCTGAATGCAAGGTCGAGGTGAAAAGGTTCAACCATGAAAATTTATATCACAGCGGGAGACTATTGAGTTGATAATATCATCATGTACAGTGTGTTCTGACCTCGTAATTTTTTTGGGCGTAGCGTAAAGGCCAAACGAAATTGACTTTTGCGGGTAACCCTTTTTCGTGTCCGGAGTTCCATAATATTTTTGGGCATAGGCTAAAGGCCAAACGAAATGGACATTTGCAGGCAACCCTTTTCCATGTGGCCGATCACCTCGGAGCCCCGGTCGGCTACTCGTCCCATCTAGCGTCCCCTTCAGCCGTCGTCCCGTCTTCTCTTCCGTCAACAACATACCATCCATATATCATCCACATCCCATTTACTGCATTCAACGCCAGTCATCAATTCACCACCTATCTGTCACTGCGTCCAGCTGCGCCCGTCTCATTCCTCTTATTTTACATTTTCAAATCTGATCAACAATGTCTGGATGAATGTTTGAATGGAATTTTCATTATGTTTACAACCTTGGAACAAATTTACATGTAACTATTTAGCAAGCTGCCACTCGAGAAAGACTACGCGTAGAGAGCCTTGTCCATTTGTTATGGTCTATGGGCGTAGGCTAAAGCTGCGAGACTTCTCGTGGCAAATCTATTTTGAGGAGAAATTATACTTTAGGTCCAAGAATTGATAGAAGTAGTTTCTTTGTATTTCTTGTATAATAAATGTGAAAAACGGAGGTCAATCGAGGTTTCAATGATTACAAACACCGAATACAAAAACAAAAGACCATGTTGTTTGTCGAATCCTGAAATGCGAAAAGGTTGTGGGCCCAACACTTTGTGTTTAAGAATTCGAGGTTTGGCAATCACAAATGTCAAGTACCAACACACAACAACTCCTAAATCGCAAAAATGTGAATGGAATGTGGGCCCAACACTTCAAGGTTTCGGGGTTCAGGATTTTGTGGTTTACGAACACCTGACGCACAAACAAAATAAAATAAGAAATGTCGAATTGCGAAATGCGATTAGGGTGTGGGCCCAACAATTCCAAGTTTCGGTGTTTGGTAATGCAAAGGAACTCCGCGCATATGTAACAAGAAAGTCCCGAATGCCGAAATATCAATTTTTTATCTAATCTCCTTTTAAAATCACATGCTCCAACAAATAAACTCGGAATAAATAAATGACCAGGCTCGTAATTAGTAAAACCAAAAATTACTGCCTTTGCTCAAAAATGAATTTATGAAGAAATAAAATGAGTTTACAAACTCAACAACAGAAAATCATAAATGCAGAGCAAACCTCCAAACAGGGAATAACCGATTTGATTCAAGAAATGCTTTCAAGCTCTTGTCTCACCCTCTGTGTACAGATTACAATATGATTCAAGTATTTATAGGAACAAAACTTGCCCATTCCACCTTAGGAAAAATTAAATCAGGGCGGTGATGGTATTTGGTAGCCTGCAAAGGCTAAGGCGACCACCGCTTGACAGTGAACCGTGACATCTTGAAGGGTCAAGACGACCACTTATCTGTCATCATAAGGTGGTGAAATGATTAATCTATGGCATACTCCCTCTTAATCATTTCAGGGCAAAACAAACTAAAACATGTAAAAAAAAATTGTTGTAAACAATGCATTACAGCTTGCAGACCCCAATGTTACTTCTATGCTTTTTAAACAATTCATTTCTCAAAGGCTTCGTAAAAATGTTTGCAAATTGTTCTTCAAATCTGTAGAACTGAACAAAAATCTCCTTACCAGTTACGAGCTCTCGAATGAAATGATACCTTGTATCAATGTGCTTACTTTGTTTGTGAAAAACGTGATTCCTTGACAATGCAATGGCAGATTTATTGTCACAGACAATCTAGGTTGTATATTTCTGGTTATGCAACAATTCATTCAAGACTCTTCTCATCCATACATCTTGACATGCAGCTGCAGCTGTTGCAACATACTTTTCCTTAGTGGAGGATAGAGTCACAATGGGTTGTTTCTTTGATGCCCATGCCACTGCTCCAGATCCAAGACTAAAAATATACCCATATGTGTTTTTCCTATCATCAATGGAAACTACAAAATCACTATCAGTATATCTGATCAACTCAAAGTTTAAGCTTGATGTGTATCGAATACCAAAATTAGTTGTTCCAACAACATATCTTAGGATCCTCTTTCCTTCTTGCCAATGAGTACTCATTAGAGTCTCCATGAATCTGGAAATCAAACTCACAGAAAACATAATGTTAGGTCTAGTTGTTGTTAAGTACATAAGGCTTCCAACCAACCTCTTATACAGGGTTGGATAAACATATGATCCTTCATCATACTTTCTCAGTTTAACACCAGTTGCCATTGGTGTTGCAGCTGGCTTGCAATTCAACATTCTAAAACTTTTCAGCACTTCATTTGCATAGTTAGTTTGACAAATCAAAATTCCATCATCAGATTGATCTACTTCAATTCCAAGAAAAAATTTCATCAAACCTAAATCAGTCATCTCAAACTCTGTTTTCATGGAATTTTAAAAATCATCTACAGATAGATCTCTAGTAAAACTCAGGTCATCAACATACAAACAGACAATCAAAATTTTACCTTTCTGGTCTACCTTTGTATATAGATTTGTCTCACTTAGACTTCTGCTAAATCCAATGCTGATTAGGTATTCATCAATCCTACTATACCAAACTCTAGATGCCTGCTTCAATCCATATAAATCTTTCCTTAACTTGTAAACCCTATCTCTATGTTTATCAATCTCATAACCCAAAGGTTGTCTTACATAAACTTCTTCTTCCAAATATCCATTTAAAAATGTAGACTTGACGTCCATCTGATGCATGATCCATCTATTATGAGCTGCAATAGCTAAGACCATCCTTACTGTGTCAATCCTTGCTACAGGAGCAAAGGTTTCATTGTAATCAATACCGAGTTGTTGACTAAACCCCTGAGCTACAAGTCTTTCCTTGTACTTCTCAATATCACCTTCTGCATTCAGTTTAGTCTTAAAAACCCACTTAACACCAATAATTTTCTTGCCTTCAGGTAAATTGACAAGATCCCAAGTGTTATTCCTTTCAATCAAATCAATCTCCTCATCCATTGATTTTATCCAGACATCCTCTTTACCAGCTTCATCATAACTTATAGGATCATAAGCTATAAATGCAAAATTTGAAATCTGATCCACCTCTTCATTCTGATCATATAATTCTTTTAAACTTCTAGTTTTTGTCCTTTAAATTTTTTTTTCAATGAAGCTAAAGTAGGATCCGATTCACTGCTTACCTATGAATCTGTTTGATGTCCACCATGTCTAGATGGCTCACCACACTCATGAGTTCTTGGTGTTCTAAATTGATATGGGATGAAATCTAGTGCTATCCTTGTTGGACTTCTTGTTGTAGGCGTATGTGCATGTGGAACCGTCTGTCCATCTTCTTCACTCTACTCAGCTCCATCATCATCTTCACGGGGTAACATAGCTCCCTCTGAAATTGAGTTGTCAATACTTCCATCCCAAGCTTCATCTTCTTTAAACTTAACATCTCTGCTGATTACATATTTTTGGGTGATGGGATTGTAGAGTTTATATGCCCTATATTCTTCACTGTATCCAACAAAGATACATCTCTCACTTCTATCATCCAACTTTCTCTTCATTTTTGTAGGTACATGCCCAAATGCAACACATCCAAAAATTATGAAATGAGAAACATTGCAAGATTTACCATCCCAAGCTTCTTGAGGTACATGATACCTCACGGTCTTGGTTGGACTTCTATTCAAGATAAAAATAGATCAAAGAACCGCATCTCCCCAATATTCATTTGAAATATGCTTCTCTTTCAACATGCTTCGAGCCATATCCATGATGGTCTGATTCTTCCTTTCAACCACTCCATTCTGTTGTGGAGTATATCGAGTAGTAAACTGTCTTTTAATTCCATGAAGACCACAAAATTCAATGAATTCATTCAATTTATGCTCACCTCCTCTGTCAGACATGAGGATCTTAATGGTTCGACCACTATCATTCTCA
This sequence comes from Picea engelmannii, assembly GCA_009831015.1. Taxonomy (NCBI): domain Eukaryota; kingdom Viridiplantae; phylum Streptophyta; class Pinopsida; order Pinales; family Pinaceae; genus Picea; species Picea engelmannii. The sequence goes on from ML777251.1 coordinate 414,978, forward strand.
ACCATAGACTTAAACTTCTTAAAAACATCAAAGGATTTAGACTTTTGTTTCAACAAATACAACCAAGTCTTCCTACTGGAATCATCAATAAAAGTTATAAAATAAACACAATCAGTTAAAGAAGGTGTTTGGATAGGTCCACATAAACCTATGTGGACAATTTCCAATGGATCTTTTGCTCTGTAGGAAACACCTAAAACAAATTTCTCTCTGTGATGCTTTCCAAGGATACAACTCTCACATGAGCTTGTAGGTTGCTGAATACAAGGCAACCCCTTTACCATCTGCTTCTTCTGTAACAGATCTAAGCCACCAAAATGTAAATGACCATATCTCAAATGTCATAACCAAGATTCATCTGAACTTCCAACTTTATAAACATTCAAAGAACCACTCAAATCATTTCTCATAATAAGTGGAAACATCCTATTCTTGGTCATCTCTACTCTTGCAATCAACTGTTTGCTTGGAAATTTATCATAGATTGTACATACCTTGTTCTTGAAAAACACTCTGTACTTTTTCTCCATCTGTTGTCCAACACTGATAAGATTGCATTTTAAACCAGGAAAAAAGTAAACATCATCAATATTTCTTCTCTGATTGTTCTTAGTGTAAACTGGAACTACACCTTTACCATTAACTGTAACCTTACATTCATTTCCCAGTTTGACTTCAGACTGGATACTAGTATCAATGGAAGAAAATAAGTCCTTATTACCAGTCATGTGGTTGCTGCAACCACTATCCAAAAACAAAATATCATTTGCACATTCCTGAGTGACATTACAGGTCAAAAACACAGGATTTTGATGATCCTGAGACTCATTTGTGATATGTGCAGACTACTTTCCAATATCTGCCTGTTTTTTCCAACATTTGTTAGAAAAATGCCCAAGCTTCTTACAATAATAACATTGCACTTTGGATTTATCATACCTCTGATTTTCTTGTTGCCGGGGTTTGTTGTTGCTCCCTCTTAAATTAGGAGGATTCTACTGGGGCTTCTGCTCAGACTCTGATTTAGATCTGTTGTCCCTTGGGCCAGAAAATCGACCTCCACTTCCACGAGTATGAAACCTTCCTTTGCTTCTGCCTCTAGTAACATGCAATTGGGATTTGAAAGCATGCTCCAATGATCCTTCTTCATATCTAGATATCCTAGATTCATGAGCAACAAGAGAACCAGTTAACTCATCAATTTACATTAAACTTAAATCTTTAAATTCCTCTATGGAAACAACAACAGGCTCAAACTTCTTGGGAAAACTTCTCAGCACTTTCTCAATAACTCTTTTATTCTCAACATCATCTCCATACTGCCTGAGCTGGTTCACAACACTCATTACTTGAGTCATGAAAATATCAACACTTTCGTTAACCTTCATCTTCAGATTTTCGAAATCCCTTCTCAAGTTCTGCAACTTGACTGTCTTCACCTTGGACACCCCTTGATAACAGGTTTCAAGAATGTCCCAAGTCATCTTTGAAGATGCAGCACTAGCAATCTTCATAAAAATGGATTCATTTAATCCTTGTTGGATTAATCCAAGATCTTTATTATCCTTCTTCCTTTTTTCCTTCAGCAAAACACGGTCATCATTAGACAGAGCCAATTCTACTGCAGCATTAGCTGGCTCAGCATAACCATCAATAACATAAGTCCACAAGTCCTGAGAATGCAAAATTGTCCTCATCTGAATATACCAGGAGTCATATGACTTCTCACTCAGTACAGGAACCTGAATCTGAGAAGTACTACTACCAGACGCAACCATTTATAATGATTGACATAATTTAAATAAACCTTTACACAGAAAAATCTGAGAATAAAAGTTTTGGCACTAACAGGAATAATCAGCAATGAATTAAGCAATTGCCAGACAAACTACAGGCTCTAATACCAAATGTGAAAAACGGAGGTCAATCGGGGTTTCGGCGATTACAAACAACGAATACAAAAACAAAAGATCACGTTGTTTGCCGAATCCTGAAATGCGAAAAGGTTGTGGGCCTAGCACTTTGGGTTTCTGGGTTTGGGGTTTGGTGATTACAAATGCCAAACACCAACACACAACAACTCCCGAATCGTGAAAATGTGAATGGAGTGTGGGCCCAACACTTCAAGGTTTCAGGGTTCAGGATTTCGGGGTTTACCAATACCTGACGCACAAACAAAATAAAATAAGAAATGTCGAATTGCGAAATGCGATTAGGGTGTGGGCCCAACAATTTCGGGTTTTGGTGTTTGGTAAAGAAAAGGAACTCCACGTATATGTAACAAGCAAGTTCAGAATCCCGAAATATCAATTTTGTATTTAATCTCCTTTTAAAATCACACGTCCATCAAATAAAATCGGAATAAATCACTGACCAGGTTGGTAATTAGTAAAACCAAAAATTACTGCGTTTGCACAAAAATGAATTTATGAAGAAATAAAATGAGTTTACAAACTCAATAACAGAAAATCATCAACACAGAGCAAACCTCCAAACAGGGAATAACCGATTTGATTCAAGAAATGCTTTCAAGCTCTTGTCTCATGCTCTGTGTACGGATTACAATATAATTCAACTATTTATAGGAACAAAACTTGCCCCTTCGACCTTAGGAAAAATTAAATCAGGGCGGTGATGGTATTTGGTGTCCTGCAAAGATTAAGGCGGCCACCACTTGATAGTGAACCCTCACGTCTTGACCCTTCAAGACGACAACCGATCCGCCGTCATAAGGCGGTGAAATGATTAATCTCTGATAGTAAATTTGAAGGTCTGGTTAATCTATTGGCCCCATGGATATTCTCTTCTCTTGGACATATATATTGCATATTATTCTTTTTAACTGTTGTGCAGAGTACAATGATTTTTGTAAGAATTTTAATTTCTTATAGTGGGGCTCCTTAATTTTAGTATAGAACTGTGATTACTGTTGAATCCTTTCAACAGCTAGCTCCTTGCAGCTGCATAATCATATAGTTTAAAGCTGGAAAATGTTGCAGGTGTGAGTTTTTTCATAAAAGTTTCCTCTTGAAAGTTGTCCAAGATCTGTATCATGGATCTCTTGGAAAATCACTAACTATGTTATTTCACAGGCAACTTATTAATGAGGTAAAAGGAGTTGAGGACACTTATTGGGAGCTTGTAATAAAAGATATCCAAGATGCATGCGAATTATTTGAGCCCATTTATGATGCAACTGGAGGAGCAGATGGTTATGTTTCTGTTGAAGTCTCCTCCAGACTCGCAATTGAGACAGAAGGGACTGTTGAGGCTGCTAAGTGGTTGCAGAAAAGAGTCAATGGCCGCAATGTCTACATTAAGATTCCAGCAACAGCAGAAGGAATTCCATCTATAAAGCAAGTTATTTCACTTGGTATCAGTGTCTGAGGTGTAAGTTCATTATTTTCTCTTCTTAAGGTTGCTTTATTTTCCCTTCTTAAGGTTTCCTCTTAAGTAAATGAAGGCATTATTTTCAGTGATCAATGGTTGCTTAATAGGCTTAAGTCTTGTAGCCCAACATGATATGGTATAAATTGTGTTTGCTTTAAATTTAAGCTGAAACAGTGGCAAACTACGAGACATTTTTTGTTTCTTGGTAGCACATTTTAGATGCTAAAGGCACATCACATTATAAAATGTTACTCAAGATGTAGTTTGTAGTATGTACTTTGAAGGCGCTGGATAATGAGAAAACCAACTGCCGTGGATGACATTTTTAGGCGTTCTAACTTCTTGAGTATGGCCATTCACAGTGTGAGCTGACTTTTAATCTTTTTTTTATCTTTTTATTTTTAAGAACATTTTGGCTTTATATTCTTTGCCAAAGATGGAACCTGGATCTTAAAATCAACGAGGAAATAAAATCACAGGATAGCTTTCTAGAAATGTTGCAAATATCATATTGGGGAATATATCGCCAAGGGTCTGGAAAGAAACTTATCTGAAATATCAGGGAAAACATTGGAAAATATCTGCAATAATAAACTTATATCTATTGTCTGTTCCTTGGAAAAGCGTCAAATAACTTTGCTGAATTGAGTGCTCTACTTTGAAGTTTACAGTTGTGTCTAGATAAGAAGATAGAGAAGTTAGGAATCTAAGGAGAGTTCCTCCAAGCAGACTTGTTAAAGAGCGATTGATTCAGTTTCCATAAGGGGATAAAGGGTCTCAAAATGTAACAGAAATGGAGTCATCCTGTACCTCACAAAATGACTAACAGAGCCTTTCCTCCCAAAGCAGGAGAAAAACAATGTACTCACTAACAAAGTTTTGAAGAAAGCCATTAATGTTTTTTGTTTTTGGGATATCATATTGGAATACTAAACACTTTCCAAAAAGGTGAGGGTCACATGTGTTTCTTCTTAAGAGGTCACAAGTTCAAATCCAGAAGGGGTAGGGTATGTATCCCTTCGTAGACTTTACCAGTCAAATCGTTGGATGGAAAGGAGTCCCTTGTCCCACAAACAAGAGGATCTCATACACCAATTTGATGTGGCTTGACAGTGACCTTATAACTACATTATTATTATTATTATTATTATTAACTGTTAAGAACAGATAGGATTAAATGATTAAAGGGGCCTCTCCTTATCAAATAGTGGAAGGAATTCCAAGAAATGGGGTCATCCTGTAGTCTAGCAAGATGACTGTCAGAGCCTTTCCTCCCAGAGCAGGAGAAAAAAAATGTACTCACTAACAAAGTTTACAAGAAAGCCACTAATGACTAGTGATGGCCAGTGATGTCCTTTCTTTCTTGGGATGTTATGTTGGAATACTAAACACTTTCCAAAAAGGTGAAGGACACTGTGTCCTTTTAGTAACCTTTAAGAGCCGATAGGATTAAATGATTAAAAGGGGTCTCTCCTTATCAAACAGTGGAAGGAATTCAAAGAAATGGAGTCATCCTGTGCTCTAGCAAAATGACCATCGGAGTATTTCCTCCCAGAGAAGGAGAAAAACAATCTACTCAGTAACAAAGTTTAGAAGAAAGTCACTAATGATTGGTGATGACCAGTGATGTCCTCTTTTCTTGGGATGTTATGCTGGAATATTAAAGACTTTCCAAAAAGGCGAGGGGCACTATCTCTTTTTAATAACCTTTGAGAGCAGATAGGATTGAATGATTAAAGGGGGCTCTCCTTATCAAACAGTGGAAGGAATTCAAAGTATATTAGGAGACGCTAAAGTAAAAGAAGAAACTAGCAATCAGGGAAGATGGTAAACAAGAGATGGGACACTAGCCCTAGGATTCTACATGAATGTCTCTTCATTTGCATYAGTTAGTTTCCYTTATGTGCAGATGTGAAGGATTGCATATTTATAGTAAGTTTAAATGTTGGTTGATAATCAATGTTATGATATTCTTTTACGTTYTGTATTGRSAAATAATTGGAATTTTGTATTTAATAAGAAACAGATCAGTGCATCGAATTGCTTAGTTTAAGATTTAAACAGACTGATGTTTATTACTTCTGTATATAATTGCACACGGATACAAGAGTCAATTAGTCAGATCATCTATGGAAATATTTCTATTAGGAATCAATTCTGTCTTGCATAAGTATGAACTTCATATGCAAAACTTTATATTCCAAAGATTGTACGGCTGAGTTGTACCCTAAAAGATATATATTAATATTGGCTCTTCATTCAGCAGCTGGAAAGTTATGGTTATGGTGGCTTTAGTTGATTTGATATACGTGAACAAAATGAAACACGATAGTGCTGTATTATTAATTCAAATGGTTAGGTATGTAATCCTTGGTATTTTTCAAGTTATTTTATAATCTGAATATTTACTTCAATCATAGCTTTAAAATATTGTTATTAATCTGATTCAAACTCCTTACATTGTGCTGTGGGTTTATTGGAAAATTCATTTGAGTAGGGGGTTGTTGATATTATGATGATTGACTGAGTTAGTGCATCTTCAATGTCCCAAACTGTTATCCTTATTTTATAATTTTTTTTGTTGTATTTATCATTTCTCTAAATTGGCTTTTTAGAGCATCTTATATTCTCACTTCCACGATATGAAGCTGTGATTGATGCACTTCCACGATATGAAGCTGTGATTGATGCATACATGAGTTGGTGCATCTTCAATGTCCCAAACTGTTATCCCTATTTTATAAATTTTTTGTTGTATTTATCATTTCTCTAAATTTGCTTTTTACTGCATCTTATATTCACTTCCACGATATGAAGCTGTGATTGATGCACTTCCACGATATGAAGCTGTGATTGATGCATGCATGGGAGGTCTAGACTTTTAAGGGTGATGATCTTTAAAAACACACGAGTGTTGCTTTTTTTTTGTAAGTCGTGTTGACACGCTTGTAGACAAAAAGCTTGAAAAGATTGGAACTGATAATGCACTTCCTCTAAGAGGGAAGGTATGATATCTAAATTTGCTTTTTACTACATCTTGTATTCTCACTTTCACAATATGAAGCTGTGATTGATGCATACATGGAAGGTCTAGAATCTTTTAAGGGTGATGATCTTTAAAAAAACACGAGTGTTGCTTTTTTTTTGTAAGTCGTGTTGACACGCTTGTAGACAAAAAGATTGGAACTGATGATACACTTGCTCTAAGAGGGAAGGTATGATGCCTGAATTATGTATGCTTTTCTTCTCTTTATGATGCCTGTTATGATTTTAAGGTCCACCTTTCCTTACCATCAAAAGCCTCTTGTTAGAGTTTACTCTGAGTTAATATATTGCATGATGTAGGCTGCCACAGCACAATCTGTTCTTGCATACAAACTATATCAGGAAAATTTCTCTCGCTCTCAATGGGAATTTCTTGAAAAAAGAGGGGCCTCAACTAGTGTTAAAAGTCCAGCATATTCAGATACGCTGTATGTTAATCCTCTGATTGGCCCTGACATCTTAAGTGGCATCTTTGTCAGCTAGGCTGGTTCTTGTATTGAATAAGATAGTCGCATTCTCTTTTAGGAAAAACAATTTACTCCCTTGATTGACATCAATGTCTTAATGTGTGTTATGTCCTTTGTTCCTAGGTCACAAAAACGCCAGATCAGGCACTCCAGGCATTCATGGACCATGGAAATGTTTCTAGAACTATTGATGCAAATTTTGAAGAAGCAAAGAATGTCTATAACACAATTGAAAAGATAGGAATTGATTGGGCTGAAGTTCGCTCCTTACTGGAATTGGAAGGTGTTGAATCTTTTAAGAAAAGCTTCCATAGCCTTTGTTGTTCTAGAGTTTGCACCTAAGTCTTAGAAAGTACAATGTCTAGGCATCCGAAAGTGAGTGAAGAGTAAAGACGGGGAAAAGCATCAACCTTCGAGAAAGTAAGCTAAGGATGATTTCTAAGTTGTCGCTGTCGCACTTCCAACTGTTCTTGGATGTCTATATCTCGTTCAATTGCGGCCCATGAATGTTCAAGTTCTACCCCGGTGGTGGTTGTTTTGAGTATAGTATTGAAAATGTTTAAAGCGATATATGTTTGGTCCAATAAGCCGGGTTCAATATTAGGTTGTCTTGCAACGGGGACAATCATAGAGGAACAAGAAAATTAAAGGAAAGTTCGAAGATTTAGATGCTGTATCAATTTGATCTTATAAAAGAGAGCTTTTGAATCCAATATTAAAGATAAAATGTAAACCAAAGGCCTTTTTTCGTAACTGAGTTATATTTTAAATAAACGATGTGTGAAATGTGAGAAAAACATTAAGTTGTCTATAACTCGAGGCTCCTATCAAGGGAGAATTTCACCCTGTAAACAGAAGAAGAAAATAAGATAAGCAAAAATCTGACGAAGCTTAAAATATGACAATTTAGAGGGTTCACAGGTCTTGTACTTGCAAATAGCCGATACAGAGGAAAAACTGTAAACGATATAGACGCCTAAAAATTGATCACCACAGTAGAGGTTTTACTAAATTGCAATGAAACATTCATTAGACATATATAAGCGTAATAAAATTGAATATGAAATCACAGAGGAAACAAGCTCATAACACAGTCTTGACAGAATCAAGAGTCTTCGGATTGCTTTGTATTATTTCAAAAAAGAGATAGTCTCTATTACAATCGACCAAAAAGGTTTGGCCTTTTTTCTTTCTTCAAAGTGTGTATTTATACAAATTTCTATATGTTGGAATCTCGATCGTTCCATAGGTTTTCAGTTACAACAAAAGGATATAAAATGTTTCAATTCTTTGTCTTTATCCTTATTTGGTACTGGAAACCCGCCCCTTCGTATGCTTGGTGCAAGTGACGCACTTCTTGACGAGCTAGGATATCAACCTAGAAGGTTCTACTTGATTATTTGTCTCAAAAGTGTAACAATCCTTCACCAATTGTGGCAACTTTCCTTCCACTTGTTGGTCTTTGGCACTGATAGAACATAATTGTATACTCGGTTTAATTAGCCATTTATCTATTTGGATTATGTCCGTCTGGGTTATTTGTGATATTTCAACCAACTCCCTTTCTTCATTTTCCTTGATATTGAGAAGATGCTTGGCTATATTGATCCGTCCCAATATCTCAGTGTTGTTTTCACCATCGAAACCCAACCAACTCCCCTCTAGAAAACTGAAAGTTACTTCACAAGATTTTCTTACCTCTTTAGCTTGTTGTCTGCCTTCTGATATGTTACACTCCTATTCTTTCAGCAAGATGTTACCTCGGGTCTTCTCCGGAATGGAAAACCTTGAACTAGTGCATATTTCCCTTTTCATCGTGGTTATAATAGCCTCTTGGAAAGTAACCCGAGCTACCTCAGCCTCCTTTTCTCTGAGAGAGAGGTTTTCCAGTACTCAATCAATGAGTTGGAAGTTGTTTTGAATCGTTTCAACCTTAACAAGTAGACCTTACTGAGCTGTTGACACTCTTTTTTTGATTTCTATAGCTTGGGATTGAGATATCCTGACATCGATTACCCGGCTTTTGGAAAAGTCTAATTTAAACTGTAGCTTCCCTATCAATTCTCCTTATTGGCCTATCTGTATTTGACTAGTCTGAGCCATCAGCTGTGTCTATTCGAGATCGGATTTGAGCCGCTCAATTTCCTTTTGATTAACTACTCTAGCTTGCTCTATACCTGTATTGGTCTGATCTTTGGCAACTACCTCTGATGTAGCTAGTTTAGTCTCTAATGTTTTGATCAAGAAATTTTTTCGCTTCAACTAATCCTTTAGTGTCTTGACTGAATATTGGTTGGTTGTAGCGAAAGCCTCCAATGTCCCTGCTATTTGGGTTGCATATTCCTCTTTTTTCATATCTCTCCCATGAGTTAAAATTTTAAATTTCTTGGGTACCGTACCTGCTTCTTGATAAAGTTCTTGTTTCATGACAGTCTGTCTCTTCTTATCGAAGAAGAATTCATTTGAAGGTAGCTCTTCCATAGTTATGGGCATTAATTCTTCACCGAAAATCCAACCTGCGTCTGCGATCCCCTTTGTGGATTGTAGGGGGTTAACAAAAATGATGGGATTGTTCATCTGCTTAGATGATTTCCCCAGAGTAACAACCGAGGTTGGCTTGCTTGGAGGGTTGGGAGTCTCGACTTCCTGTTTCGAGCTCCCAGTTTTCTCTTTCTTTTCCTGGTGTTCTTCTTGGTCGGGTGCTGAATCTTTGGAGCCCTCGGCTTTCGTTTGCTGCACCTCTACAGTCGTTGGGTTCTCACCCTATAATACTGGAGGAAGGCAGCTCTGTCAGTGTTCTTGGAATTTGAAAACATCGTCCCTCTCTTTGGGCGACAGGGCTTGTATCCAACCCAAAGCTTCGACATAAGATCTTGCGCCTTGGAAAATATCATCATGAGGTGAATTCTCGTGTTCAAATATTTTAAGGACATAACTAGCCATGTGATTACTCATGACCCTGTGTGGGTTGTGTTTCTTGAATTCAATGTGGACCAATTTAATATCTTCCAAGGCTACTGCCTTGGCCTTTGCATGCCTGAAATCTAATCAATAATAGGTATTCAAATGAATGGGGAAAGGTGGCCATACCTTCTTCGAAAATCCTTTAAGATCTTTACTTATGCCACCAATCACGGTTTGCCTAGTGATTTCGTGAAAAGCCAGCCCATCGGGTATAAATAATGGTAGAGCATGTGGAGGAAAAGAGGCACCAAAAACCCTGATGTATGAAAATTCTTCCTCCACGTACGAGTCGACCACGCTGCCCAAATTGGCCACGACGCTATCTAAGATCCTAGGTGGTGGATTACCGAAGATGGTAACATGCATCAGTACCATTACCCAATTGAAAATTTCATATATGAAATTCATGGCCTTATCGTCTCAAAGCTTTGAATGGTAGACATGGATAGGCTCAGTATCAGATGGAGCCCAGCTCCAGCTCATTAAGGGAAAAGGCGTCATAAAACACACAGCGTCCATGATGTATGCGGACATAAAAAATGAAGCAGCCTTCCCACTCGCCCTCTATGTTTGATATTTTGTAATCCGACTGGTTAGACTATCTGACAACAATTTGACCCAGTTGAAGGAATAACCTTCAGCGACCATATGCATCAGAGGCACCCACAGGAGGAAAAAATGTGTGGTGTCCTCTCTCCCATACAATCTACAGGTCATCATTGCTATGTATTTGAATTGTGGTTCCAAGGAAGATATGGAATAAACTCTGTTACTATCCACCCTGAACTTCGCGAGGTGTGAGACCCAATCCTTGATCAAATCAGATAGGATTTTGTCGTATTTCTCACATTCCTTCTCTTTAAAACTTTCTAGAAACTCGACATTGTATATGAAGTTCGGCGTGGATGACAATTTGTACATCGCCTGTAAGTGTTCTAGTCTAAAGGTCCCAATAGTGACCTTCTGCTCGCTGATGATGGTTCTGGTTGGGATATCTACATGATCTAATGCCCATTAGATCTTATCATAGTAAGGAAGAAGATGTGGCCTAGCCGCTACTTTATGCATCCCTGCTTGGGTGACAATCTTGTATTTGGCGACCAAGTTGTCCTTCTCATTATCACTAGAATCGTCTGAACAGTTCACCAATTCGAACTACAGAACCATAGAGATGTATGACCATCTTATGATAGAATCAACACTTCGGGGTGAAGAATCAGAAACATTATTTGAGCCTTGCCCTGAACTCTCAGCACTTGCCTTGGATGCTTTTTGTGGGGCCATGACATTGGATTGTGACTTAGCTCTCCTGTAGTAAAAATGTGTATACATACAGAAATTAGCCTGACCATAAAAACTTCTTTGCACAAGATAGAAATGAAATTTGAAAATACTGAGAGAAAGAACTCTATATTTCATTCATTTAAAACTCTGACGTCCTTATGAACAGAATGGTCAAATCATTTTTTTGGGAAAGATTTTAGCAATAAAAACAATATATTTACCTATCACTTTGACTTATTTCAAATAAATGCCATAAATTTTTATGGGTCATGATACATGTTGGTGAAAAACATTTAAATTTATCCCGTAGATGGTGCGTGTTGAAATTTGTGTTGAAATTTATCCTTCGAGCCCCTAAAATCTGAGATCGCAATGATTAGATCTAGTTAAGCAAGAATGTAAACCAGATTAAGTGTTTAATTAATCATGTTTTAATTAATATCATGACTTCGCGACTCAGGGCTTCGAAGGTATAGTTTTCGAGAGGAGGGTATGCCAAGTCGCGAAATCTCGAGATCGCGATGATGTGATCTAGTTAAACCAAAAGGTAAACCGGATTAACTGTTTAATTAATTAATATTTAAGTAATATCGCAACTCGGAGTTTCGAAGGTATAGATTTTGGGAGGAGCGTATGCCGAGTCGCGAAATCCCGACAAATTTTAACCATGGTCAAAATTCTATTCACCCCTGACACTAACCTGGGTAACTTATGTAAATGTCTCACGATTTCGCCTATTGGAGTTATGATGGTAAGGTTTTTGGAGAGAGTGAATGCCGAGACGCGAAACCCCGATAGCACTTGACTAGGGTTTAGGAAACTTTAATCCCGACTTTAACCTGAGGTAAGCTTTTTTTAAATCTTTTCACAACTTCGCGCATCGGGGTTTGTAAACCATGTGACTTCTAACTCCCGAAGCACGATATCCCGAGGTACAAAAAGTGAAAACTCTCGTTTAACGGTTAAAGGTAGTAACTTAGGAGTATAACGGCCCTCGCCACTTCACATGTCGAGACTACTGAGATTTTTTAGTGAGTAAATGTCGCGAAGTAAAAGACAACTTAAAGACCACCCTTGATTTTAGGAATTACATTTAAATCAGTTGAAAAAGGCAGCTCCAACAGCCTTCTTGTTAGTCCTGATGGAAAAGCAGATCTGCTTAAAAGGGAAAATTAATAGATTAGGGTCTTATTTATATCAGTCTGGACAACAGTGTTTGCAGATGGTTGGTAAGGTAATGTCAACACGACTAAAATGACATAATGAATTGTGATTCTGTCAAAGTATATGGAGTTGTTTAATTAGCTTACTATGAACAATTGTAAGAGTAGACCAAAATATCCAGTGCTTATATTGCATGATGTATTGGATGTTACATGCAAGGGCTACTATGAGAATTACGAGCTCGCTTTCATCAAAGCTTATCCAACAAAGTGAAATATGAGAATTATCAGCTTGGTTTCATCAAAGCTTATCCAATGAAACAAAAAATAGATTGACCATCATCATTATCTAAGAAACAAAATCTCATGTCATTTCGACATATACACCCATTATCATAAACTTTTGATTCCCGAGTTGTGCACTGTACCATTAATTCATTAGATGAGAACTTCATAATTTTTTTTGAATAAGATTGCCAATAGGAAACTTTTTACCTTGTGAATAAATATCTATCTTTCTATTTTAATTTCATTTTTTCTTATCTATTTTCCATGTTATCAAATTCTTCAACTATTTTTTATTTCAATTACTGATTAAGTCAC